>JAVYIG010000083.1:0-600000 GCA_035222895.1 Strongylocentrotus droebachiensis
CCTTATTAAACAGGTCTCATTAATTTCGATTGATTCAATAAATTTGTCACAAATCAAAAAAATTGTACCTTTCTTGTAAGTGTTTTCTTTTTCTCCTCCCTTGCGGCTTTCGCTGCATCAATTTGTGACTGTTCTGTGTTTATACAGGGAATAATAAAATTACATCAAGATAAATATATCTCAGAGACATTAAAGGTTAAACAGAACAACGAAACAACCATGAATATTAAAGTAGGATGTAGAATATTATTTATCCAATTTTGACGTCTCAGTAAAATACAGCAATAATTCAGTTTGGTGATGAGGACTAACTTTCAAAGCAATGTTCATATATATTTCATATCAAAATTCATATTACAAATCAATCTTTTTTTTTTTTAAACATCAAATAACAAACACATCTTGAAATAAGTAATACTTCATACAAGTACCATGTATGTATTCATTGAAGGCCCATTCTGTATCTTTTGACAGAAGTTCTATATAGAACTGTTGTAGGAAAGGAGGTCTTAATGTTTTGAACAGTGTGCTATGTTTTTCGAGAGTCAACTCTTTCCAGAGATATGCAATGGTAGCACAGCTAAAGCCGGGGTAATAATCTCCAAGTTTAGAAGCGCTTAGTGATTCTAATAAGAGCTATAAAAAAAATGAGTATTATTATTATTATTACATTTTAAGGGTGCTTCTGTGAATGTTCATACATTTCTAGCTGTTCCCCCAACTTAAAAGTCATCAATTCACATCTTGTTTCTCACTCTTCAATGCACAGAGCTCACAATTTTACCGTGGCAGAAAAATGATGAAATGATGGAGAATTCTTTTTTGATACTTCTTACAGCCTAATGAAGTGAAATGCAATTGGATTTCATGTGCTATAAGATGATGAAGCAGATCCTAATCAAATGATTGGTTGAGAGCGTACATGTGACCAGGCATTTATCTTGCCTAACACGTAATTTTACTAATGACCGGTCATTTATTTTGCCTAACACGTTATTTGACTAATGACCGGTCATTAGTAAATATTATATACCTCATTTTAAGATTCTTTACTAATCCTGTCTTCTGATTGGTTGAAAATGCAGTCATGTTCTTAACCATGCCCGCTAATTGAAATTCATAGTCATTTTTCCCGGCTCTACCGGTTTATATCCATTTTTCATAGCACTTTTTCCATGGCTGTGAAACGTGACGTCATTTTGCTGCGATCCCCATTTTGGTTTACGTGTTACCGTATAAGTTTCTTTTGTGCGATGACCGATGCGCAATACCGTCAACGGTGTTTGAGTGCAATTCGATTTTGGTCGCTGCATTCAGGCGACGAATCTACCAATCCATGCAGCGCAGACGACCGATCGCCATTTTGTGAGTCAACATTTTCCTTTTTTTCGGTATATAAAATATATATTGACTGCTTTTAATATTCGAGGCATAGTTGTTTCTATAGGGTCTCGGGAAACTCACAACCTGCTATGACCCCGCGGCGCAAGCGCCTTGGGGTCATAGCAGGTTGTGAGTTTCCCTTGACCCTATAGAAACCACTATGCCTCTCAAAGCAGTCAATATATCCTTACTTTCGACCGGTCATTAGTAAAATCATATTATAAAACATCATTTTATAAATCAAATAAAACATAATCTTATAAAACAAATAATACACATCATTTTGTTCGGGCAGTAAAATTAACCACACTCTGTACTGGTACTGTGTACTGTGTGGGTAATTCTTACTAATGCCCTCGCTGCTGTGTACTAGTTGTATACTTTCCCTAGCTTACCTCTGTATATATTCCTTTCTTGCAGTTCTTCCTGGGTTGGTCTTTGGCTCAGCCTCCTGCAAGCGTAGAAAAAAATAAATAAATAGGAGAACAACGTGAAACAAGGCAGCCTATAGAAACACAAGCTTTCACTTCACTACTACTCATGTTTATTATAAAATAAATTTATGAAACACTTTTCTTTTCTTTTCTCTCATAATTACAAATATGAGAAGACACTCGCAGAGGTCATTTAACCCTATTTAGCCCAGGGGGGGGTGGGGGGGGGGGGGGGCTTTAGAAGCCCCCCCCCCCCCTCGACATTTTTCGCGATAATTTTTTAACGCATACAAATCTTGCACTGAAATTTTGTGACTTTTTTCTTTCAAGTCTTGCGCATCTTTTGAAAGAAATTTTTCGAAAATCGGACCTACCATTACAAAGTCACGTGTCCATTTGTCTTTGCATGTCAGCCCGAAAATCGCTAATTTTTGTGATTTGTGTACAAAACATATGGAAATCTCATTTTTCAAATAAAGAGATAAAACATTGGTTATTTGGTCTTGTTTATAGTTAAGGTGTTTATTTTGGGATCAAAATAGTTGAATTATAGTTGGAAATGAAATAAAACAACAAAAACAATAAAATACATAAGTTAAAAAAACAAAGAAATACATAAGAAATTATCAAAACAATAGATAACATAAGGAATAACCCTGGTTATTCAATTTTTTGTGTTGTATTATTATTCCAAATGGTCTAACAAATATGTAGTGAAAAAGAATGCTTAAATATTACTAATGTCTGATTTTGGGGCAAAAATGTGAATTGTATGACCTTATTTGCATAAATTACCATAAATATGCAAATGAGTGATTTTTTCAAAAATTGAAATTACCATAGTATTCTATACACTTCACTTGACATGTATGCAAATTTTCGCAACGATTGGTTGTTCCACGGCCAAGATCATAGGGGGGGCTTTAGAAGCCCCCCCCCCCCCCCCCCCCCCCCCCCCTGGGCTATGCAGTTTCAAAATAGCCCGGGCTAAATAGGGTTAAATAGATATTCATTGATATTAAATACTAACTTTATTTTCATTATTGCAAAGTTGAAACTTTGATTCGACAAGGTTATCAAAATTCAATGCTTGGAAACATTTGAAGTAATGATTATTATAAATTACAAAACTCTTAAATACAGCCCGGCATAGCACATGAAGAGCTCTCCGAACGCTGCTGAGATGTGTGAGATCACAGTATGGACATGATTTGCACAAGCAGACAATGTCCCATGACATCTCACACATTTTCAGTGCCTGTGTTTTCATCTTCTCTTGAGTTCTTTCTCTTACTTCACTACCGGCAGGCTAAATGTATAATCTATTGCCTCACTCTTAACCCCGCGCATGGTTTTATTTGATGACAAATGCAGCGATACAAAAATAAAGGAATCTGTCGCTTGTAAACGAAATAAGACGGCATTGTATATTCAGCTGCACACACCGCAGTATGTTCGGCGTTTTAAGAGGGAACAAATGCCATCCTTAATATCATTCCGGGGGTGTTTCAATTTGAAAATCTGGTTTCTTTGATTGTTTATTAACCCCTATCCTGTGTATTTACAATCAGAATCGGGTCATATCCCCTTTTGAATGGTTTGACATGCCATTACATTTATATACACTAAACTCATTATAATTTGACAAATAATAGCTTTGCAATTATGTTCATTCTTTATGGGATGTCGTCTGCTTGGGCAGTATTGGTCCATATAGTGACGTCATTAAAACATTGTTATTTTTCCGGCGAATCTCTCGTATATCCCAGCTGCTATGGAGGTGGTTGTATTTGTATTTTTAATAAATCACCCAATATGTAGTTGACGTAAAACTTGTATGATGGCCATCTGTGAGCTTACCAGTTACTAGTGATACATTAGTTTAAATATTAGTGATTTTTTTAAATTTCACCTTTAAACTTACAGTCAACCTCATTTTTTGCTCAAGGGAGATAAGAAAAGTGGTCTTTATGTAGATGTTCTTTAGTGCACTTTCAATGAGAAACCGTTTTCAAGAGAAACAATAAATGAGGTCTAGGTACACATGTGGTCACTAAAGCAGGTTTGACTCTATTGATATGCCAGAAGCTTGAACGTTAAAACAGAAGTAGTGTTAGAGGGAAAGGGGGGGGGGGGGGGGGGAGGAGGGTGATACATGTTGGAAACAACGCAGATTAAGAGACATGGGCTGCTTTGTTCAAGTGAAACAAAAGCAGATTAAGGGATAGGAGCTGCTTTGTTCAAGTGAATGGAAACAATTTGCACCTCTCTTACATCAGGAAGCTGTAATGAATGGAGATCCCGTCCAAGAGGCCCCTTTGAAGTCATCCGTGGTACCGCGCGTCTTTTGTTTCCCCTACCGTAATCCCCTTAATCCCCCTCCGAAACCGTACAGCTCCCTAGTAGCACTAAGTTCTCCCTTTCCACACACAGCCCAGCCCAGCGAGCACGGCGGCTTTTGCTTTGCCGGCCCGTTCTTTGGGTGAATAGTGGTGCTAACTTGACAACTTCTAGCCCTAAATCAATAAATGCGCAAACATATAACACAATTTCATTTAGTTCTTTAGGAAGATAAACCTTTGGACTACCTTCCTAGCCGTGTACAAATTTCGGAAATTTTCGGAAAATGTCAATAATTAGATGAGAAAATCATGATGATGAAAATCTTTCATTCGCTCTAACTCATGATTTCCTTGGTCGATTTCGCTGGTTAAAATGGCCATGTCTTCAGTAGAGCTATCCGAGAACGGAAAACGCATTTGATGACTAATAGAAAATTGCATTGGTCATATGTTGTGAATTCGGCATTTTATATGTTATAGCTAAATACATCTTCCCTGAACATGACTTAATTTGTCGGTGCCACGCATGGCTTCAAAGCCCGATGCTTGCATATTTTTGCAAAAGAGTGAATAGAGAACTTAGGGAAGCAGATGGCGTTGCGTAACATTTCGTACTATTTGGAATGCCAGAGAGGGACTGTGCATTGATATGGACAGCTGTTGATGGAAATGATGGCTCGAGAGGGTTACATTTCTTTTTGTTAAGCCAGGTTAATCTTGAATAATTTTCCCTCAGAAAATTCTTTCGAGACGGTATCTCCATTCATTACAGCTTCCTGCTTACATGTGATCCTCGATGTGTAACTTACACCCCAAACCTTTGTTCAAACAAAAGCATCCCCTTCCTGCAGTATAAAACCCCAGCACTTCCAATTGATTACAAAATGAACACTCGGCAAAAGTTTAACAGAGGGTCAAAGATTGGCCGGGGATGGAGGAGGGGGAAAATGCCCGGTAGATAAGGCTTTATAATACAATTTAATGTTTGTCCATATCTTTTAAAATTTGCATGTAATTATTAAAGGCATCGTTTAACAATGTTAAATCTGTTAAAAATGTGATATGGTGTAATATGGAAGCCCTAAAAAATTCACGCTTCAAAATGATCACGAAGTGCCTCAAAAAAGTAAAAATCTTTGAGTGACCAGTTTTACCATACTCGTTTTCCTCTATAGACTGTAGAGTTATGAAAACCGTTTAAAATGTGTAATTCCAATCAAAAATATCTTGATAATCAGACAGGCGATCGGCTTGTAAAAGTCATGGGGTTCCTGACTGACCTAAAGGTTTATAATCATCATTGCAGCATGAGCTAAATCCAGGATTTTGTTTCAGAGTCTGAGACAAAGTTACTGGATCCCTTTAAAGCAATAGGTCACAAGTACAAGTGGTTTCAGGATGAGCATATTTCTCTGGCTCTTTCTATCTAAAATACACCTTTAAAGTTGGTAAACAATGCGTGACCGTGGTTATAAATCCCCCCCTTCCCAAACCAAAGGAGTGTTTCAACAAGACTAAGATCGACTTTGAGTCGGACTTATCTATGACAGGGTGTTCATGCCACTGTTTGCTCCCACCATTGTTTACTGGCATTGGTCTCTCAAGGGATATACAAAACACGGTCACAAATCTACAGATTCTACATTTTTTGATAATTCGTTATTGATGGAAAAAATATTATTTAAAGATTCTAATGGTGCGAGCAACCAGTGGCATGAACAGCCTGCTATAGTTAAGTCCAACTTAAAGTCGATCTTAGTCTTTGTGAAACACTCCCCAGGAAACCAAAGGGTGACAATACTAACCTTACTAGTGCAGCACCAATCTTATCCTTATCTATCTTCTTAGCATTATCTGTTCTCCTTGGGATGATATTCCTTTCTTCAAGAATCTTAATGCTTGGTCTGTTTTCAAGCTTGATGGCAAGCGAGTTATTCCTCTTAACTTTGGCCGCGAGGGAAGCTAAAATGAAAGAAAATGGAGCGCTGTATAAACGGCAGCTAGGCTAAAGCCGGGGTAATAATAAATACGCCTCGGAATAATATAAATGCCTATTAGTATTATTATTATTAATTAAATATTTGATCATTCAAATAAGATAGCAACAAAACAAGATGACAGGAACGGTGCAAACAACAATTAGTGATAGTAACAACTGGGGCAGTGAGTGATTTCAGAGCGTATCATACTGATTGCATCTTCACTGGTGGATTATCCCACTAATTGGCCAAATAGCACACTATTTTATAGTGAACAAGCCCTAATTTGCTTGACGTAACAACCAAACCTAATACCCTAAACCACAAGGGTGAAATAGCCTGCCACTAATTATGTCATTATTGTGTATTAGCTCTACATGTAGCTACATGTAGTTTGTGAGAAGGAGCATTTCCTCAGATGACAATTAGGGGCTACATGTATGTTGAGATCTCGGGCTAATGAATAAAGATTTGTTCACGTTTGCCACAGGAAAATGCAGGTTAAAAAAAAGAAATAGAAAAAAAAACGTACATAACGTGTCCCAACCACCTGAAAAATAATTACGGATAGACTGTACAAAATGGAGAGGGCAGCAGATTTAAGATCACAAGATTCATGGCTTCAAGATTATTTAACTCTTTCCAGGGCAAGATTAATCAATACCGAAGTTGAAAGGGTCGTCATCAAGCTAATCAACACAAGAAATGGGCCATCTTGCAAAGCCATTGTGTTGAACAAATCAATTCTTTCCATCAGGTATTAAATGTACTATGTCCCATTTGCAGGCCCCAAAAATGAAAAAGTTAAATTCCAACTGCATTTGAAAGATAATACTTATTTAGAACTTCCCTAAAAAAGGTGGGGCTTGAAAATGTCTTCAAGTTGGAAAATAATGACTATTAGATGTCAAATCGACTTTAGGGCTATAGAGCCCAAAAGTAATAGTCTTGATTTTCAGACAATTGTACCGAATGGTCATACGTTTTATGCTGCGCAAAGATTCAATCAGTTTAATCTTGGCCATCACAAGAAGTGGGTTATTGATGTAGACAAATGCTCATGTACCCTTTACAACTCTTTTCATGTATGTTATTACCAAAGAAGAAAAAAAGCCAGTCAGTCACTCAATAGTGTCTGACAGTGAAGTCTAGCAAGTAAACGGGTTTCCTTGCATAATTTGAATATGAGGACACTGCTAACGTTTAAATTTCACAGATAGGACATACATGGCATATTCATAATTCCTGCAAAGTTCTACAGAATTTGAGGTTGGCTGCAAAAGGGACATAGTACCTTTAAATGCCTATTTACATTTTGCGCAAAATTGCTTGTGTGGCAAACAAGCAACCGTACAAAGAGACACAGAAAGCAACCAAACTCTTAAAGTGACTCAGTAACATTGCCTCAGATTCTGAAACAAAATCCTGGATTTAGCTCATATAAACCTGTAGGTCAGTAAGGAATCCCATGACTTTTACAAGCAAATCGCCTGTCTGATTATCAAGGTATTTATGATTGTAAATCAAATTTTCATTTTTTATAACACTAAAATCTACTGGGGAAAATGAGTATGGTAAAAAGATTTTTACCTTTTTGAGGCACTTAATGATCATTTTGAAGCGCAATTTTTTTACGGCTTCAATATTACACCGTATCACAGACACTGATAACACGTAGGCAGAGCTGCCGACCTTGTGCGACCAAAAAAAGGAATCATGATGGCAAAAAAAAGGAATTCATAAAAACGAAACTTACAACCACGCGCGACACACTTCCAATGCAGAAATGTTCATTCATCATGCTGTTTTTTTCCATACAAGCAGGTAATTTTGTTGGTGGTTATTTCAATATTTTGGTATTATCAGCATTTTATTTTTTTGGAGATTATTAAAATTAGTTTTCTATTGAATATGTGATCAAATCACCATTTTAGGGCAGTTGTTTGACGTGCGGTATGAAAAAAAAAAAAAAAAAAAATATATATTTTATGAAGGAAAACGTAATACCGTAATTTGGAAGAATGGTTGGCAGCTCTGCGTAGGGCCATGCATCTCAGATTTAACATTGCTAAACGATGCCTTTAAGGGACTACTTACTGCAATACTCCTCCTCTATATCACTATCATCGTCGTCGTCTTGCCTAGCGTGGTTATCGTAATCGCTGGTGGAGCTACTGTCGTGTGATACATCTCCGTTACATTGGGCTGGAATGGATTCTACTCCTCTGTATATCAATAAACAAAACAAAAAATATAACAAAAATAAATAAAAAGAAAACAATAACAAAACAACATATTAAGAAACAACAACAAACAGACGAACCAAAAATGAAATTGTAAAGATGATAAAAACATTAGGAAAATTGAACATGTATTATAAAAGAAGAAAGAAACTGTTTAGAATATTTATTTGGTTTAATATACAATATTTGAATGGATTGTGAGGCAATTACCAGTTCTATTCTTTTAAGAGGAGTTTTTAGTTGGTATCATCTCTTGTTTACCATGGGGTAATATTCAGGTTTATGATTTCAGCCTGCAAAAGGGACACACCACCTTTAATATTCATATATTATTCATTATTTAAATTAGTTTCTTTCTGCAAAATAAATATTCACTGTGCAGTGATTTGTTTACAAAATAATAATAATAATTTGATGAACATTTATGTTAATACTGAATGCAAGTTTGGGCACCTAGTTACATGGA
Source organism: Strongylocentrotus droebachiensis (assembly GCA_035222895.1). NCBI lineage: Eukaryota > Metazoa > Echinodermata > Echinoidea > Camarodonta > Strongylocentrotidae > Strongylocentrotus > Strongylocentrotus droebachiensis. The sequence goes on from JAVYIG010000083.1 coordinate 8,848, forward strand.
ATAACCTGGAAATAAGACTGAATAAATGCATTGGATCAAGATTTACTTACGTGTCAAAGTTGAGTTTCTTTGGAGCTACTGCTGGTGAGTTTTTGGCCCCTCTCCCTTTCACAGTTGGTGGTGTTCCTTTGGCTTTGTTATCTGGAGGGAAAAGGGGAGAGTTTTCAAAATTATACTATGACAACAAAATTGGATTGAAAATGACGGGAATAGATACAGAAATATTATAAAGGGACAAGCAAAAATCAACATAACGATAACGAGAGAGAGAGAGAGAGAGAGAGAGAGATAAACTCAAGAATAAGACAGTGTGAAAAACATTTAGCGAAGGATAAGACAATCATTTACAGAAGCTTTAACAAAACAGTCCTTTGCAAATACATTCAACAACTTTTCTCCCATTAGTAATCTACAACATAGCGAAAAGAAAAAGACCTACCAATATTTTGTTCGTTCCTACATCAAGATACACATACATGTACATGTGTAGTATTGTGTACATCTAGGCCAAGATGATTGATTGCTCAATTGATCGAAGCTACGTCACGAAAACCCACAAACGCGAGCCCTGGGCAAAAATAACTTTCAAAGTTTGCGATTATTAATCACACAAACAGCTGCTTATCACAGGAGATTGCATATTGGTGAAAGTGGTTAAAAAATTGCCCTCAAATTTGGTCTCTCTTGGCAAGCCCATTTTCTTTTCCATTACAGCCCTTTTCACCAAGTCTCTGGAAGTCTTCAATTTGGGACTTCCGTTTTGGAACGACATGAACACAGGGGCATCCCTGGGAGGAGAATGTTTCCTTCCCAACAGTCACGCACCCCTCAATGAAGCTGTCTGAAACATGAACGGGTACAGGAGGGGTGTGTGGTGTACCCCTCATGTACTTTGTACTCTTCAATGAAGTAAAGGGGACAGTAAAGGGTTCTATCATATGAGGGGTAACAGTAAAAGTATATCTGTAAAGCGCTTAGAGACATTTGCTATATAAAAGTGGAATATAATTATTATTATTATTAGTCACCCCCCATGTACTGGACAATGAAGCTGCCTTGAACATGGAAGGGTTATTGAGAGGTACACCATGTCCCACTCACGGAGATGTCTTTTAACATGAAATGGATACATGGGGTGTACGCAATGGGTGTGTGATGCACCCCTAAATGAAGCTGTATTAAAAGGAAGGGGTACATGAGGGGAAGATTATGTGCCCCCAATGACCCTCAATTAAGTTGCCTTCAACATCGAAGGGTTATTGAGAGGTACATGTACACAATGCCCCACTCATGAAGCTGTTTTTTTTTTTTACATGAAAGGGGTACATATTGAGCCCTTCATGTACCTCTACATAAATATGAGGGGGAAATCAGGCACCCCTCAGGTACCCCTTTATGAAGCTGTCTCCAACATGAAAGGGGGTACAAGGAGGTATAAGGGGTGTGTGATGTACACCTCAATGAATCTGTATCCATCTTGAAAGGGGCACATGAGGGGTACAGAGTACATCATAAATTCCTAATTTTCCCCTCCATGAAGCTGTATTTAACGTGTAAGGGGTACACGAGGGATATTCATACACCCCTCCATAAAGCTCTCTTCAACTTTAAATCCCACATGAGGGCTTCAGTGGTACATTATGCAACCCTCGTACAATTCTCTGTAAAGCTGTATTCAACATGAAAAGGAGCAAACCAATGACTAGGTATTTCTGCACAGTGTCTCAAGGTTTAATGTACTCCAAACCTTACAATGTAGGAAGATAAGAAACTAAAACCTAACAGTTGGCCTTCCTTGAACATTGAAGATTGAAAGTGACATGTTTATTATAATCAAACAAACTATCACAATCAAAACCGAGAGTGCCAAAAGTAGAATACTTTGTGAGACATCCTGGTGTAAAGCTAAGATCTATTTAATGGGATTGTTTAGAAATAAGGATGATATTTTAGTTTCTGTATCCAAGACTGAACTCCCATTTAAACTAAACTAAGAACCAAATACGGTACTAAATAAGCAATGCACTTGAAATCAATTTGATGCTGATGTAAATGTACATTTAGGTGACCTCCTTACACCAACTTAATCCTTCAGGGCAGGAATATTCAGAGGCTAAATTGATTACCTTTTATTCTTCAAGTTAGATGTTTTTCTGTAATTGCTACAGTGTTTTGATATAATGCCATATTAAAAAAAATGTATGAGCTTTATTGAAAAAGAGACCAAGATTTTTAACCTCCCAACATGTTGTCAATTTCAGGATTTTAAACCTTATTTCCGTAAGAGACTTCTCCGGTTTCTTCAACTTCTTTGAATCCTTCAACTTCTAAAGGAACAGAATCACACAGGAATACAATTTCCATAGACAAAACTGCTGACTGGCCGTTCACATGTACCTGGTGTTTTAATCATTGGATTGCCTTTCCTTTTTTGTTAATAAAGGTATTACAGCTTTAGAAATAAAGGTTTCTTCCTACCTTGGAAAAAATTATATCTACAATCTGGCCTAAAAAACTAAGATGTTGTATAGCCCTTTGCGACCGACCCAAACATCTGAAAATCTACGGTCAGCATTTTAAAAAAGTTTTTTTTTTAAACCGTTTTTTAGATTTTGTTATTATTAAAGAATAACAAAATATGTATTTTGTTTGTTGAGATAAATGGGATATGCATAAAATCAAATTATTCCCAAATTTTCAATCGTGTTCTGCCCTATTTTGAAAATCCTACTAGCGTAAACATCTCGATCGACGCAACATTGCAAACCATGGATTATTATGAGTGAAAAAGATAGGAATGGAATGATGACACTGAAACACATGTATTAAAGCATTACAAACTGAGAAATGTCAGCCAAAAGAGGGCGGGAAAAAAAAATTCAAAACTGAAAAATATCGGCCAAAGAGGGCGACAAAAAAAAAAAAAAAAAAAAAACTTTTCCGACCGACCGACCCATGTTTTGGCACCCAAAGGGCAATGCAACAAGTTTTTATTTTAGGCCTCATGGACCATAGTAAACAGATTCATATCTAAAGAAGAAGTAAGCATTTGGATATTTACTTTTACCTGGCGTTTTTATCATCGGTTTGCCCTTTTTCGCAGGTAATGACGGGGAGCTCTTTCCTTTTGAAGATACAGGTAACGCCACGGGACCCTTGAACTTTGAAGGAGTACCGGTACCTCTATCGCCGGATCCGGTCACCTTGGCAACGGGTTGACCGCCTGTCTTGGTTGGGTCAACATCGTTGTTGATTTCAGCCTGAGTAACAGCATGATCGGAAGAATCACCACCTCCATCTAGTCATAGAGAAATGAATACAAAATAGAAAGAAACAGAATTTCATGAAAATATATCTTTCGCACTCAATATGAAGATAATACTGACAATAATATGCAATTGCATCATTATCTTGATGTGTAATACTCAACACAATATCTGGGCACCGTCGTACAAAGAGTTGATATCAATCGCAACTATGTAGATAAGAGATAGGAGACTGCAAACTTGTGATTGATTGGAGGACTTGCGATTGATTTGGATCAATTTGTAACTCTTTGTAAGACGGGGCCTGCTTCTCAATAACTCATATCATCTTTCCCTATGATGATATCAATAATCCATCATCAAAATTGAAGTGAAACCATAATGATTTATGTACTTATTAGAAAGCACTACTTAACTTGGAATAACCACATGTAAACTATGTAAGACGTGGACTGCCCATGTTTCTAACAAGCGCATTCAGCAAAAAAACAACAAAAAAAAACAAACAAAAAAACTCGTTTGGTCGGTTACCTTTCCACATCCACTTCTTGGAGTCCTGTACCAACTTGCCAGGGTACGCCACAACGGAGCGCAGTTTATCCCACCATGCCATAACGGCTAGATTCCTGTCCACAACTCACTGTTCTTCCAATATTCAACTGAGATAGTGGGGCCAAATAGTTACTCTCTACAGTTATACACACTGAGCGTTGAGCAGCAGTATGCTTATACCCGTTCTTATAGCTAGACTTGGTCCAGGTTTCACAAGGATATACCAAGACAACGCCTGTGAGACCAACCTCCTGCTAATTGTTTAAGGTGAGACTGACTTGATTGAAGAGTGAAACTGTCCGCAGCAAAAGAGAATGTGGAAGGTTTCCTCTACCAGGTATCAATCCAACATTCCAGCTCATTCAATGGCAGTTTGATCTTGGTAACTTGGAACAGATTTCACCAGATTACCAGCCCAGACTCCTGTAAAGTCTTGTTTCAATTGTGGACCTCGAACATCAATCCAGCTGATGGAAAACTGTTTTTCACTGCACAGCCAAGGGGCGAATCACTTCTTTGAGACTGCGTAAAGAAAATTATTCTGAAAGTATATATCCCCTTTTACGGAACGTAGAGACAAAAACAGACTGCAAGGGATGATGGATCGAACATGCCGGGAAAAATGATCACTTCAAATGAAAATCAGAAACGCCATCCAAGATAGAAAAATGAAATGCAACAGGAAATCAGTAGATGAATGAAACGCAATCAAACATGTATGTCAACTTCAATGTCCAAACTGAAGCATGTGCTGGAACTTGTACCATTAATTATCATGCACATTGCCAAGTGCCTAGCATGGTAGGTAACAAAGCATGAGATAGAACGTCGTATCCACAGCAAACGAGATGAAATAAAATAAAAAAAAACAATTCTCCACTTTTGAAGGGAACAGTGCTGTTCCCTCATCTACGTAACAAATTACATGTAACCTTTTACATTAAGAAAAACTGATAATTAAGTTCTTTGGAAGTTACTGGTAAGCTAAATTAATCCACTGACTACAGTATTCTTGTATTCCCTCAGACTTTGCACAGGGCCTACTCAGTTCCTGTACGCAAGGGGTTGAAATGGTACTTGGTACTTGGTTGGGTAATCCCTTTGGCAGCTCACCCAGGAAGCTATACTGGGATGGTAGGTGAGGCGAGTAACTACAAGGAGTGTCATGAATTGCAGGGATGATGTGTGGACAAAGCACTCATTAATTTACAGTAAAATATGCTAAATAAAGTCACCATGCTAAGTTAACTCATATACCTCAAGGGCAACCCAACTCTTGTAATATGTTCATTTGCATGAAAGCAGAAAAATAAGAGAAACAGACGGGTGATACTGAATCAGGAAATCGATCGTCTGAGAGGCAGAACTTGTACATGTACATGTAGTGCACATCCTTCTGGCGCTCAGCAAACGATAGTCTGTTTAGAGCCATAAGGTGTTAACTCATACACCTAAAAGGGCAATCCAACCTTTGAAATACTAATAGGTTCATAAATTTGTATGAAAGCAGAAAAATTAGAGAAACAGACTGGTGAAGGTTTGAAATGAATCGCACCAATAATACGAAAGCTATGAATATAAAATCTCTGCGAATCTCTAATTGGCAATTTGTCAGTGAAATTTGACATAGTGACGTCCAACTCTTTCTGTTTTTCTCCCTAGTGCCTTCACCCTTGGGGCACTACTCAAAATATATTATGGAGGGTATATTATTACAGGAATTCTAATATCTAATCTGAATCAGAAGAGACCTTTAATACAGGTCATACAAGAATTACAAGTCAATCAAATGCAAATATATTAAGACTGAAAGGCTTAAAAGGTCTAGAGGAGACTATGAGCGCGTTTATCTAGGCTTGCCACTAGATATGTACATATCGTACCCCACTATCGAACCCCACTATACGATCGTGATTTGCGGGATGTCGCGTTTATCTACACTTCACGATTCGCAATAAAGGCCTCGTCTCTTCGCAGCTGCTCAGCGCCGTTTGACCCAGGAAGCAGACAGTTTCTCGGAGGTCAACTTCACACGTATGCTTGTACACAACACCTGGGTGGTCATATTTGTATGTGAGGTACAAAACAGCTTTGCGTTTATCGATCATTTTGAAACGTGATTCTGGCTGTATGTGACATACAAAACGCACCTTTTTGCGTCTTTAGATATGCCCATATCTAAAGACGTTTGAAAAAGGCTTTGCGTTTATCTACTTCTAAATTTGCCTGAAAGACGTTTGAGAAACCTGATTCTAGCCAAAAATTTCCTAGATAAACGCAACCTATGTATTATGGAGAGTACATTGTATATTATTACAGGTCATACAAGAATTACAAGTCAATCAAATGCAAATATATTAAGACTGAAAAGCTTAAGAGGTCTAGGGATGACTAAGGGTATATTTCTAATGGTGAGTCATGAAGTTGAAGATGAAGATACATGTACCTGCTTGAATAACATATATATATTTACATCAGTGGATGCCCAAACACTGTGTAAGAGGGTTGGAATGTACAAACACAATCTATACTGCACATTGACACACAATTGCCTCTTCCCAAATAGATGTACCGGTACATGCATGTAAAACATTGAAGATACATGTGGAAATAGGCAATATCAACCATATTGATATTCTAAAGTTATTTTTAAAAGACAATATTAACCATATTGATTTTATGAGAAGTTATCTTTAATGATTTGTATTTTTTGTTAACGTTACCTGCCCTGCAAGGACCATTAATAAGGTCAAGACCTGGGCTATTCTTATTATTTTGTTCTCCTTTTCTTTGTATGCCTTTTTTGATATAATGTCTCTGTTCCTTTAATGTTAAGTATCAATAAAGTGATGTACCAACTCCACATGTATGTGTGATACGTGTGTAATTGAATAAATAAATAAATAAGGGAATAAATGTGCAAATGATTGACAAAATGAATGAATAAATAAATACATAAATTAAAAAAAATATCATCCATGCATAGCAGTATACATGGTATTTGATGAATCATAACATTAGCGGCGGAAAATTGCTGTTAACCTGTTATCGTCTTCATCCAAACACGATCATTGTGTTTACTATATGAAACAGAACCACAGGTAAGTCTATATGATCCTATATAATCTGTGGTGGGATTACCACGTCCGCCCTTTACAAGGAAATTAAACAATGGTAGAAATATGAACAATGCAGACCTCCATTTAATACTAAAAATATGATCATTTACACTAAGAGCAAAAACCTTCATTTTCCCCCCTCAATTTTCGAAGTTAGAGTTGGAGTGTGGTTTCTTTTAAAGGGGCACGTTCCCGCCAGTGTAGTTAACGGAACATGCCATCTGCGTAAGAGCCGTATTCTGTTGGTGTCAATAGGCAGCTACATGTATAGCAACGCCCTCTGGAATACGGGGAACATGCCCCTTTAAACGCCAGCTGGAACTCCACTGGTTTGTGATCGCGTAACTCTCCTTGATCTGGGCTAATGAATACAGAGCAACGGCAAGTGGTACATGTTCACAACTTACACCCCCCCCCCCAAAAAAAAAAAAAATGATAGTTTTTTTTTTTTTTCTTCCTGCAATGTAAATGAGCCTAATGTTTATAAAAAAAAAATAGATGTTCTACAGCATCAAATTTTTGTTTGTGAAAGAGACCTTCAGTCAGAGTTCAAATAATATTTTAGTCTCCAATATTATTAGGAAAAAGCATGTTTTCATTAGTGAAGGATAATTGGATAACCAAATGGTTTTCATAGAAATAGACATGTCAAATATAAAGGTGAAGCATGTCAAATATAACGGTGAAATCTGTCATTAAGTGCTATAAATACTTATCTGTGTAGGGAGGGGGCTCTTTCAGGATTTGTTGTTGTAGTTTGCAATTTTTATAGTGATATCTTAGTATTTTATTGCTTTTCACCATCATGATAGCTCTCCTGTGTATTTCTTTTGCTGTACACATGTGGTGTGGACTTTACATACAATTTTACATGCAGACATGTTTGTATACCTGCCAACCTCTAAAAGCAAAAGTTATGAATCTCGAAAGACAAATGTAGGAAAACAAATCTAGGAATACAGTCCCATGTTTTTTATACTTTTTAATGCAGAAGAGAGGAGTCTTGAATCTAGGGTTCATGACATAGTCAGAAGGCCATGTACAGTATGTAAAGAGCCAATCAGTGAAATGAAAAGCACTTGCCAACTTGACGATTAGTCTTAACAAACAAAAACTGAAACCAATGTAACAAAACCCGGTTCTTTCTTTGATTTGAAGTACCAATCATCTTTTAAAATGATTATAAAGCAGAGGCTACACGTTGCATCACTGCATCTTGGTTCGACCTGAAGAAGCACGTGAGAAAAATCAGTTCAACCTGCCTGAGCACAGATACAGGTACGTCATGGATCAAACAACCCAATCTACTGACACAGCGGTCTGGTATGCTACTGGTGAAAGTCGAGGCAAGCAGACGAAACCGGATTCTTGCTGAAACGGCAGGGATGCCAGGACAGTAGGCCTGTCTTCATCAGCTCGAGATTGCCAAATATCCCCCTATTTTAACTATCCCGATCGCAAATTATCCAGTTAATTTGTGTCTTCATCAGCCTGCAGTTGCAATTAGCGGGATATTTGGCCGAGATAATCATCCCACGATATTTTTGGTTAGTTTGCAAAATATCCCGCTATTTCTCTGGTGCTTTTTCACCAGCCCGAAGACTCGCACTATGCGCGAACGATGAGCAAATATCTCGAGCTGATGAGGACACGCTTTGTAACTTCAGGATTATTCCCAAATCATAATATAGCAGGCTATTTGGCAATCTCGAGCTGATGAGGACAGGCCTCGTAAGGACACCGGTCCGATGTGACCTACGATTATAAACACAGGAAGATATAGCACAGCAGGTCATGGCTCGTCGCACAGCGGTACGCTGGGATAGCTTAGGCAAGGTCAACTCAAAAGTGTATGACGATTGACTACTAGGAATAGGTTTGCAGATCTGCTCCTGCCACGGAAGAGTAACTTTTGAGGTGTCATCAATTCATTCGGCTTCCGTAGAAATAGCCCACCAGATACATACAATTTCCTTAAAAGTGTATAGAAAATGTAATTATCTGGAAAAGTGAACGACCCTTTCGTGTGTCCCCAATATTACGAACTATGTTTGATGGAATACTAAAATATGTCATTACACTTATTATTTGCTCTGATGCAAGCTTGATTTCCCTTAGGTTAATTAACATTATTTGATGTTGTTGGTAACATATCAGAGAAAACACCTGGGAATCATCTAATGCTTAAAAAACAAAATATATTAAAGTCTACATGTTCTATAACTTCATGCATCTTATGGCAATATGGGGAATATATATTTTTTTTAATCGTTAAATAAATACTATCAACTTTAAATCCAGTGAGAGAGAGACAGAGAGAGGGGCAGAGAGAGAGAGAGAGGGGCAGAGAGAGAGAGAGAGAGAGAGAGAGAGAGGGAGAGAGAGAGAGAGATAGAGAGAGAGTTGTAGAGAGATAGAGAATGGGTGCCAGCATAAAAAACCACACAATTACGATGCCGTCTTCACTCTAAATGTCAATCCTGTAGACTGCATGCATAATGACTGTTCTCTTGTTAAACATAGAACAATCAAGATTTAAAGAAAGATTTTAAAAGCATACAAATGTACTGTTAAAGTCAAGTCACAAAAGGCTATTGAAGGGCCATTGTGCCCCCAGAGAATGGAACTACCAAAAAATGCCTTCCTAGCAAATTGTGTCTTACAATGATATGACTGTACCAATTCCTACATAGGGGGCAACTTTCTGTTGTTGATATTTTTTTACGAGCCCCCTCCCACCAAAACTCAGCCCCATATTAAAGCAATGCATGTACACATCCATGAAATACATTAGAATACTGTAAAAGACATAACTGCGACATTATGAAGACAAAGGACATGCATGATAGTGGAATGATAATCCTTGCATAATCATACTGCTCCACAAATGTTCCCCACAACAAACAATGATGAATAATTTCAAGATTTCTCCATGCAAAACAGAAGATTCTTTAGCGTTTTTACTCCTTGAGTTTGTAAACAGCTGTTGAAAGCAAGCACATCATCCCACAACACACTCACGCATGGGAGATGCTCATTCTCTCACAAAAAAACACATCTCAGACGACAAAGATGACGATAAAGATGCTGTCCCAAAAGGCTCTGCAAACGGATGCAAAACAAAGCCAGAACTTCTACAAATCCCCAAAAACAATGCTGCAGTGTTTCTCGACACAAAAAGGCATCACAAAATTGGCAGCGCTCGTGCTCTAATCCACAACTAGATCTGTAATGTGCAGGTTCTAATACAGCTAGACAGAATACGGTATGAAGAGGAACATGTACAGATGTATCTCGAAGCTATAATAGCGGATGATATTTAATGCAACTCCTAATTACTGTTCAGCCTCTATACCTCCTCATCAGCTATAATTATGTATGGCGGATAGAGAGAGAACCAGACCTGACATCATATCTATGGCATGCAGGTTTTGTAAAGTTAGAACCCCATGTTGATGGAGGCTTCGGCGGTGTTCACACGTAACCAAGTGATGATTGAAAGAATGCATTGGGCAGTGTGTATAATCAAAGGCGAAAACCTTTGTAGAGAATTACATATCAATAAAATGAAAAAAGAGATGAATAGCAAAAAAAAACACAGAACAACAAACAACACTGAAAAAATATATACCTGGGAAAATGTGAGTTTCCCCTCATTTCCCTTAGCATCTCATTACAAGTTACAAACTGTCAATTCCTAAAAATAGATCAATTCAATGCTCTCAATTCTACTGCAAATTTCATTTGCATAGGGGTTGTGTAAAATGCATAGCTATTAAAAAAGCATAGCATCTTTGCAAAGTAATCACATTCTGTGTGCATAAAGGGCAGGCATACATGTACATATATTTTCTTTTGAGTACCAGGTGGAAATGTATTTTGTACAGAGCAAATAGAGGAGCTAGGTAGGACACCTTGTTCCCAATTTGCATTTGATTGACTCCAACTTTCAAAATTCACAACTCTTTTTAATCAGATTTCCCTCAACTTCTACTGATCTTCTTCAAACCTTTCCTTCCTTCTATGAGAAATGAGAATAACCTACCAGAAGGAGGACATTAAATTTGCATTAATTAAATACAAGTTAAAATCCCATCTGGCTCTAAACAGTCAAGACTTAATACTGTCAGGGTGGACGAGAAACACAGTGTGGATTCACAGGTAGGGGAATACTTCATGGAATACACAATATGAAAACATCTACCGTACGCTAATTAAAGATAAAGACCAGTTATGGTCATGCGATTGCATTGTGAAAGAAACGTTGTGAAATCGATCAGAAAAGGTTGATCATCTAGCATAGATGTACTGCAAGGTTCTGGAATCATCAAAATGATAAGAAATTTGGCCCAGTCTTCATAAAGTTACAAGCACAGTACACAGAAAGATGTATATGGGACTACGCACACGTGCGTTTTTATCTCTCACATCCCAATAGATAAACTAACTTACCAAATATATCAATTAGTAGGCGGTTTCCCGGCAAAATTTGTATCATCATGTATTATTCAAAACATATTCTTTCACATGATTGGTAATAAGAGCTTCCATTTCATTTTTTGAAATTGGGGCGTTTCCAATACTGGACTTTACCTTTAATGCTAATTTTCATGTTTTTCATCACCCCCCCCCCTCCCACCCCAAAGGCCTGCAGTGCATGGACATCACATTTTTCGACCTAATGACCTTGACTTGTCTGATGGGCATATCTCAACTCCGATTCGACGTCGCTATCTCCAACCACCGCAGATGCGCTTCGCTGGAGTAAACAGAAAAGCGTGGCTGAATTTGCAATTATGTGGTCCATGAGCAGTTTCTCTAGGCGCTCTAGCTGGTGGATACCGGACCAAAGAAACCCGAGGCGAGAGGGAAAAGTGTGTGATCGCTGGGATGTCTAGGTACACCTCTGCATGTACCTCCCCAACTGCCATGCCATCAAGGATAATTCTACCGGTATATCTATGCAATGTAGATGAACTCTTCAACTGATATTTCTCAGGGCTCAACACAAATAGCGGTCTGATGCCCCCCCCCTTAAAAATACTATACCAAGGCCCTCTATGCCAAAAAAAAAAAATGCAAATAAAAACACTATAGGTGCGAGGCCCTGAATTTATTCACAGAGGAAGCATATTTTGGAAGAATAGAATAATAACCAATTTCTATATCACTAAGAATTAAAAAAGTACAAATCTTTTCCATATCATAAATTTCAAGTTGGTGGTAACCCTGAATGACACCCCCAAAGCCACATTTCAAATTCTAAGCTTTAACACTGTTATTGAAAATTGAAGTCACAATTCATTTAGTACTGGTGCATTATCACCTCTTAAAGATAAAGTTGAGTTCTGGTCATGTGATTGCATTGTGAAAGAAACGGTGTGGAATCTATCAGAAAAGGTTGATCATCTAGTATATAAGTATTCGTGTGTATTGCAAGGTTCTGGAATCATCAAAATGATAAGAAATGTGGCCAAATCTTGGCAAAGTTACAAGCACTGTACACAGAATGATGTATATGGGACTACACGAGCACATGGCGAAAAAAACCTACCCCCCGATTTTTACGATGTTCATGTCATATTTAGAATATGAAGGCATTTGAAGAGCCATGCTTTTCAGGGAACATGTTTAATCTGATGATCTTCCACCCTTGCATAATAACAATTTAATACGCTCACAAATTATTTTTTACCTCTTCCCAGAACTCAACCTTCTCTTTAAAGGCACAGATAAAAAACACTTTTCTTTCACAAAATGACATACCACTGTTTGTCTCAAGCCGGCACCCCTTATTAAATGCCCCATAATTGTGCTAACATAGTCTGGCATAAACACAAGCTAAGTGTGAAGTGAGTAATGTCTACCGCATTCGTACATGTACCAATGTACATGAAGATGATAAACATAATTAGTCATCAGGCCAGTTGGAATTCCTTACATGTACTTTGGATAAAAACACAATGGGAGATATTTTGCAATCAATGCCACAGCCTTCAATATCCAATTTAAATTTTAGTCTCAAGACTTTAATGTCCCACACATATTATACATATGATTTTTCTACTATTTTGAATTACTCCTCTCAAAATTGATTTTACCGGTGAGTTGAAAATGTGCCATGCAGTCCCACACATATTACATTGTGTATGCTATTTTGAACCAACCTTGGATAAGGGCAATATATATTGATGGATTAATGATGCGTGCATGCTGCTAGGTGAACCTAGAAATTCATGAGGCCTTCGGTCCAAAAGTCATTACATTTTTCACGAAAGTCTTTATCGATCAAACATTTTCTTTATTTTTTTCCAAAAAATTGAGTTCCTGAATCAATTTTTTACACACTGTAATCTTTTATTGAAACTATTGCAAATGTAATTCTCCACAAAACCGACAAAGGTCTTTGCTGATCAAGTCTGTTTTTTGAAGGTTTTCAAAAATGCAGTTTCTGAATCAATTGTTGATTCAGTGAAAGTTTCATTAAAAGCCCTGCAAATTCAAGTCTCCAGAAGAGTAACCATTTGAAAACTGTTTAATATCTTTGCCAATTAAATAATGTTTTACCATGGTTTCTCATAATTTAAGTTTCTAAATCTAATTGCCTCCTTGCTCGAAAGTGTATTCATGAAAAAAACATTGACAGATTTATCATCTCCTGACTATGTAATAATATTAACTGCCTAAAAACTGACCATCAACATGGGCAATTTCTTAATTGAGGATTTTAGCATTAATACAGTCTCGTATTATGGATTGCCATTTGTCTCTACGATACTACATGTACAGTACATATAGGGGAACAAAATAAATATAATTATCTCCCAATAACTGTTCCTAATTTTTCTCTTTTATCATCTTTTTATCTATTTGTCTGACTTTACTTTCCTGCTTGATGCTAATACATTCAAAGCACACAATTATTGTTTGGCTGTCGTTGGCCTCTCAGAACATCTTCAAACCCAGATTTTAGTAGATATGCAGTATTACCTGCCAGTAGATTGACAGAATGACCCTAGCTTAAAATAGTCTCATGGCTCATAGCAATTCAGATGACATATTCAATGATAAATCATTAGTGATGGCACTCATAAACAGCAATTAATCCAATACACTGTTTGTATTTCTACTATTCTATAACACTGTACATTGACTTTACAAGTAAAGTAGATAAAGTAGAGTACATGAACAAATGTACTGTCCACACATTCGCTTCCTTCTGTGTACAATGGAGATGGTAGTAGTAATAAAGATGGCTAATTTTTGTAAAGCATATGACAATTGATGGCCATGAACATACATGTAGGGTACTTTTTATTTCTGTAACCAAAAAACAAAACAAAACAATGAAATCAAATCACAAACAATCAAAATACCCGTATTTTTTTTGTAAATTTATGATTTTTCATTTTATTTTGGAGGGACAACAAGGGCTTCTTTTAAATCTAGGGTTATCTAGCCAATGACTACCAGCACTTTTATAGATTGCAATCGATTGCCAGAACTGTTTATGTATTAATTTCATTTATAACATACATCTATAGGAGGGGGTAGGGGAGGGGTTGGGGGCAAATAGCCTTCAGCCCCAGTCTGTTTATCACGTCTGTACAGATCTTACGATTCTCTGCCTCATGATTTACATGTAGGTCAATTAGTACGTCAAAACTGAGAGAAGGGTAGAATCAATGAGATAATGAGCATTTTATTGACTTAGATTTAATTGATCTGTTTGTGTATCTTTAGATGTTGCTTCCCGGCTCATTAGGAGAAAAATGGTGCAGCCATAATTGCTCTGTATCATACACAACATAGGGAGAGGGTAGAAAACTGTTCAAACACAAGCACAGGCAGAGAGAGAGAGAGAAAAAGGGAAACATTGGCAACACAAATCAACAAGATTAATTGCCTCATTAAGGCTTCTTTCATATATTTATCATAACAAATATTTAAACAAATTAATAAATGTAGGCTTGCCTTATATTAAAGTCTATGTAAAAATATATATCTGCATGTACAACCTGTATCGTGGAAAAGATATACAAGAGGCATAGAATAAGTAGAAGCATGAAGCAATAAGGAGAGTTTTATAAGAAACATGAAGAGAGAAAGTGGGTGGGTGGAGGGAGGGAGCAAGAAGGGTACATGTAGGAAGGATGAGGGAGGGGAGAAAGAGATTGATGAAAGGGGGATGAAAGGGGGATGATAAGGGAAAAACGGTGAGCAAAGATAAAGGGGGAAGGGGGGGGGGGATGAAGGGGGAGAGAGAAAGAAAGAGAAGATTCTTAGATTTGTTAAGATGGTGACATGAGGAATTGCATTTATTAATGACATCACCAAATGCAATGAAGTGCCATACGTACTAACACGTACGGCTGGAAAGAAGATGTAGAAATCCAGAGAATATACTGGAAGTGACTGTAGTGATTCCACCCACAATCACGTACAACACACATGATATGGCAGGGAGCATTCCATACAGGTCATATGCTGGTATACTTTCTTCATCGTCCAATTAGACCATTGACTGACATATGGAATATCAACAAGACAAGCTGTGTGCGAGAGGGAAGGAAGGGGGAAGGGTATGACTTCCACTTTTGTTCGCATCCCAAAACATGGAAACATGGCTCGAGAGCATGTTCCCACTTAGTACAAGACAACGAAGTTCAAAGTTTGAAGAACATCCTTTTACACAATCGCCTACATGGCTTAAACACAATGTGGTGCTGGTGCATGCTCTTAGCATTCTGATTCAAAATATATGTCTAGCAGAAAAGTCTAAACATGGCTTTTCCATATGGGTCAGGTTACATTGTAGAGTGAATTCCACTTCTTACACCAATCTTTTACCCCAATGCAATACATTTTTGTCCCTTTACAGCAGATGACAGACAATGTTGTAGGTCTTACAATGTATTGTGATTTTTTTCCCCACTATTTTAATAGGAAGAGGAGACTATTTTCTTTATCAGAGTCGCCTCTCCTAAGCTTTCAGTTTATATGGTCCAAACAAACTCTCCTGTTAACCTATTTGGTTTTCTTTTTAAATAAGAAGCTTCAAGCTACAAATGTTCTGGAATAAGGATACCCCTATTATTTTTCAGTGTGAAAGAGGTACTGGTGTTTAAAACAGTGACAGATAGATGGTTTGATTCAGAGTAATTTGTTTGGAAATGCTTACCGTAGTTACATTCAATCTTGTCAAATGAACATCAATCAAACCTCTTTTCTTTTCACCAACAGGCAATGGTATTAGGAGAGTTTGTGACAGATCCCGGAAATAAATCACAATCACCAATGATTGCCTTAGGGACTATGGATAGGTTTACACGATAGTCATTTAACTTCATGTATAGGCTGTAGTTTTAAACTTGAGAATTATCTTATAGTTAGGAAACATGGGGACACATTCTTGGTTTATACAAACCTTTAAGTTAAGTCAAAGATATAAAACTACAGGTGATCTTCAAGGGTAGTACAATATTAAACTACAAGCGGCAAGGGACCTGGATAATGTTGGCAACTTTGCAAGTACATGTACTTACTAAAAAAGATTAACCTTCATGTAATTAATCAGTTGAAAGGTCCGTGTCAGTGTCAGCATTTTGAAATCCACTGATTTGAAAGGAAAGAAATGCATGTATGTGCATGAGCATTGTTATTTTTCTCTTCAACTAAGAACATTCACTAATGTACAGGTGTAGATAAATTAAACAAAAAGAAAACAAGAAAACTATAGGAAGAAAAAAAACCAGTAGGTACAGTGTACATACAAATATGCTTTCTATCCTAGGAATATGGCACTGTGAGCAATGGTTTCAGATTCAGATTTAATAAAACTGTCAAAAGACGGACAGAGAAAGAGAAAGAGAAAGGAAGAGAGAGAAAGAGAAAGGTAGAGAGAGAGAGAGAGAGAGAGAGAGAGGGAGAGAGAGAGAGAGAGAGAGTGAGAGAGAGAATGTGAGAGAAACAGACAGACACACAGACAGAGCTATCCACATACTTAGCATTAACGTTTGGACTAGCGCTCTCCTTATAAAACGCATTACCGATTTCACCCCATTTCCTAATAGCGTTCCCCATATTAAACACACTAATGTCATTTGCAGACCTAAGCTTTCATTTCATCAGTAAAAACGTCAGACTAGATTTTTCACCACGGTAATGAAATGTTAACCATCCTTGTTTTCTTTGGCTTGTAAGTGAAGAGTTTTGTGTCATAAAGTATGAACCTTCCCACTGCAGTTATAAAACAGTTATAATTGTCTTTTGAGAAGGGCATTGACTCATAGTCATATATTACAGAGTAGTTTTATATACCAAATTATTATCATCTTTGTCTTCTTTAATAGGCCTGTGTGTGAAGAGGTCCGTGTAAGTACATCGTATGAACCTTCCTTTCGCAGATAATCATTAATTAACTATTGTCTTTTGAATGTAGGAGAGGCATTAACTCATATACAGTGTACTTTCATACAGATTTATAATCATTCTTGTCTTCTTTGACTCATGAAATGAAGAGTTCTGTGTAACTAAGTATGATCCTTCTCTTTGCAGATCCTTTAGCTAAATATTGTATTCTAAGAGTAAAAAGGGCATTAACTGAGAATATGCATAGTTTATATGAATATATTAATGAGACCCTGACCCAGCTCCAAATGAACTGGTGAAAATGGTGAAGTCATTTCAAATTCAGTTTAGTAATAGTCTGATTTTCAGACCCTTGTATCAGATGGTCATACGTTTTGTGCTGCGCAAAGATTCAATCAGTTTAATTTCGGCCATTACAAGAAGTGGGTTATTGATGTAGACAAATGCTTGTGTATCCTTTTCAGCTCATTGTATGTATATTATTACCAAAGAAAAAAAAAGAAGTCAGTCACTCACTCAATAGTGTCCAAAAGTGAAGTCTAGAAAGTAAACAGGTTTCCTTGCATAATTTGAATATTAGGACACTGCTAACGTTTACATTTCACAGATCTTGGGACATACATGTCAAATGTGTAGAGTACCTACATGTATAGACCTGTGCATTTTTCTGCACCATGGTGAATTATTTTTGTCAAGGCATAATTTATCGATGCAGCTGCACTGTCCTCAAAATGAACTCAATAACTATGAAATGCAATCCACATAAATGATATAAAGTACACTGTATACCGTATGTACATGGCATGACTGGACATAAATGTCTTGTTTGCTCAAATTTTAAAACCAGAAAGCCGTCAGCTCATGTGTTTAACAAAGAGTTAACCGCCCTCTGGATCTCGAAAGATAACTGGAGAATGAATACTGAGTAAACATTGCTTTTCATCTGATCAATTTCATACCTTCGTGTCGCTTATATTAAAATGATGGTAGATCTACCCGTATACAACATAAATTACAGGTGCGGTATCTCGATATAGTGCTACTGTTCACCTGTTACCTAGTAAAGGGTCTCTACTGCTTTCTCACCAAAAAAGAAAGAAAAGAAAAACCAAAAGTCCTGTGTACTGTCATTATCAATTCTGATCAATTGCGACACATTCCGTTTACACTAAAAAGCTCAAAGTAGGCAACTTATTTTGTCAATCTTCTGCTTTTCAGAGTCCCCTGACGTTTGTTTTCGTAGACCTTCAACCAATCCAAAAGATTGGTGTTGGAAGGGGGATGAGGGATAAAACTGACCCCCTCAGTGAAGACCAGAGCTTTGAAAAAGCCCAGTTGAGATAAAGATGTATTCAACCCCTACCATGCTAAAGGCTTGTAGCAAAACACTGCATCATCATCATGTATGTTTTCATGAAATTCAAGCCCATGTGTGATGAAAATGGATGAAAAGCAATCGTAACACATCAAGGAAAAAATATCAAAGAAGCCAACCTCGGAACACAGAGTTCATCTTCCTACTACATATAATCCTCCACGAGAAATCGTATCTTTTCTCCAAATTTAGCATTCAGCAAGTCAACCAGCATTCAAAGTCAAGTTCCCTCACTTACCTTTATTTTTTCAATTTACTCAATGTAAAACAATAGAGCTTAAAACAAAAATAAACGAGAAATATCTTCAACAGTTTATATTGTAGTTATCGTAGGTAGAATCATTTTAAACTCTTTCTTCTTTTCAATATTATTGCCTACCACCCCTACCCTACCACCAATGAGGTAATACCGGTACATGTATGTAGTTTTGTGGTGTTTGCAACCATGTGAACGCTTTTATGTTGCAAGAATAAAGTACTTTTTGTGAATGTGTACATGTACATGTACTACTTGATAAAGCCTAACAATTTATTGAGAGCAATTTTATACCAGGTACTTGCTTCTTTTGCAAAAGGGGTCATATTTTGTGGAAATATAATTGTTGCAAGTAAGCAAAACAGGGGATTTTTTTGTTCTGTGTTAACTATCTTGAGCTTCACGTTTGAATCTCGAGTGACACCGCTGGACAAGCTCTATCCCTGTTTAAGTGGTGACTGTGGGGGTGACATTTATCAAGCTTTCAAGTCTTACCTCCTTGAAGTCTTTCTGCTCCTCCATTCTCTCCGGGAACTACAGAAACAAACAAATAAACAAACAATGATTGTTGTTAGGGGTAATAGTGAGCACCAAAAAAAAAAAAAAAAAAAAAAAAATTCAAAAAGAAGAGGATTCAGGGGAGAAAAAAATGGCATCAACAACATTCCCCCCTTTTGAGTAAGAAAATTGGGAAAAAATGGGGAAGAATAGAGAAAAGTAAGAGAAAATATGGAGAAAATCAGGATAAAATCGCGAACAAAAAAAACAAAAAAACAAAAAACAAAAAAATCAGGAAAAATATAAAAACATCAGGAAACAGATTTAAATTGGGTAATTGTCAGGCCTGGTCACAAAGCCATTGATGCCTAAATTAACATGGAATTGTTAAAAAATACATATACAGAGTATATACATAGATGAAGAAAAAAAATGTAAAGATCTACATATGCTGATATGAGAGATGCTAATTAATGTTGATCAATACGAAGATGGACTTTAATTTGTATTTTTTTTGTTACATGATAGAGATGTATCTAGTAAATTATATGTACATTATATTCTCACGCTTTATCAATACTTACAACTACATGCACATTTATGTACTAATATTCAAGTAGCCACTTCATTAAAAAGATCTATGCATGTAAACAAACAGTTTGATAATGAATAATGATCACGAGGAAGATATTTTGAAGGTTCTTGAACTTACTGTGATTTTCTGTTTCAGTCTCTGCTTGCTTTCCATCATCTGTAGAGAGAGAGAGAGAGGAGAGAGAGTGAGAGAGGAGAGAGAGAGAGAGAGGAGAGAGAGTGAGAGAGGAGAGAGAGTGAGAGAGTGAGAGAGGAGGAGTGAGAGAGGAGGAGGGGAAGGAGGAGGAGGAGGAGGAGGAGGAGGAGGAGGAGAGAAGGAGAAGAAGAAGAAGAAGAAGAAGAAGAAGAAGAAGAAGAAGAAGAAGAAGAAGAAGAAGAAGAAGAAGAAGAAGAAGAAGAAGAAGAAGAAGTTGTTGTTAACACATATATCCTGGATGGTACAAATTCAATTAACATTCTATGTGTAAAACTGTAAATAAGTCTAAATTTAACCCTTTGCAGGAGGAGGAGGAGGAGGAGGAAGAGAAGAAGAAGAAGAAGTTGTTAACACATATATCCTGGATGGTACAAATTCAATTAACATTCTATGTGTAAAACTGTAAATAAGTCTAAATTTAACCCTTTGCATGTGGGAACTGGGTGCTCCCTGTATTAAAACCAATAGGAATGACAGAAACCAGTAGTCAATGGATTAAAAACTACATTGTACATTAAACAAAAAGATGAAAATGAAACTGAAACTTTCCACCAGCTGATAATGGCATATCATAACCACACAAATGACAGATTACATTTTTTGTAGACTCATCACATTAGAAAACAACAGCGTTGACACTTGACAGGAACCGAGTACAGGCTGAAATGATTTGTTTACTTCCTTGTTGTTATTGGGACAATGATAACAAAAGAGAAAGAAAGAAGAAAAAAAGTCAATTTGAAACAGAACACTGCTTATTTATCATGTAAAGTTTTCTAGATACAAATGAATAATTTACTGAGAAATCACTAATGAGAAATCACTAATGAGGTGTGTACATTGTACATGTACATGTACATGTACGTTGAAATGTCTTTTAAATCCACAAAGCACAATAGTTTATGAAATCAGAGTTTTCTCGCAACATTACGCCAAAGAAAGAGTTGCAAATACCAATTTGTTTATTTGACAGACCAGTGGATAAGATTTCCATAATCATGCATAATACACATGTGCATGAACAGTCACAAGGATTACAAAATGACATACTGTACAATGTACATGTGTAGTCATACTGAAGCATTGCATGTACCGGTAGGTCTAATTTAATCCTTATGTAAGTCATGTCATTGACAATGTACATGAACCCCAACCTGAATTTCCTGTCTCTGATTAAACAACATACTTGTATTAGGTTAAAAACACAGTTCTTTCTTTGTTATACATGTACAATTCTTGCATTTGCTGTACTTTTCATATTGATAATGATTAAAGAGCACTCTAGTGAAGCATACACTGTACTTCTTGCCTTTGCTAAAAGATTACTTCTTATAAATACAGATAAAGATACTGTATGCTTTGAAAAAAGAGAAGAGAAGAAGAAATAGGTGAAAAAGAAAAGAAAGGAGGAGAAGAAGAAGTAATAGGAGAAGAAGGAGAATAAGAAAAAGAAATGGGAGTAGATGGAGGAGAAGTAAAAGAAAAATACAAAGATAGAAAAAAAAGAATAAATCAAAAGAGAATGGAAAGAAGGAGAAGAATAAGGAGGAGAAAAGAAACAGTAGAAGAAAAAGAAGAAAAAAAAAGAGAAGAAGGGGAATAAGAAAAAGGAGGAAGAAGGAGAGCAAGAGGAGGAGAATGACAACAACATACAGTACGAGAGAGATTCATATACACCCTGTACATCGTGTATGTTTGAAACTTTGCACATCACTAAAACGTTAAACCAGCCTATATCCTTACCTACATGTATATGTACATCGAATCGATGTTGATTTACAGCAAATATTCAAATCACACTTATTAAAAGTAAACTAAAAATACCCATATTGAAAATACCGTCTCTCAATCTTGTCTTTATAACACTACACTGCATCCGTGCTTCCCCCCCCCCTTTAGTCACTCACATGGATGCCTTAAAGCCTTTCAGAAAATTTCTCCTGCCCTTTCGAAAACTCTTTTAAGGCAACGGTGTTAAGGAATGACATTCTGCATTGCCATGGAAACGGACGACTGTCTCCTTTCGGTCGATAATTTCACATCAGCACTGTAGACTAGATTTTTTTTTCTTTTTTTTTCTTCAATGCTTTCATAATCTTTTCCTTTTTCTGTAATTTCATATATCCTTTGATGTTTTTCCCGCTATATAGAAAAACATCTGCACGAACTTCTATTCTGGTAATCCTGATGGGGTCGAGGATAATCTTTCAAATATATCTTTTGTTTACGGTAGTAGCAATAAGGTCATTGCAAGGTAGAAATATAAAAAGAGAATTACTGGTACACATAACTTGTGCCCTTTCGACATGAAGGCTACCATACATAATCACGTTACCTCATGTTTAAATAGACAGTTCGCTACGGAAGGAGTCAAGAAATATTGCACATATACAACCCTGTACAGTATGTACACTATAAATGTCAGAACATGTTTTGTGAATACCGGTATAATAAATACATGCATTTAAATTTTCAATGCAGAAAGTGTTATTTTCTAATTTGACTACAATGTAATGTATGTACATGAGTATATTTCATTACGTCTAGGACTCCAAATGAAGCAACCCCCCTATTTTCGTTCATTTATCATTTTTAATACCTATTTCTATGAAGGAAGAATGGTGCATTTTATCAAAATCAGTTCAGATTTCTTGGATGTCAAATAATTCAAACAATCTAGCAGAATGATCAACAAAATAATATCTGATTTTAATTCATCTGGTTTCTAATGATGTCAGGAATCATCCCTGTCAACGGATGCATCGTGTAACACCTACACATCCAAACGTAAACAAACAATCGTATTACAGGCTCATTAAATGAACGACAGTTTAATATGTAGTCAATCCCTATGAAACAAAAGAGCAATATTTATGGATTGTACAGGCAGTGAGCATTACCCCTTCAGACTACCCAAATTTATCATCTGGCTATACAAAAACCGAATCTAGCTCTAAGATATGTAATTAATTCTGTTCTAATCAAGAAACATTGTATAATGAAGTGTCTACATTATTAAACCAAACACCATATTGTGAAACACATGTCTTAGCATCGTTTCAAACAAATACTTGATAAAGAATAAGAGTCCAGTCTTATTGTACGAATACTGTAAAACTGGGAAGGGGTTAGTGTGAGCGAGCACTGGTGATTGGCCAGCTGTCATGTCAGCTGACCACTTCAAAACTATTTTCTTCACATGATGTTTTTGATATATGACGTTGTTATCCAGTGTGTTCTCATCTTTCGCTTTACGATGACGCTTTATACAACATTTCTTTGTATGTGTTTAATACACACATTACTTCCAGTCTGAACAGGCCATGAGCGTAAGACAGATTTTGATCCCTACTCACATAATGGTGACATGAGGCACTTTGATTGGAAAGCCAGTGACCATGCGAATATTGGAATCCAAATTACAATTTGTCAGCTATTATTGCCTCTAACAGAGGGGAAGGGAACTTCCTCTTCAGTTTCTTTGCGGTATATTTTTAATCAGAACAGAGTGCATGTACATGTTGTACCTTTTTCATTTTCTTGGGGGGGGGGTTCTATTTTCTGTTATTTCCTTTAATACTCTCTGCTCAACTCCAAAACAATATACATTTATCTCTCAAGATTGACCATTATCTTTGAGAAGAGTGTTGGGGCCTGAACATTTGTGGTTTGTTGTGCTATTTTCCAAAACGAAAAAAGGAGGGAAAGAAGAAGAACCCCCCCCCCCTCAAAAAAACAAAAACGACAACAAACATGTGAACTCAACAAAAATATAATAAAAACAACACAATTTAAGAACCAAGTAGTTTCAAGAGCTGGCATTTAGTCAATATTAGACAAAAGGGACAATGAGCATATTTGTATCACTTCCAATGTTACATGAAATGCAAGTGATGTTTAATATGGCTCTATTTGAATGACAGGCATTGTTTTCCTAGTGGGGGCCTGGGGGGGGGGGGGGATGGGCTTTTTTTAAAAAAGAGTCTTGGAAAACAAAGTGCCCATAGACACCATTCTTTTCATTGTCGATCAGTTTCATCTTGTCCGGTACTATGAACTTGGATTATAATGCATTGCCTACATTATAATCCAAGATGGTGGCCCGCAGGTTTTGCCTCTTCTCTTAGGCCAATATTATTAATTTCAAAGTCATGAAATAGCACTAAATATCAACAAACATGGTCTACAACAACTCCAAATGATAAAATAATCCCAGCCATGAATTTGTTTTGGCATTTGATAGCCAAAAACTTGAAAATTTTCTTTAAAAAAAAATTAAAAAAAAAAAAAAAAATTCTGCTTATTTTTTTTGCTGATTATATTTGCCGATACCGATCACAGGTGCGATGGTGTCTCTCCAATCTTCCGATCCGATTAAAGCCCCGACTTACAGGGTTACTTAAAACAAACAATTTGCAAGTATTTGTCCTACCTCCAGACTTCCTCTTCTTCCTCCACTTCCACGGTCTAAATAGCTTCGATAATGACATCTTCTTAGACTTCTTGTCGGCGGGCGACGTCGTCACTGCAATCTTTTCGCTGGTCTTCCCTTCCTCATCCTTGTTAGTTTCTGTACTGTACATGATCTGACTGTCATCACAAGCTGCTAAAAGAGGTAACCGTTCCAACAAAAGAGGAAGAAGAGACAAGAGTAAATTAGTTGAGAATGACGATAGAAGTATGATGATAAGATTGTACAATCATTGAGCAAATTCATGAAATAAAGTAAAAACTGTACGGAATTGAATTTGGTATTTCTGTATGGATTTATATTAATTTTCTTTGTCAATAATTGGAAATTTGTTACATCTACAAGATTCTGCCATCAAGAATCTTAACAGATAATTAAAAGATAACCATGGCTGCAGGTCCTATACATTCTAATAAACATTGAATTTAAAATACATCTATAGCAATATTGCCTCAATTTCACTGTCCATGCATGCATGCAAATTACTGAATTTACGTCATGATTACATTAACTTTTCATAATGAATTTACTACAGAGAATAACATTGTACAGAACAACAATGCATTTTATGCTGGCCATGTATTCTTAAAACACAATTCCTAAATTAATAAGCGTTAGTACAACAAGTATAGAATACATTGCAATACAATTTTAATACATGAGAGTGATCTGTTAACAATGTTTTTTTCACCAAGCAAAGGGTATGCATTTGCAAAGACTTTCAATAAAAGCAACCTAATGTAATTTCAATAGCTTTGTTCTGCACCTACTGTACTGAAATATATAAGGATATCACAGTAAATGCAGTCTGGTGGTTTCTATCAAGGAAAAACAAGAGGGTACTCAAATTGCCCTCATAGATTTCTTGAAAGTTGGTGCGATCATAAACATTTTACCCAAGCTAAGTCTAACTCGTTTGTCCACTGGTAATCTTACTTACCTCAATACAAAAAATCTACATAAATTTGCTTTGAATACACTAAGATTGCTAAAATGCTTTTGATTCCCAAATATTTGCAACTATTTCAAGACAAAACATGCATTGCTTTGTAAGAGGTTGGCAAGCACTGTGCAAAGAGTGGAAAGAAAGAGTAGCAAAATTAGTAGTTCAATACACACCAGTGGATAAAAGTGAAGACAAAATGTGTTACTGGTAATTACATGTAGTTTGAAATGTAAAACAGGAAGTTAATAGCAAACAACTAGAGAATTGGTACAGGTTAACGGCCTATACCACAAAAAAAACAAAAAAACAAACAAAACCCAACTCCAAAACCTTCTCCTAACCCTTTTACTGTAACATCTCACTATCATAGAAATATCCTTGTATATGTATCCGTAGGCCTTTGCCACAAAGAAGAGTAAGAAGAACAAAAATGGAGTGGAAGAAGAAGGAGAAGAAGGAGAAGCTAAAGAAGTAGAAGCAGAAGCAGAAGAAGAAGAAGAAGAAGAAGGGAAAAAAAGGGAGATTTTTGTAATAAAGTAGAAGTACAGGTAGAAGGAGGAGGAGGAAGAGGACAAAAACAAATTAACAGGAAGTCCCATCCTTACTTTAAAAATATAATCTTAAGACGGCTTTTAACTTTGATAAAAGCACACTTTGAGTTGAAGATTCTGTGAGAAAAAGCAATGTCTCAGCAGCACATTGGTACTGATCTAATTAACCTCTAATGAATAGAGTGGCAATGCAGATTTATGGGTCAACTTTTTACCAGGTCAAACCGAGAACAATAGTTGCATTTACACTGCACGCAAAAATCTTCTTTTTTTTCCTCACAATCACAACAAAAGATGCACCTCTGGAGAGTGTTTTTTTTTTAATGCCTGCTGAAGTTTCAATGATTTGTGCAGTGTAAATGCAAACTTTGGTAAGATTTCACTTTTTCTCACGTGACTCCCCTCGATTCCGTGCTAATGCGTGCTAATGCATGCAGGGCACCGATGATGGGAGCATAATACGCACCTCTCACTCCAAAATTGATTATGAGCAAAACTTTGACTATTTTTATGGGTTCTTCCAGACTAGTGTAAATGGTAGTCCAACAAAAATGTATGATTTTTTCAAAATGGTGCTTTTGATGTGTACATTGTAAATGTGCCTAATGTTTACTTGCTCATCTCCGGCTGCAGACACAGACTCTATGTTGATACTTAACTAGATTATTCATACGCTTACCAAGGATTGTAAGAAGAAGAAGAAAAAAGGAGAAGGAGAAGGGGGGTAAGGAGAAGGAGAAGGGGAAGGAGAAGGAGAAGGGGAAGGGGAAGGAGAAGGAGAAGGGGAAGGAGAAGGGGAAGGGGAAGGAGAAGGGGAAGGGGAAGGGGAAGGGGAAGGAGAAGGGGAAAGAGAAGGAGAAGGGGAAGGAGAAGGAGAAGGAGAAGGGGAAGGAGAAGGAGAAGGAGAAGGGGAAGGGGAAGGAGAAGGAGAAGGGGAAGGAGAAGGGGAAGGGGAAGGAGAAGGAGAAGGGGAAGGAGAAGGAGAAGGGGAAGGAGAAGGGGAAGGGGAAGAAGAAGGGGAAGGAGAAGGGGAAGGGGAAGGAGAAGGAGAAGGGGAAGGAGAAGGAGAAGGGGAAGGAGAAGGAGAAGGGGAAGGAGAAGGAGAAGGGGAAGGAGAAGGGGAAGGGGAAGGAGAAGGAGAAGGGGAAAGGGAAGGAGGAGAAGGAGAAGGGGAAGGAGAAGGGGAAGGGGAAGGAGAAGGGGAAGGGGAAGGAGAAGGGGAAGGGGAAGGGGAAGGGGAAGGAGAAGGGGAAAGAGAAGGAGAAGGGGAAGGGGAAGGGGAAGGGGAAGAAGAAGGGGAAGGGGAAGGGGAAGGGGAAGGAGAAGGGGAAAGAGAAGGAGAAGGGGAAGGGGAAGGGGAAGAAGAAGAAGGTGAAGAAGAAGAAGAAGACAGAAACAAACAAAAGAAAAGATTAAGTGGGGACCCTGTGACCTACATGTAGGTGTACATGTATACAATCAGCTTCAAATGTCCTAAACAAGGGAGCTGCTTGCAAAAGCATCCAGGATATCACCCTCCAAAAAGAAAACCTTAATCCCTAATTGGATTATTGGTACACTAACATGCATGATCAGTAATCCAATTAAGGAAAAATGGACAGACTTGACTACAGTGGCAGGTGAAGTCTCAAAAAGAAACTACATGTATGTCTTGGCAATTGGCATGCAAAGAATATGAACATATCTATGTATCACTGCAGAGTTTGACACTATCAGCCCCCCCCCCCCCCCCCAGTAAATCGTTGGCACCCTAAATCTAGGTCCATATCCCTACCCCCTACCCCACCCTCCCCAAAAAATTATACAGTTCAATCTAGCTCCCATTTTCCAAAAATGTGTGTGGAAACTTGACTTATGCATGCATATATTGTTGAATTCTAATTTGTGCATGCCACATGATAATAACATTCAATTTAATTATTATAATTAACATCATCATCGTTTGCTCTTACATACATGTATATCATAAATTGCAAATTTGATGATTTTTCCTGCCAAATGATGTGCACTAAATATTACAAAATTCTACTCACATGACAAAAAATGAAGTAATCCTTTAAAAAGTGGTATTAAAAGTCACTGATAATTACTGATAATATAATCCAAGATGATCAAACGATTTACAATTATCTCTTGTGAGATTAAGTGTATTTCCAAGCAAGAAGCTACATCGAAAAACGACCTTGTTGTTTTAAAGGTGGCGGTCAAATATACTGCCGAAGTTGACGGAAACAAAAACACAGTGATTTAAAACCAACTCTCCTGGATTTGAACAAATGCTCTGCAATTAGTGCGAGAGGAAACGCGCCTGTGACGACGGAGAAAAATTCTAAGCCACATTGTCTGAACGCAGATCTGAAAGTGAGATCTCTCCTGAAAGTGTTGGAAGGCAGGAGATGTGAAAATGGGTTTTAATCTCTGTATGGTAATCTGGTGTTCATCATTAAGGTTTCATACATGTAGATTGTGTGTTGATAGTGCTGTGTGTGTGGATGCTTTGGTTGGAGTGTGTACATGTATATAGTGGAGTGTATCGAGGCAAGGTATCGGTAAGCCTGCAGGGGTAATTAATGAGAATATCCCACGGAACTTCCTTCTTGCCCGTTGATTAAGATGATTGGCTGCCCAGGGGACAGAGAGGGAGCTATCCATGTT
This sequence comes from Strongylocentrotus droebachiensis, assembly GCA_035222895.1. Lineage (NCBI taxonomy): Eukaryota > Metazoa > Echinodermata > Echinoidea > Camarodonta > Strongylocentrotidae > Strongylocentrotus > Strongylocentrotus droebachiensis. The sequence goes on from JAVYIG010000083.1 coordinate 37,698, forward strand.
GGAGGTTAACCTCAAAATGTACTTGGTATGTCTTGGGGATGAAAGGCCTGACGTATGATAAAGGTGGGGTAACCTGGTTTAAAAGGAAATCTCCCTTAATTTCAATTTGGGCTTAATAAACCCAAACTCTGTCCTGATAAAAATATTCATTTCCATTTTCTAAGTTATTAATTAAGAATACATTTGTTTATTTTGATTTATACAAAATTACAGGGATGCTCGAAAAAAGAAAGAAAGATAAAAAAAGGGAACTATAAGTTGCAGGTGAATGTACAATTTACAAGTAGATATTTAATTTAGAAAAAAAAAAGAAAAAAAAAGGAATAAAAGAGATCATCGCAGAGCAGAGTTGCCACTTTAACCAATCAGTTAAAACATCAACAATTCCTAAACTTTTTCATTAGATCTTCTTCGAACTTTCACTGAACTGTTTATCTCATTTCTATCCTATTATTCAACAATTTTAATAATATAAGGGTGACCTTAGACTTTAAGAGTGTTTTCAAAGGCACAAACAGGCCACTATGTTCCAACGTGTATTGCTTTCTGGCACTTTTATTATTTTAGAGCAAGAATAAAAGTCATAATTTCTAAACTGAGTTCCCCCTGCACCCACTACTAACAATTTATTATTTCAACTTGCACTGACCCAGTCACTCGACAAAACCTGTTTGGAAACTAAATGAGACTTTAATTGTAAATCTGTCATAACAGAGGGCGATGATATACTGCCGTCGACACTTTCAGAAAGCGGTATTATTTACTACCAAAATAGAGGTCTAAACGCAGGGTGCATTCGCACTTGCAGATATGCTTGCCCACAAGGACTTGATTAGCATACATAGGCGGCACCAGAAGCAGTAAATCTAGACGGGAGAATGTTTTGACAGTGATTCTTCCGCGGCTTGGAGCATTCCACGCCTTCTCGCCCGCCCGAACAGGCGACAATGATCGGCCCTCTAATCACATAATGGGGGCACAATGATCGGCCGGTGAATCAATACACTGTTCGCCTCTGATTTTGTCGCATGCTCAAGATAGCTTCAAAAACACAAATGCGGTTTCCAGATGTACAGTCTTGTCTCTTGAACTATCAACGCTGTAGCCAATGAGATGTTGATATGGGTATTTTCTTTTTTTTCTCAACATAACTGAAAAGTTAAACTATTGGCTTATTCGGCTACTGTATAAGGTACCTGTACTTCTGACCAAAACAAGCATTTCTTCTCTTTTTTAACAATGTATCTTTATATTTCCCATGCTAATGCTTTAAAATGTTAAATAAAGAAACAATTCTCATCAAGTATTCTATTATCGTTTTACATAGAATTCTGGAGGAACATCTCTTTCTTTTTTGACAAACATTTTATTATTATTATTTTATTTATTTATTTCTTATTTTTTGAGAGGGGGGGGGGGGTATGATGTTTGAAACTACAGTAACATAATCAATGCCCTACTCTTTTTGGATAGGAGGTTCTCTCAATTAGTCCAAAAGGCTTGTAACATTTAATTGAGATATTACAAACAAAATCCTGCCCCTCCTTCCTTTAAATTAAATGTAGTACAGAGGTTTCATGCAGCAACAAAAATTACTTGGCATTACCTTTCAGGGATGTTTCAATTTGCGGCATCAACTCATGATCGAGGACTAATTGGCGCACATGCTAACATGTGAGTGTGTGTGGTGAAAATTTGCCAGTTGTTTCTATTTTTACCCTCTATGTCTACTTTAATGTAGTCACTTTTAGAGGAAAGTTCTGGAGCAGAAGTTGATTATTCATGAGTTCTCTGTGACCAACAAACACATAATGTACATGTACAGTACGTGTATTGTATGATCTTCACTTTAGATATGTACATGTTCTGTACATGCAGAGAGTTGCTATCTACATGTAGGTAAATCCATATTATACAAAAATTATATCAATATTACCATTTTCTCTCATGTCATTTTTTTTCTTCTTTGGGGGGGGGGGGGGGGTCATTATTATTTATAATAGTATTATCATTCTTTAATATTACTACAACTGTTATTATTATTACAATTTTTCCTCACTTTCTTCTCTTGTCATTATTTTTATCATCATTGACATTATCAGTTTATCACTATCATCATCACCATCATTGCTAGATAATATGTAGGCAGGTACACATATGCCTACATGCACATACAAATACAGTGAAAGTTACATGTACAGTGTACAGAACTTGGTTTCTCCTTGAAATTTGCTTATCAAATAGTCATTATGCAGTGAATTTGGAAGCTTACCACATCCCATGAATAATTCTGCTGTAGCACTTTGAAAGATTTCAAGGCTGAACATCTTTCAGAGTGGTACAGCAGAATTATTCATGGATGTGATAAGGTTCCAAGAAGGAGAGATTTACATCAATTACAGGTACTTCTTTTCTAATTTTAATTCATTCATGTAGCTCATACATTGCTACTTGCTACGCAACTCTTTTTGAAAGACAGGTTTTCTCAAATCAGTCATTGCTGTTTCCTGGAGTATAGAAAGATACAGCCACTGAGTTCTGACTTAATATTGATTTGTTATTTTTAATGCTCTGAGTTATTTCCATACATCTCACAGCCTGTTTAAACTATAAAAAGAAATTAAACCCAATCTTGTACATGTACAAAGAAATTTCGTATACCAAATTCAGAGTACCGGTACAGACTAGAAAACAGCATCTTACATAGAAACGTTATACACTGTATAAAGAGAAACTAATTTTGATTGACATGACAGATGGCCAATCACGATAGGTCCTGTTAGATGAATCTTGTACGATGCAATATTTTAAAAGTTTTTGTTCGAAACGACAATCGAGTATGCGTTACACTATTCTGTTAATGAATTCTGGTAGTCTGAATACATCTAATGCAGGGATAGTCATTTCTATTATGTTTCTCTGTATTCTCAGTGGGAGTTGTATGTACGAGGGTGAGACAAATTATACTTTCCCTATTTTTTCATACCTTTATACTTTTTCAATCATGCATTCACACTAAACAAGTATACATGTAACTAAATTAACAAAAATGAAACTTTATGAAATATTCTGTACAGAGGAATTAGAGAGGACCTTGCAAGGTACATGTACGTCCCAGTGTTGCCAATTTGTGTTTCACTGATGACAACTTTAAAAATCATAACTTTCTTCTTTTCAATCAGATTTTGCTCTAGACATGTTCCTCCCATTTTTGTCTGCTTGTTATAAAACTTGATATCAGGGTGGACTTTCCCTTTAAACTTTGACGATGACTGGCATATTATTACAAGGAGCATTAGTGTACAAGAATAGAAACTTGCACAAAACAAGAACTTCCTGTAATAAATCATTAATTATAGTTTTATCAAAACTACTGTTATCATGGGAAGTTTTGGAGCATTGTGTACATTGCAACTTTCGTTTTCTGTTTTGAATAAGAGAAGATGAACCCTTTAGTTTTTACATTTAATGTACATGCATAAAGTTATAAAATGTGAAGTATTAAAAGATCCCCCCTCCCCCTGAAGAAAACAAACAAACAAACAAATCTTAGTTAAGTGTAAATGGCTACTTTTGCCAAGCCCAAGGCCTTTCTTATCAGTAAAATGTGTTTGACTTAGGTTGCGTTTATTGACCAACTTTTTGGCTAGAATCAGGTTTCTCAAACGCCTTTCAGGCAAATTTAGAAGTTGATTAACGCAAAGCCTTTTTTAAAGGGCTTTAGATATGGGCATATCTAAAGACGCAAAAAGGTGTGTTTTGTATGTGACATACAGCCAGAATCACGTTTCTGAGAGATCGATAAACGCAAAGCTGTTTTGGTCCTCACAAATAGGACCACCCAGGTGTTGTGTACAAGCATGTGTGTAAAGTTGACCTCCGAGCAACTGTCTGCTTCCCGGGTCAAAACAGCTGGGCAGACACAAGGCCTCTATTTTGAATCGTGAAGGGATGATAAACGAGACATCCCGCAAATCACGATCGTATAGTGGGGTATGATAGTGGGGTACGATATGTACATATCTCGTGGCAAGCCTAGATAAACGCGCCCTTAGGTTGCGTTTATTGACCAAATTTTTGGCTAGAATCAGGTTTCTCAAACGCCTTACAGGCAAAATTTAGAAGGTGATGAACGCATAGCCTTTTTTAAAGGTCATTAGATATGGGCATATCTGAAGACGCAAAAAGGTGTGTTTTGAATGTGACATACAGTTTTGAATGTGACATATAGTTTTGAACCCCACATACAAATCGGACCACCCAGGTTAAGGGTTCGGGGGCTAGCGCGCGCCATGTGTTGTGTACAAGCATGTGTGTGTACATGTAGTTGACCTCCAAGAAACTGTCTGCTTCCCAGGTCAAAACAGCTGCGCAGACACAAGGCCTTTATTCTGAATCGTGAAGAGACGATAAACGCGACATCCCGCAAATCACTTTCGTATAGCGGGGTTCGATAGTGGGGTACGATCGTACTACGATATGTGCATATCTAGTGGCAAGACCCAATAAACGCGCCCTTAATGACATACAGTATATGTACCTGCCTATATTTCATTTCTCACACTCAAACAATCACTTTGGTTTACCTCAAAATGAAATCACCTAGCGTGACCTCAGTGTTATTTCACCTGAAGGTTTTGTAAACCATCCTGTCAACTGATATTTACTTCCCTCATCAATCACAGTGGTAGGAATTCCTAATTAAATGAAACAAGAATAAAGCTGGTACCTTCTGAATGCCAGCTATTCAAAAGATAAACATGGCTCAGAAAACATGCATCATTAAAAAAAATGCACTTGACAACGAGAAATGGATTCTTCTTCTCCAGCCAGTAGCAAGCATTGACAAGATACCCCTGCATACAAGTGTACCGTACGTGTACATAGTATGCCTGCCTACATGTACATCATGTACTTTTACTACAGGCGGTCTACTCAGAGACAAGATCTAATCTGTAGTTTGTACACTGTATGTAGGCTACATGAAGATGGACATTATATTTATGAACATGTACATTTACATGTATGTATTAAGGCTGCGACGGGTAGTCGAATGCTCGAGTACCCGCACGGTTGACAAGTACTCGGGTACGATTTCTAGTACCCGAATATTCGGCCGCAAAAAAAAAAAAAAAAAAAAAAAAAAATCCAGGCCCACGCTTACCCGTGCCAGGGAGAGCGACGGCCGCTGGCATGGTACCGTCGGTAAAAATGTTTCCCAACTCAAGCACTGTCAAACTCACCTTTCAGAAACTGGGTCCAAATGGCCAGATTTCTGTTTGGACTTGGAGGAAAATGGATTATTCTGCCATCTTTGGTTTTTAAAACAGCATTGTTTGTTATTATTCTTATTAAATCAGCGCCTTCAACTGCAACTCAAAGTAAAATTGCATGCGTTTTTGGCGAGGGACCTGGGAAACTGCCGAATGGTATGGTAGTGGCAAAAAAAAAATTAAAAAAATAAATAAAAAAAAAATTAAAAAATTAAAAAAAAAAAAATAAAAAAAAAAATAAAAAAAAAACATGAGTCCGAATATTCAAGTATTCGCTTGTGAGCCTGGAAGTGTACTCGGGTACCTCATTACACTGTTGTGCACAGCCTTAGTATGTATATTTTATTACATGCACTCAAGGCTTATTCACATAGGCCTACTGTACATGTACAAACTGTTTGTCCCGCTAAACTGCAATCAAGTTCTTCAATGAGTAAATGAATATCAGGTGGGGAGGGAAAATATAAAAGTACGGTATGTGTACATGTAGCTCTGCACAACAAAGGTCTTCCGCTTTCTCAAATACATGTTATGAGATAGAAATGTGAGGCAGAGTAACACACTAGCTTTTATGCTTATTTTGCCTTCAGGCGATTCTGTGAGTGTGATTGTGAGGGTCCCATGGATATGACCTACATGTACATGTACTTGTACATTGATCAATGAATGAAAAATATCTGAGATATTTTTGATGAGTAATGGAAGAAAGCACCATTATTTATTTGTCTACCGGTATATCAAAAGAAAAAAAGATATCATACTGGAACACTTGCTCAGAATCTTCATTTGCCGAATGCATCCCCAACTCATGAACATGTTACTTTTTTTGTGAATAGTCAAACATCCTAATCACATTCATGCATGCTTGTGAATAATGCAAAGACAATCAAGGGATACTAAACTTCCCAAAAATTTGGAGCATTAAACATTCTAGTTCCAATCCAATTCCATGCCATGCAATGTCCATGCAATTTAAAATGTACAATGGAGGGTCAATTACATGTAGGTGAATCAATCAATAACAATAATAACAAATGCATATTTTTATAATATAAACATTTCATTTGTTGGTGCGTCGTTATCATGGTAGAGCATGAACAAAAAGATGAGAAAGATCTACATTGTCTGCAGGCTACACTGCAACTAAATATTACCTCAAAACAATACCCTACCCCCCCCCCCTCCCCTCTCCACTGATGACAGTACAGTACCCTGATGTGTTATTACTCCAGCTTAATACCACAAATTGAGCAATTGATTTTAAAAGTTAACATTTAGTCTACGCTAGCACACAAACGTGAAGAATAAAAGAGTTTTTGCAGAGGAGAAAAAACATCAATATTTAATCATACACAGCACAATTTTTAGACAATAGTATTACTGAGCACTATGCTAATTAACTAAATTCTGTTAGTAAGCTTGTGATAGAAGCAGCAAAGGATTGTGAGCTCCGAGCTGTGGACCAAAAGTTTGAACGCTAGAAATCTGTCACCACAAAAATTAAAGTTACACATATTGTACAGTATTGCAAGTAGTGCTACATGGACAGCCAGGGTGGTCTACATGTACTACTTTGAAATGTAAAAAATTATAGTAATGAATAAGAAATAGAAATAGAAATTACATTTTGAAAATGAAGAAATTGTAAACGAAAAAGAAAAGAAAGAAAAAAAAAAAAGAAAGAGTGCCTGGCAATGTCAGTTTGGTGTGTGTCTCTGTTCACGTTTGTATGTTGTACTTGGTTTTTAATTACGCTAGTTTTAATACAGGTGTAGATGAATGTTAAATGTACTGTATATTGTACATGTACAGTGTACAATGTATGTTAGAAATACAAATCACATGATGAAGGTTAGGGCGGCTCATATATATTTCACTGTCAATATACCGGTATATTAGTGTGGGCGCCTGGGTAAGTGTGTATGAATGGGAAACAGAATAGTAGGAATAGATTGTAGAAGTATGGTCAGTCTTTTATTGGGTGAAATGGTTGAGAAAAGTGAGTGCTGCAAGATAATATGAAGATAATTATATAGATGTGAAACAAACAGAAAGATATAAAATATTTATAATACTTGAAGGCTCTTGTCTGTTCTTGTTTTTCTTCCTCATGGACTTCATCCGCCATGACCTGAAGTTCCATCGTGACCTACTTCTATCCTTGATCTCAGACATGATTGCTGGAGAGTCAGGGGATTCCCCTACTGGGGGTCAAAGGTCAAAACTCAAAAATAGATGGAGATAGAGCTCTGCAGGGGAAAGACAGGGAAGGAGACAAAAGAAGATACAACAAAATATAACACTGATCATGCAAAGTACTAATGGTTTGGAGAGAATAATTCAACATGCACACGTTGTATATAAAGGTTTAAGATACTGATGTAAAATGTACAAAATAACAGATGAGGTAGCCTACACATGTAACTTGTAAGAAACCTACAGTGGTATCTACATTATTTTGTAAACAGTAAACTGTACTTGTATGACACATGAAAATGGATTTGAAATCACTTCTCTTTTAATAATGCAGTACACTTTAGCTGCATTATTTTTTAATTTACATGAAAAGAAAGGTATATGTAAAGGCAGGAAAAGTTGAGCAACTGAACAATGATGTTACACATATATCTCTACATGTCACCTACATGTACAACTGTACTGTAGGGTCTGCAACACATTCAGATAAAAGGTAAACAAAATATCACAGGGCCTACCAACAGCAAAGAACTATCCAACTACATGTACATTGTATATGAATGTTAGGAAATACATTGTAATATCTAGAAATTCAAGTTTAGGAAACAAGGTAAACAAATACTGAACTTCTTGTAAGGGAGGTTTGGTCACTGACTGCTGTACTAAATAGGAGAACCATGTATGGTGGTGTGACCAAAGTTCGCGCGTGACCTAAGTTCGCTATCTCAAAAAATCAGTAAGATTACGAAAATCTGATATCACCAATCGAAAGAGGAACATAAAATTACCCAGAAGTGAAATTTTCTTTGGAATTGGGTACGAAATTGTGAAAATATTGACAAAAGATCGGCAAATTTTGCAATATTTTGCGTCCGTTTCGAAAAATGATCAACTTACCGATAAGGGTCTGAAAATCTTCAATTTGAGAGCAGATTTCCTCAAAATTGTAAGTAAACAGTGGTACTAACTGATTGTATGATATCTTGCCTTGCAAATTATGATATTACCTTATTTTTGATGGATCACACTTTTTGATAAATCAACTGTAAACCCCCGTGCGTGAAGTTAGGTCTCGTTGTTTTTATGACTTTTTTAGATGCAGCGCGCACGAACGATCGGACATCGAATTTTTAGATCGCGATATCTCCGAAATCCTTCGATGATAAAATTTTCTAGTTGAACTAATCTGTAGTTAAAAACTTCGCCGTCCCTTTGGTAATAATTGAAATCAATAAATTTGTGTAGAATATGAGAAATCGTAGTTCGAATATCACATTTTGTAATATGTTCTAAAATGTCCGCGAACTTTGGTCACCCCTTCATACAAAGTTACAAATGTGGGTACAAGACGTACACTGTATGTGTTTGTACTGTAAACTGCTATTCGGCACAAACAAAACAAAAGATGCAATGAGAATTCATGTTTTATTTAATCTTTCTATCAAATGAAGATTAAATCTTTCTCTCAAATGAAGATTTAACCTTTCTCTTAAATGAAGTACATGTATCATTGGCTTAAATTTTACAGCACACATACAAACATGTACAATGTGTATGTGTACTTAGGGTTCCCTAACGAGACAACATGTACATGTGAACGTACAATGTATTTCAACTTGTACATGTACAGTAAATATTTAATTAAAGGACTACATTTTAATTTGCATTTAAAAGATTCAAGATGCACAAAATATCTACAATGTACCGGTACATGTAGATATCACATAAACACATTCAAACAAAAACAAAACAAAAAACAATACAAACAAATAAAATAAAGAAATAACATGCCACAAGATACAAAACAAAAGTACTGTATAAAACATCATTATAAATTTAGAAAAGAAATAAATCTTGCAGTTGCAGATCACGATGACCAACTCATTCTCAAACTTTTCAACTCATGACAATTAGCTCGCAATGATGCATCTGCACTCACAAGTAGTTGAAAGCCTTGCGTTGCTGCGATTGTTTTCATAAACAATATTTCCTTCTGAAGCTGCCCGATTCCTTATCGCTTCCATAAGCTTGGCTAAATCCATTGTAAAAATCCTCACAAGTCCAATGTTTCAAATCCAGTCCTTGTTACATACAGAGAAATGAAAATGATCTTAAAAATCCAAGACTCCGATCTGACCTCTGTGATGATTCAGTTCAGGCTTAGCCGTGTTGTTGAACGAACGTGTGTCACTGACTTACTGTTGATGTGTTGTCAACATCATATTTTCATACAATTTGTCTCTTCAAATTTGTTCAGCACTCTCTAGACCTAGATCTAGTTCAAGAAATTGGGGACAGTCATAGTCTTACTTTTTTGTAATTACTAATTTAATTTGTTACTTAATTTGATAGACTAACTTACATCTCCAGTTCCAATCCCATCTTTAAATTAAATAATTTCACTTGTTATTCTATTTATTTTAACTAGTCTAATAAATAAATAATTAATTGGCCAGCAGTAGGTCTAGGCTTAAGTAGAGAGTATATTTCTCCTTGAAAACAAGCCGGTAAAGGTTCATAAACAAATGATGGACATTTGACAAGTTTTTGTTTACTACTAACACTAGCTGCTGCAAATATTTCTGACAGTACCTCAGCTCGGCTCGCGCGCGCTCAGCTCGGCTTCAACAGGGTATTGCATGGCATGACAGACCCGACCAACTCCCCAGAGCCGCGGGTGCATTCCTCGGTGGAGACGTTCGTACAGTCCAAGTGCCAAACCCGGAAGTTCAGTCAGATATACGGAATAGTCCATTCAATAATAGGTAACAATTCCTTTTACAAAGTATATTTATTATCTTTTATTTCCTTTAAATTAAACAAAAAATGAAACGAAACCAGGTTTTGGTCAAAAAACTACTTTAATTAAAATAACATAAATGTTACACATTGATTCCACATTTAATATGACACTTACATTTGATATGGATAGTTACTTACCCTCTTGGCAAATAGAACAATACCGCCGATAACGCAAGCCCTGGAAATGGTTATGGAAATTGAGAATGACTCATCTGTTGAATGACCTACAACGTTGATCTACTCATGTTTACATCCGATCAGTAATCCACGATTCTGCCTGAAACCCTACACGCCGAATGGTACAAATGACATTTACAGCATCAACTCAGAATTTGCGACATTTAACACAAGAAATAATTCGTGAGAGAGCAGTGGATGGGCCAACGTTCCTATGACTTCCCTGCCGAGTGTTGTCATTGGAGGAACTTTGGTCACATGACAAGTTTAGTACTTGCACTTTGACCTATCAGTCATTCGCGCCTGCGCACATCCACCAGATTACCGGAAATTTGAACGTGTATGCACACTACATTTGATCTCGGGTGTTCTATTTTTACAAGGTATGCACATTTATTAATTGATCATCAAGTTTAACAAGTGATTAGTTTGTGAGAATGATAATGATTATTGGAATCTAGTGATGCTTTGCCACGATTCGTACACTTTTGCTAGCGTTAAATAATGATGACCAAAATTATGCATAATAATTAATTGCACGTCGGTGATCATGATCGGAGATGGGGGCTTGCGCACCGGTCATCAACGGACCATCGGGCGCGGGGTTCCCATCACTGGCTCATGCACTGCACGCACGGGCATTGGGCATTGGCCATTGCTGCAATTTGTGTGCTTGCAGAGAGAGTCTGAGAATGAGATTATTATGTGTGAAGCTATGATAACTACGCATATGGCCTAAAAACTCTGAAGATGTGATAGTAATCACATTAATTACAGCAGCCAGTAGGGCGCGCTGGCCCGAGAATAAAGATCGTCGGCACAATGTCAATGTCAATGCACAAACGAAGATCGTCTTCGTGAATGAGGACAGACGCATCCTACAAAAATCAGGATCGTCCGCATTTTCGCAGACGATTCTTATTTCTGATCTGCATCCGCGATGCGAAAAACAGATTACCCGATGATGCCCCTTGATGCATTTTACATTGACTTTGTACAGAGACTTTCACATTCACTTTCACAAACGAGGATCGTCTTCGTGAATGAGGACAGACACGTCCTTTGCAGACGATTATTATTTCTGATCTGCATCGGCGATGCGAAAATGGATTACCTGATGATGCCCCTTGATGCATTTCACATTGACTTTGCGCAGAAACTTAGTTTCACGTTATGAACGATAAACCAAAAAATAGACGGTGAACTTGGGGTAGACCGCAGAGTAAAGGAGGGGGTTTTCGGCCACTTAAGACAAAATCCCAAAATCTTTAGTTTACTTCCTAGATTATCATTTCTTGTTCAAATCATGAAGCAAATAGGCTATTATTATTTAGATCTAGAGTCTAAACAAATAACTCCCAGAAAAAAAATCATGAATTGCCACGACGACAATATTCATTTCAATTTTCACAGTTATCGGCCTAGCGACGCAGTTTTCGGTCGCACGTACAAAGTCGATTACCCCCTCCTTTACTCTAATTCATTATGCGGAATCCGTATTTGCATTGGCCATTGCCAACGCGCGTATCAGGAACCCTACTTCCGCAGAGCGGCTAATATAAAAACCGTTGTAAGCTGGTCTGAGAATAAGGATCGTCTGCATAAATGAGGTACGTGTTTGTAAACGCGGACCGATGCGGTCTCAAAAATAAGGATCATCCGAATTTTCGCACACGTTTCATATTTTGGATCGGCACGTTGGGGATGCAAAAAACAGATTCCTTGATGATTTTCATGATGCATTTTACTTTGACTTTGTACAGAGACTTTCACATTATGAGCGCGCGATACTGAACCAGCCTAGAGTCTAAACATTAATCTACACATATTTGTACATGTTCATTTGCCACACTCGACTCAGGTGATGCTCGTGTGTATATTGTTGTTAATTGTTATAACTATTATTTCAAAATAAAAGAAAAGGAAGCTACACAACACTGCTATCAGTGTTATTTTCAAGTTTCTCTCTCTATCCCTTTCAATTCATGTGTTTCTCTCACTCTCGCTCTTACTCTTAGATCGTAAAGGCTCCTACATACAATGGCTATCAATGTTGTTTCAACGTCTGTGACCTCTGAAAATATCAGCAGGCATGAGATGGTAAGGTGGGTCAACGACAGTCTGGGCATGAGCATTTCAAAGGTGGAGAATCTCTGTACTGGTAAGTTTCTCAAACGTGGCGTATATTCTAGGTGTATGTACTCCAAGCTATCAAAAGTATGACTCTATTTTGCATTAACTGTGAACTATAACATGTACATGTAGTTATGATCACTTTTGTAATTCTGTAAATCGATTCTTAAAACGTATAACTATGAAAATCATATTTGCCAATTTAATTAACACTTGTACATTCTAGGTACAGGTGTATGAGTGTGTAATCTTGTGTATATATGGTACTCACTTTAAAGCTGTTGGGATTAAGACAGTACATTCTTAATAGTAACTCACTTGAAGCTATTATGACTCTATTTCGCATTATAGTTGTCAACTATTAGTGTAATTGTCTATTATTATGATCACTTTTGTAATTCTGTAAATGGATTCATAAACACATACATGTACTGTACTTATGAAAAACATATTTGCAAATTAAATTAATTTGAATTTCATATCCTATCTTATTCACAGGGGCCGCTTATTGTCAGTTCATGGACATGCTTTTTGAAAATTGCATTACATTGAAGAAGGTCAAGTTCGATGTAAAACAGGAGCATCAGTTTATAGAAAACTTCAAGCTATTACAGAAAGCGTTCAAGAAATGTGGGGTGGACAAGGTAAAGTCTTACATTTGTTGATAATTTTCTTTAACTTGGGACATCTTTGTGTTTTTATTACAGTTAATTTAAAAGGATTAGGGATGGATTGTGAGGAGTGAATCCTCTAACAAGATTTGTTATTAGACTTGCTTAACTATGAATTTTATCATGACTTTCTTTCTTGCACTGCTGGTCAAAGGTCACTCTCGTACGGTCATCTCTGCAACCAAAAGGGGGGAGGGGATATAGCCTTTCATCGGTGCATTCATTGAATTATGTATGAACTATGAACTCATTGAGTTGACAACTGTACAATAAGTACAATGAACACGCATGACACATAAATAATAATGTTTGTTTTAAACCAAAATATAATTTATTTCACTTCTAACACAATATTTTTTATTTTAAACACGCTCTGTTTGTCTCTCAGGTAATACCCGTGCAAAAGCTTGTCAACGGCAAGTTTCAAGACAACTTTGAATTTGCACAGTGGTTCAAGAAATTCTTTGATGCGAACTATAACGGGGAGGAATATAATGCAGCCGATGCTAGGGGAGGTGCAGGAATGGCAGCTCCAAAGAAAGCCGCCACTACAGGTAAGTCTTGGACCAGCATTCAATGCCATACTCGGATCAGGCATGTGAGTATTTTACTCCTTTGTCCAACACTACGTCACAGTGACGTTGCCGATTCAGCCAACTTGATTTGCCCTTACGTATAGTGATTACAACTTTCAAAAATGTGTAACTTTTCAATTTTGTTTAAACTTTCGCTAGTCTGGTTCTCCAACTAGTCTGCTTTCTGTTAGAATACTATTAAATTATGTAAACAACAAAAAGAAAGAAAAAAAAAAATATATGGGGAATAATTAGGGGATAACATCGTCAACTCGCTAATTTACATACAGCCTATGTCTCATATCAGTGTTTCATGATATTATGCAAAACTTTAAAACTTTCTTATTTTTGTCTGATTCTGATGATTCTTTCCCTCTTTTGTTTTTTTAAGTTTTCCATTTATTCAACGCAACATTCTAATGTGTTAGACTTGCCCTTTAACCCTTACTGTACTGGGGGGAGAGGGGGGGGTGGGCCTGGGAGGCCCCCCCCCCCCTCGACATTTTCAGAGATTGCGCGGCAACCGCTTGGAATTTTGAATTGTCGTTTCATGACTTTTTTCCCCCAAGTCTTACGCACATTTTGATACCATTTTCATCAAAATTAAATATACCTGTAAGGTGTTACATCTCAATTAGTATGCGCATGTCATATATGCTATAATTGCAGATATTCATGTACAGTGTACATGTACAAGCAGAAATGTGAATACAGGTTTAGATGTATTTCTTCCTAAGTGGGAAATATGAAATGATATCAATTTGCTTTTATACCCTGTATGTTTCTCAAAGTAACTTGATGTATTCCAGCACAAAAGAACACATTAGAAATAAAACAATCTAGATATAATATCAAATAAAAAAAAACAATAAAATACAAAAGAAAATAATTATTTGAAAATCGCATCAAATTTGCATAAATTATCATTATTAATTACATCAAAATAACTATTTTGTGTATAATAGAAAATAAGTTTCATATGAATAAGGAGTTTCAATTAACATTCAAACGTGGAGTCTGACAATTTTTGTAATGATTTTAGTTCCCTGTATATTTCCAGATTTGATATTCATGAATGCGTATTCATAATTTATGCAAATTAACCTATGCATTTTCAAATATCATAACAATAACGTACCTCATGAATTTGAGATGAAGGAAACATTTATTCAATACATTTTCAACATTCGTCACAAGTCTACAGACAAATATGTAGAGGTTTCCAGCCCCCCCCCCCCCTCCCCAATCATGAGGTGCTCAAATTAGCCCAGTACAGTAAGGGTTAAAGATAAAGACCAGTTATGGTGAAAGAAACGTTGTGGAATCGATCAGAAAATGTTGATCATCTAGCATACAAGTATTGGTGTGTACTGCAAGGTTCTGGAATCATCAAAATGATAAGAAATTTGGCCCAGTCTTCGTAAAGTTACAAGCACTGTACACAGAAAGATGTATATGGGACTATATGCACACGTGTGCGACACGTGCCAATAGATAAACTAATTTACCAAATATATCAATTAGTAGGCGGTTTCCCGGCAAATTTGTTATCATCATGTATTAGTCAAAACATATTCTTTCACATGATTGGTAATAAGAGCTTCCATTTCACTTTTTGAAATTGAGGCGTTTCCATTACTGGGTTTTACCTTTAAGATATTGACCCGACTTCACATCAGTGTAAAAAAAATGAAAATTTAAAGCTCCAATTTTCAGGGATAACTTTTGGTGTGAAATGTCAATGTCAATGGTATGTGTATGTTTGTTTTTACCCCTAGTGATGAAAGCCAAACCGGCGGCAGCACCCACAAGAAAAGCAGCAGCACCAAAAACAGCACCATTAAAACAAGCACCATCAAAAGTAGGAGCGTCAAATAAAGGGGGAGCAACAAATGCGCAGGTCACAGATCTCCAAATGCAGGTCAGATATAGACTTATTACTTATTTGTTTGTTAATTTATTGATTTGTTCAGTCTATTTCTTTGTTTAATTTGTTTAGTTAGTTGTTCTTGTGTTCATTTATTAATTCATTTATTAATTTTAATTATTATTCATCTATTTATTAACTTGTCTTTTTAAAAATATTTTTAATGTTTGTATCTTTATACATGCATTTTATTTTTAAATTCATTTGTTTATTTGCTTGTTTGTATGTTCGTTCATCCGTTAGTTTATTTATTAATTTGTTTTTGTTTTATTTTTGTCCAATTTTTAGAAGAAATTTATTTATCTATTTCATTTTTGGAAAGCTAGAAACCTGCTGTTAAACATAATCTTCTGTTAAAGTAATAACTCTCTCATTGAATAGTAAAACAAATGTTAAACATCACACAAAAGTAATAATTGCCAAATAGTTTTCACATGAAATGTGTGATATGTGTAGAGTACATGTATCAGATGAAGATGATGTCCATTAAACTTCTTTTTGGTAAGGAATTATATTTTGTCCCTCTATAAACACCCAATTTTTAAGCTAGACATTTCTCTTTTGTAACGTTTTAAAGGTACTTTGTCCCATTTGCACGCCAAAAATATAAAAGGGTTAAATTCCAACGGCATTTGAAAGATGATACTAATCAGGCACAGTGGAGCACCCCAATTACCGTGCGATCGACTCTCGTCCAGTAAACATCATTTGCATAAAATCAACAATTGTGTACCGATCGATGCGAAAAAAAGTAAACAAATTTCGAAGACAAATTCTTCATTAATGTGATGAATATCACCAATCAAAGCTACTAAATCGAGTATTTAATAAATTTGCAAGACACTCGTGTGTATAAAAAGAGTTATTGATGCACAGAAAATGTGAAATTTAAGGGATAGTTTTGACGAACAAAAACGAAAAAGATGAGATACAAAATCGCCGTAAAATTCACCATTTCTTTTAGAGCGAGAAAGAATTGCCTCGTATGAACAGAAAGCAAAATTTAATAATCTCAATCCTTGTGAAATATCTCTTTTCTTAGTTGCTTGATAGGGTCGTATCAGAGAAAAACATACCCCAATGTCCGAATCTCATCGAACAAAAATAATCCTTCGTTGTCGCAAATTTTTTTGACCAGTCCCATACATTCAAATGTGTGTCATGTCTGAACCTCGCATGTGCGTTGGCTATACATGTCTTGCCAGCCGACTGCACACGTGCACGCTAATGGCTCAGCTGTTTCGATCTGGCCTGCACCGGGCCTAAGACGCATGCGCAGTACATCGCTGAGATCGATGACGTCATGTTCAATGAGTTCGCTGACTACAACTTTTAAAAATGAAGCTCCATGAAAAAGAACGTTATAACCAAAAAAAATACAGCGGAGAAGCGAAAATTTCGCCCATGTATGGATTCAACCCTAATGAATATTCATACCAAGTCTCTACTTCCTGCATTGCTTGATAGGGTCATCACATTATAAAGTAGACGTCGTGTTTTTCGAGGGGCGAAGCTCAAAACACATTAATATCTCGAGTTTTATTCCATGGAATTTCGTATTTATTTCACTGACATAAAATTCATAATAATTTTAGTTAGTATGGAAAGTTTCATAGCGATATTGGCAGTAATAAAGGCGCAACGCGAATTTTAAGATTTGACATTCTAGCACACACATGTTCGGATTCACGCAGATGTCCGTTGGTTATTCAAATAAAACGGGCCGCTAATGATATGCAAATTGGGGTGCTCCGCCGTGCCTGTAATTTAGAACTTCCATCAAAATGAAAGGGCTTGAAAGCAGGGCTCAAATTAATTTTTTGTCCACGGGGGCTCTTCCAAAAAAAAAATCGCCCCCGTGAGCCTTCTCACGGGGGTTCTTTTAGTGCTGACGGGGGCTCTTATTTTAATACAAATTTCCATTGAATTGGTACCCATGAAACTCCTAAATTCCATGGTAATTCATCATTATCATTTAAAGTCGGCATTTTCCCTCTTAGAAATGTACTTGTTACATAGCTCTTATTGACTTTTATCCCCGTGATGACATTCTCTTCTTTTCTTCCCGTTCTGCACATAATGTCCTCCTCATTATTCGGAGCAACCTTATTTAGATTCTTTCTTTATTTTTAGTCTTTACCATATCCTTCCAAAGCACAGGGGCGGATTTAGCTTTTTGCTAAGGGTGGGGGGGGGGGGGGGGGGGGTAACCCTAATACGATTTTGAGCATCGGCGATATTTGTTGCTGCTATTTTGAACCCCCGTTAGTGATGTTTTCCTGGCATCTACTGACATCTACTAATATTGTGTAGGTCTGGACACATGATAGCATTTTTCTATGCACATCACCTTTTCACTTGGCAGCCCAAGGGAGGGGGGGGGGGGGGGTTAAACCCCCTAAACCGCCTAGATCCGCCCCTGCAACATCTTTGGTGATCTTCTTCTCAATATCAATATTAATACTGGTCGAGTTTATTTGCTGGTCTTTTAGAATAACCAGATTTTAGAGGATTCACACTTTTCACAACGAAAAAACTTCTCCATGTTTCAGTCCTTGCGCGATCGTCTCCAGCTCCAGCAGATATTGGGCGTCAGCGTGCACACTGGTACTACCGGCGCAGTATATCCTCTACTGACGGCCGCACTAGCTGCAATGCGATCTTCCGTTGTTTGTATCGGTAATACTCATAGAGATGGGAGAGAAAGCGCCATTTAAGTTCCATTTCATTGGTTTAAGGTTTCATTGGTTTAAGTGATACACAATATTGTGTTAAAGTTATATCAGAAAAGAAAATCTTTTATAATTCCACGGGGGCGATTTTTAATTTTGCAATCGCCCCCGTGAGTAACCTGACGGGGGCGATTATGGAGCTCACGGGGGCGAATCGCCCACCGCCCCCGTGTATTTTGAGCGCTGCTTGAAAGTGTCTCTAAGTGGGAAGATAATGAGCATTAGTTGTCGAAATCGACTTAAGTGATTGCAATCCATTTAGTAATAGACCCTTTCAGACAACCAAAAAATTACTTTTTTTTTTACGAGGGCTCTTTTCAGATTTTCCCTTAAAAAAATAGCCCCCCTTAATTATTTTGCGGTGGCTATTTTGGAGCTCAGGGGGGCTTTTTTTTTAAAGGTTGTATTTTTTTTAAACACTGTTTTACCTAATTAAATTACAAGCAAAGGCAAATATAGATACAATTGTAGCGTACATACATGTATGTCATGTAGAGTATTGCAGACATTCAGATACCCATGATTTATTCACTTTGTGTTAAACGTGTGGCTTTATGATTTTTTTATACATGTAACTAAAACTTGTCAAAAGGAAAAAGGAGTGTTTTGTTTAACTGTTCGTTTTTCATATCCTAAGAAAATATTATCACTGACACGCAGGCTAGGAATTAATTTTTTTATGGGGGCTACTTTTCCCCATTGCCTAAAAAAAACTAAGGGGCTACTTTCTTAAAGCCATATTGTAAGCTGTAACAATAAGTTGTGTTTTTCCTTAGCCATCATAATACTAGCAACCAAATTGGTAGGTAATATGTTATTTAGTCTTTTTTTCTGTCCCAAATTTAATTGTTATCATGGACAATGCAATCCCATTAAAAAAAAAAAGTAGACTAACTCAAATTGTGTTATTTATAACCATAAAATGTGAGTAAATATTTTTACTGTTGTCCTACATACCGATGTATTTGTTATGCCAAAACATGCAAAATCATGGCCTTATTTTTTTTTTATAGACTCTAATTCTAAAGGCCAAGCCAAAGCTAGTTTCATTTCGTAGACAGAAATTGATGCCATCACTCATGACAATTGGGCCTGGCATCGATCGTATATAAATAATTTAATTTAATTAAAAAGTTGTAAGAAAAATTCTGAGGAGTAGGAACATCCTTTATATATTTATTTACGGTTTTTTTATAACAAAATTCAATTTCTGTCTACGAAACTTGCTTTATACCGATTTTACAGGAAAAAATCCAGCATTGATTTTGCACGTTTCGTTATAACAAATATATCAGTATGTGGGACAACAGTAAAAAATATACTCGCATTTAATGGTTTTAACTAGTGCTGTAACATCACGGATATCTCCAATTCCGTTTAACCGCCTGTCAAAACCGGACGGTTTTCGGTTAAACGATTTATTTAAAAAAAAAACAAAAAAAAAAACATTTTTTTTTTTTTTTTTTTTTTTTGGGGCCGTGTGAAAAAGGAGGAAGGTGATTTAACTGAAGGCGCCGATTTGTGCTTGTGAACTAGTCACAAATAATAGTAACAATGTCGTTTTAGAATAATGTGTAAGATCATTAAAGTAAATTAAAAACAGTAGAGGACCTAGGATAGAACCTTGTGGTACACGATGTGTTAAACTTGTGGATGAATATATATTGAGATCTATTACAAAGATTACTTTCAAACCAAGATGACAGACAAATTGGAGTGTTGCTCTAGTTTCCAAGTGGTAAGTCATCACACTGATTACTGAGCTGGGAGACATTGCCAGGCATAGTGCGAGGTGGAGGGGCATAAATCGAAACTTTAAAAAAAAAAAAAAAAAAAAAAAAAAAAAAAAAAAAAAAACGGGAAAACGAAACCGTCCAATTGAAAACGGAATCCGCCATGGGCGGTCGGATACCGGACGGTTAAACGTTTGACTACAGCACTAGTTTTAACTTGTAAATAACACAATTTTAGACGGAATAACATTTTTTTTAATGGGATTGCATTGTCCATGATAAAAATTAGGGCCAGAAAAAAGACTAAATAAACATATTACGTACCAATTTGGTCGCTAGCAGTTCAGCTCTCGTCACTTGCAAATACTTATTTGCTTCATACTAGGAGCGTGCGGGCGCGCGTTGGAGCTGAGCTAGTTCGTTTCTGTGTATTGTGAACATGTGCGAACTGCGTATGCATTCATGCTGTGCACGAAACTACTCTGTATTTCCATCAGGACCGGTGGCCTGTCCGGCCGCCCGGAGCTTAGGCGCAGGCGGATACCGCTGTAGATCTAGCTACAGTAGGTACGACCGCCGATCCGCTGCAACTCACAAAACTTTTAAAATGTTGATGGAAGTTTCTAGTTTTGGAGTTGGTAGTCGGAACGGAGATTTCACTCAGACACATCAATAAATTGACTTATTAATTCCTATGGAATATCAATTCATGGCGGGGGCGATTTTTCAAGATATATTGATTTTTTTTCGCCCTCGTCTTGATTTTTACCGTGGCGATTTCAGAGGTTTAGGGGGCGAATCGCCCGTCGCCACCGTGTATTTTTTTCGTTGCTTTCAGACCCTTGTACCAAATGGTTGTACGTTTTTAGCTGTCCAAAGATTCAATCAGTTTAATTTTGGCCTTTCCAAGAATTGGGTTATTGATGTAGACAAATGCTCATGTTACCTTTACAGCTAATTTTATCTACCAGTATGTTATTACCAAAGAAAAAATAGAAGTCAGTCAATCACTAAATAGTGTCTGACAGTGAAGTCTAGAAAGTTAAAAGGTTTTCTTGCATAATTTGAATATTAGGACACTGCTAATGTTTAAATTTCACAGATAGGACATACATGTACGTGACATATTTATAATTTGAACATGCTCAGTTCTACAGAATTTAATGTTGGCTGCAAATGGGGCATACACTATGAACATGGCGGACAAAGAAAGTGGACAAAATATACAGTTCCTCAGGTAAACAAAGGAACATCCCTTCACTGCTATTATGTAAAAGGTGAATATGCATGTGACACCTGTTCTACATATTTTTACATAATAGCAGTGAAGGGTTGTTCCTTTGTCTACCTGAGGAACTATATTTTGTCCGCTTTCTTTGTCAGTCATATTCATAGTGTTAGTAACTGAGAAAAAGTGTTAATACATGTATATGATTTTAATTATCTGAATATTTTTTTTCCCCCTCACTTTTAGCTTGACGAGTCATTAATGACAATAACTGGACTTGAGAAGGAGAGGGATTTCTACTTTGGCAAGCTACGAGATATTGAGGTCATCTGCTCAGAATTTGAAAATGAGCCCCATTCAGGCATTACAAGAGTATTAGACATCTTATACGCAACAGAGGTAATGTTTGAAATCTTGTTACGAGTACAGTCAAACCTTCCTTGAGTATTTACCTGTACAGATCTAGGCAACCTGTCTACAATGACCACAAGTTTTGTTTCCCTTGAAATGATGCTACGCAATGAACCATGTGCATAAAGACCACCTGCCTGTAAAGACTGGTTTTTGCAGATATCCCTTTGGGCTTTGGGTAGTCTTTCTGCACAGGTCTTACTGTACTAGCAGCGCTTGCCACTTTTAGAGGTCTAGGAGATTAATACAACATGCTCCGGCAATATATGGGCCAGGATTTATTCCATAAAATGGATAGGGGTAGGATTAAGGTTAACGTTCCGATAGGGATTTTGGTTGCGTTCAGGAGTTGATTTACAATTAACAAGTACATTGTTCATACCCTTACCATGTTTTGTAATGTTTTAAGTATGTGACCGATAACAGCTAACATCGAAAAGTATTCATCAAAGGCCCTAATTCAACCAGTCCATCTTTTATTCTTGACTTACGAAAACCACAAAAAAACATCAATTTTTCAAGGAGTATGAATAATTGTGTTATCAATTGTATGCATGAAAACAAAATCACCAGCAATTAAGGATAATACAAACACAAGTTAGGAAGTTGTTAAGAGTAGGAGATTTACTTTGGAGCAGTTGTCTAAGTTTACATTTAGGGCGAGGGTAAGGTATACAGAGATGCCAGTCTTCAGGCCCTGACATCTTCCCATTTCAGGCTTTTTCAGGCTTTATATTGTATAGTACATACATGTATGGGGCTTGAACGTGTTCTGGCTTCTTTTCAGGCCCATTGAGTAAAACTGACTGATTTTGAACAGGAAATTTGTATTCCGAAAGTCTAGCATTCCATTATCATTATCAATGCAATGTATATCCATGCCGCTTTGGAGAGGATTTATCTCAAATTTTATATCATCTCATTTGTACATGTCATGCTTTTATCATAATAATCCTCAACACATTCTCACAAATTTGATCCATCATCCATTTGCATCTCTCTTTAACATCATGCCATCCAATCCCAAGGAAGGCGAATTTGAAGATTTTGCATCTCGGCAGGAAGAATCAAACTGGATTCTAATGCAACCCGGTCCCCCAAAACAAGTGCAGAAACAGTCTAAAGCAGTCCCGGCCGTTTCAGGAGCCTCACACTTTGTCCCGGTGGTGGCAGACACCACCCAAGGGGCCCGGGGACCAGTCCCTAAGATAGTCCGTCCAGTCCCAGGGAAGGCTGAGGTTATCCCGCGTGGACCTCCTCCCCCTAAGAAGGCAGAACCGGTCCCGAAGACTGCTGGCCCAATTCCTGGGATTGAGGACCCCGTGTATAGGACAGTGGACTTTGACTCTGGAACTTTTAAGACGGCCACCGCAAAGAAAAGGTCCACGTCCAAAACGGCCACAAAGTCCTTGGTTGGGAAATCCCCCCAAGCTGCCCTTGCTTCCAGTCCAGATTCTAAAACCGTGAAACCTATTTCTGGGACCTCTACCCGACCTTCTGATCAAATTTCATCAACCATAGGGAGAGTGAACTTGAGTTCCAGGGCCATTTCTCCAATACCAGACAGGGCAATGAAGGATCCCCCATTCCATTACTCCAACCCGATCCCTCTCGAATCCATGACAGATTCCCCAAAACAATTTGGAAATATATCTGCAATAAGAGGCAGAGCTGGAAATTTGGCTGAAGCCCTTTACTATGAGCCAGATGCCATGGATGATCCCCCCAAGACACATACAGCAACTCCTGACACTCGTCCCATGGCCGTTGATCAGTCCCAGCAAAGCCCCATCCCTGATCAAGAAAACAATCCCTCCAGTCTAGAAATGTCCAGAATTAGCCCCGGGGTTGGGACTCCTCAGCTGTCCATGGTAGATACCAAAAAAAGTAGTGACGAATTAGACCCCACTAAAACCCGCCCTGTCCAAGACATTGTTCCGGATGAGTCGGAAGAAGATGCCATTGCAGCCGGGATCACCGATGAATTCTCATATGGAATGGGTCTGTCAGACAAGGTGGCCTTTGACTTTGACATTTTTACCATTTTCCACCAAACATAATTTCTTGGTTGGCTGTGGGTTACAATGATTGGGCTTGCATGCATGGTGAATGGAAATCGAATCATAAGGAAAGAAGAGGTTCTTTTGGAGCTCGTCTTAGCTCACAGCGTCCGCTTTTTTGCTGGATCTCAATCAGATGAACATCGCGCTTGGCTTGGAAACCTTGGTTTATATTGGGAAGGTTTATGTTGCTATGAATCCTAAGACCATCTTATTGACCTGGGCCCCGTCTGATAAATATTTGATATCAATCGCAACTTATTTGCGATTAATATCAATCACAACTCCTGTATGTACATAAGAGATAGGAGACTGCAAAGACAGGAGGGAAGCAAATTCTTCAACATTTTTTATGGCACTATGTGTATATACACGTTTCACCTGCACACCTGGTCATCCCCATGTCGCTACACACATGCACTTATACATCTGCAAGAATCTTCAGCAGTGAAGGAGGCAGATTATCCTGAAGAAGAAGAAGAAGAAGAACTTGTGATTGACTGGAGAACTTATCAATCGTAACTCTTTATAAGACTGGGCCCTGTTATACTAATGTATCTCAGGAAAATATTGTAGAAATGTCGTTATGGGGTTTGTTTTACCGGTGTCTGAACATGCAAACAAAACAGAGGACCTTCCATCACAGAAGTGAATCGTGAAAAATCGAGGGAACATGTATATGAACCTATAACTACACCATCAAATTTTTACCTCGCTTTGGACTCTCTTCTCTCCTCCCCCAATATCTTCTCCTCCTTCCCCTTGCTTTCATGGGAATAAATCTTCACCTTCAGGACGGCTTTGCAGTTCCTGAAGACTTTGGGGCTACGGATTCGGACGCTGGCAGCGTAGACGATTTAGATGATCGTGCCTCAGACCAATACTAGGGTAGAGATAATTAATCGTGGTGTCCAATTCTTGATCCTTCCCTTTAAAAGCGCTCCTAATATCTGTCCTTGCATTCTATTGTGGAATTGTCTTAATTGCTCTTTCTTTTTTTTAATCTTACTGTCAAAAAATGCAATGCAATGCTTTTGTTGTAATTTACTGATTTGTCTTTCTCTTTGAATTCACCGTAAAGTACATATATTTCACTAATCTTGTTCAAGTTATTTATATCATTTTTTTCTTCATATCTGTTCATTTTCTATGCCTCAGACTCCATCGCGGGTAGAGGATATTCTTTTTGCTATATATTTGGTCTCAAATTGTGAAATGTTGTGTCCTCTTTCGAGCATTTTCCTTGTATCATATTAGTGGAATCAATATGAAAAGAATTGCAATGTCATCAATGTCCTAGGTATCTTTTTTTTTGGTCCTTATTTGAATTTAATTTGGTTGATAAAAGCATTTTATTTGTAGTTACATGTCAAGTTGCACCTTTTTAAAATGATCATTTTCCTTTTTTATAGTGCTATATATATATATATATGCAAGTACATGTACATGGAGTTTGATAAGAGATCTCCATTCTCAGGAATCTATCCTAAGCAACAGAGGAAAATGTTATTACATGCTGTAATACCTTTATCGTGTCTGAAAATCACATTTTATTTCTTTCTAAATAGTCTTTTTGTGTTTTTATCTTCTGTTTCCATTTCATTATTACCTTCAATTGCTATCAACTGTATCTGAACTAGACCAGAGTCATGTCGGGATTTTCATGAACCGGGTCCCGACGGCCTTGTACCGATCGGGACCCGGTGTCTCGAAATCAGCTCGCAGGATTTGTCACTTGCCTCTATAAAAAGCGCATATCATGATTATTATCATCAGTATGTCCCTTAAAAGTGACCTTTTTGTCAATCAAATAAATCAACACATGCATATCTCGGCTTAGATCGTTATATTCTTCCATTTGACATTATTTTCACCCATGATTGGCGATGCTTAGTGCCATTATCATGCCTCTAAAAGTAAAAAAACTGGGGCAAAAATAGAGGGACAACATTCGAGCCGCCATTTTGATTCATGCAGGTTGAATAAATCTGGTCAAAAAATATGAATGTTAGAATAATAAAACGGCTTTCAAAAAAATTCTTCTTTACAATATACCGATCATATAATTTTTTAAAGACAAAATAAATATTTATCCCTTATTTTAAACATCGCATACTTTTTTTTAAAAGCTGAAAATTACTTGGTAATCACAAGAAGTTTCGATACGGATAGCGGTTGCAAGGCAAGTACAGACTAGTCTCGGAAAAATGTGCAGTGCTCCTCGTTAGCTGTAATGCGTGCCAGAACAAACCCAAACAAAGACGTGATCGTAACGAGAAAAAAATCATTAAAAACTACGAGAGCACAATTGGAAAAACAACTACTGCTCAAAATTACCGTAATCAGATACATATAACTTGGACAAAGAATTCAATAATAGCCCAAGAAATGCCACAGAAATTGTGATAATTGAGGAGTAACTGGGTACATTTTTATCGCAAGGGGCCTGCTGCAAATACTTGAATCCTTTGCTATACTGCTTTTTATCGTAGTGGGCGGTATTTGCCTCGTGTTCAATTAAACACGTGTAATTCGGACATATCAGCAGGCCCATTCCGATAAAGATTGTACCTACAGTATAGTAACTCCTTAAATATCACTATTTCTGTGGCTTTTCTTGGACAACTATTGTATTCTTCCTCCAAGTTATGTATCTGCTTACGATAATTTTGAGTAGTTGTCTTTCCAATAATTGTGCTCTCGTAGTTTTTAATGATTTTTTTTCTCGTTACGATCACGTCTTTGTTTGGGTTCGTTCTGGCACGCATTACAGCTAACGAGGAGCACTGCGCATTTTTCCGAGACTAGTCTGAACTTGCCTTGCAACAGCTATCCGTATCGAAACTTCTTGTGATTACCAAGTAATTTTCAGCTTTTAAAAGAAGCATGCGGTGTTCAAAATCAAAGAAAAAATATATGTTTTGTCTTTTAAAAATTATTTGATCGGTATGTTGTAAAGAAGTACTTTTTAGAAAGCCGTTTTATTATTCAGACATTAATGTTTCTTTCAACCTAATTTATATGATCCTGCCGAGAGACCCGGCCAGTACAGTAGCTAGCTAGCAGCTGGCAACAACCCCATGGGGCGAACTGCTTTGCAACCCATATTTATATCAGCAGTTCGGATTGATTCAGGATGAGCTAGAATATGA
Organism: Strongylocentrotus droebachiensis; assembly: GCA_035222895.1. NCBI lineage: Eukaryota > Metazoa > Echinodermata > Echinoidea > Camarodonta > Strongylocentrotidae > Strongylocentrotus > Strongylocentrotus droebachiensis. The sequence goes on from JAVYIG010000083.1 coordinate 64,768, forward strand.
TTGGTAACAATTAAATACTTAAGTTTTAAGGTGGATTGATTTTAGTGGGGTGCAAAACTACAATTTCTTACATATCTCAATATTTTTTTCGGATCGTCGGTTCTCAAAATACGAAACCGGGACCCAACGGCAACGGTCGGGTCCCGGTGTGATCGACCGTACCGACTCAAGCCTAAATTCTGAACCATCTTTTTTTTTCTGCTTTTGCAATCCAGTGCAGTACAAACATGAATCAGAATTCTTTAGGTTTTCTGTGCTCATCACTATAATCTCTTAAAAGAAGAAAAAAAGAGATGCTATTGAATTTGCTTATACTTGTATTTTACTCTTCATTTTTCATTTTGTTAAAGCAGAAAGGTCCGCAAGGTGTACATGCAGTCTTTAAAATCGTGCAGAAAGTTTCCAAATCTTTCCTTTTTTCAAGTCCCTTTTATCTGTTGCAAATTCTTACTTTGCTTTCATTGTTTACTCATTTCTGTAACTTTACAAACAGCAAATTGTTATTGTTCTAGTTTTTTAAAATGTGATGTCACTTCCCTATCTTGTCATTGTTTTCTTTTTCATACCTTTGATATTCAATTCCAAGTAGCTGTTCCATGCATGCTCTTTTCATTTTTCTTCCATTTCTTTGTTAATGTGTCAGTTGATTTGATGTCTTGTTATCGCTGATGACTTATTTTATCTCAAAGACCAATGTTTTCACCTGAGATTAGATTGTGTAAAAAGGTGTTTTAATATTTGCAATTTTAAACTGCTTTTGTATAAAATGTAAATAGGCACCATAATCATTACAGGTCTGGAAAAAATTAGTTTAAGAGACCTATTGTTTTTTAAAAGGACTCTACATTATGTACTGTTCCCCCTCATAATCTCACTGGCTCCCCTCTCCGCTCTTGATATGTTCTTTGTCGTGTTCATGTTCATTCTTAATACATTTCTAAATCAAGCACCCCAATGAGATTGTGCCTTATCATTTTGTTTGTAATAACTTTTTTTCTTTTCTATCTTGCCGTCTCCCTCTCTCACTCTCTCTCTCTCTCCCTTCATATTGCTATCTTCCTGCTATTCTCTACATCTACCTCCTCCCCCCACACTTTTCCCTTTCTTTCTTTCTCTCTCTCTCTCTCTCTCTTTCTTGTCCCTTTTATTCTGTCCCTCCTCTCCCTCTCTCTCTCTCTCTCTCTCTCTCTCTCTCTCTCTCTCCTTTCTCTCCTTTCTCTCCTTTCTCTCCTTTCTCCCTCTCTCTCCCCCTCTCTCTCTCTCTCTCTCTCACTCCTTTCTCTCTCTCCTCCCCTCTCCTCCCTTCCCTCTCTCTCCCTCCCTCCCTCTCTCTGCCCCTCTCTCTCTCCCTCCCCTCCATCTCCTCTCTCTGCCCCTCTCTCCCCCCACTCTCTCTCCCCCTCTCATGTCTACAGGATGGCTTTGAGCCCCCTGAAGAGGAGCTTGCTGCCGATGGCGACGCCGGTGGAGTCGACTACCAACCAGAAGAGCTCTTGGATCCAGAACAGGAGGAGTATTAGAACCACCCCCTAGCCCCGCCCCGTCCTCCACAGCAGCAGAAGATTTTTATTTGGGTATAGGCAGAATATCGGTGATGCCTCCATCACAGATGACAAGAAGTTTGTATATATATCTATTACATAAACGTGTATGATTGTTGTAACATAAAGACTGAAGGGAGAGGCTATTCTTAAGTTATAGTTGTAGTTATTAGAGTTGAGGGAGCTCTCCAAGTGATGAATTTTAGTGTAGCAAACACGGATGGCGAGAAAATCTGATGATTTGGGGGGAAGATTAGTTCTCAGCCTTCCGACCCGGATGCATGCTTCTCGGGTAAAGTCAGATCAGCGTCATCGACCTATTACAATAGTGTATAGTGCTCATTTATCGTTCAGTTTAATAGGCACATGTGGCTTGGACTTCAAGAAATGCAGCGTTGCCAAGTGCAAATCCTACAGCATGACAAACAGTACGCTTGAACATTTGCGAGGGAATGAATGAGCTCAAAAGTTAGTTACTATATTGTCAAGACTATTTCTTATCATTTTGTGTGCTCTTACAAAAACTATGCAGTCGATGTGAACTGCTGTAATTGTTATTACAAGTTTTCCCCATTTTAACATGGCATTTCACAACACACAGACGGTAGCCATTCTAATGTTTAATGACGAAAGTGACTTTTATCTTGCAATGTTTAATCATTACCTATTAAATGAAGTATGGGTGCAGGCCAGGGTACTCTCTTCACGCTTCCAAAAATGTCCTAAAATTCTGTCATCAGAGTCAATTTCTTATCTTATGGAACTTGGTCAGAAAACCCCTTTTTATATCACTTCTATCGAATAGGAGTATCCCTAAATAAATAGACATACAGTAGTTATATGTATTGTACACATTTATTTTATTTGCCATGATTTCTGTTTAAATAGTTAATCTACTTATTTTGACAATGTCCTATGCATTTATTGGTAGCATTTTTTGTATTATCCGTAAAATCTAGCACTTCTCGACTTTCGTAGTTGACCATTTATGCCGTCATATTGTCTAGCAATTTAGGGGATGATATAAATTTATAATAACTTACGCATTCCTTATTATTTTGCTGATTATTATAAAGCTACATGTATGTAATCGCATTTACAGACTATAGCCGTGTTTGAACTTTGATAGTTATTGATTTTTGATTGTGTGTAATCAATATTTTCATGACGCATCCATGTATTTAAATCCCTCTTTCTCTGAATGAAAGCTTCAAGCATTATTTCCTGTTTTGGCCATCCATTGCCATGTTAAATTTCATAGTACCAAGTACAAATTTCCCTTGTGAAACTGATCCAATTTGGTTTTTATGGGTAATCTAAGACATGTTCATTTTCTGGCAATGGCATACAATCCTACAACTGCAGATATTGGGGAAATGCCAGTGGCAGTATTTTTGTGTGGTATTACTTCACCCACATTTTCTTTCTGGTTTTGTTTGAATGAAAAAATAGGAATATATGTCTGGCTATTATTGGAAATCACTTTACTTCCTCCTAAAATTATGTGTTAATGATGTTTTTTTTTAATTGTTAATTTTTTTTGTATTGTGGATTGATTAATGCATTGCTAATGAGTTGTCAATTTTGCTATATTATTATTTGTACAATGTATAGATCCTGATAAACATATGAACAGGGTTTTATTAAAATGACAAATCCATAGTATTAGATAATGATAACATGGTAGAGTTGCCGCAAATTACTTAATATAATGGGCTAGATCAATGGTTATGAAAAGCCCTTTCTCCATGATACATCGACATGTATGTGTCCTTTTTAAATGTACACTGTTAACCCTTATGGTTTAGGACAGATAAAGAAAGCATAGTATACAGTGTTGAAGTACAAATGGAAAAGGGTGCATCAGTAAAAGCCCAGAAAGCTTTACAATAAATGCCCCAGGTACACTAGTAATAATAATATTGGCAGTAATACAACAACAATTTACTGCAATATTAGTTTTGTTTGTTTAGGAGAGAAAGAAACGGATATGAAGTGCCTCGTTGTGTGATGGAATAGAACAAGAGAAAATGCAAATTCTTAGCGGGAAAATGAGAAATAGTCTCCCTTTTTTAATATTTGGAAAGAATATTCTTCCTTTTTGGACAGACTATTTGATTCCTTCTGTTCTGTACATTCAATGTATAATGACCATTTGGAATAACTATGGGGATGGGTTATGATGAAACTAATAACAAACTCTGTTGGACATGCTGGGGAACAGATAAAGTCAATGTTGACACCCAAATGTTGCACACATTTGTAGATCAATTAGTATTAGCTCAATTTTGAAACAATACACTTGCTTCTTTTAATCACTTACGATATAGATCATTGCAATGATATAACAACGAATAAATTAACTGTACTTTGCTATTAAAGGATATGAAGATGTAAAAATATGCACTTTTGATACATATCACTTGTCCTTGCTTTATGTGCCAAGTATGGTGCCCTTACGATCTACTATTCTAGTTCTTGATCCACAATTTTTGTGAGTGCTCTGTTTATTTATATCCTTTCATTTCTGTTTCCTTTCTAAAAGTAAGTTGAATTTTTTCTAATTTAAATGTTATTCCTCCACCATATAGAGTAATGTCTTGTTGATGTAAAACTCTCAAAAATGCACCTTCACTTGCAATTTGGGGTTCATTTGTAGATACTGTCAATTCGGATCTTAATGAATTGTTTTCTTTCTATTTTCTGTTTTACTAACTGGAGGATTTGTATGCCTGCAATGTTCGAAATATTGCAGATGACGTCAATTTGATGCTGTTTCGATGTGCGCTGTGAGATTCTCCCCCTAGTACATGATTGGAATGCATCAATATGTTTGAATGTTATCATAAGTTAAGGTACACATATCAACTGAAAATACTGGCACCATATTTGAATTGTAAATTGATGATTATTGAATAACTTGGTGAAAGAATTTGGATTACGGTAAGTAATGACTAAGCATGTACATCACTACGGTATTCCTTTGGTGTTATTAAGTTACTGGATAATTGTGCATCTAATGTGCATCTATTTCACAGTATGGATCTGTGTACATCTATGTTTAACTTGGCTTTTTTTGCTTCCTCTCCATATACACAATTTAAATAATATGTTATTTAACGACAAGTAAGAATAGTCTGCTGCTTTATATATAAAATGGTTAAATATTGTTCCTGAGGTTGAACATAAGGAAGATGAAAAAGAGACCAGTTTGCATGGGAAACCGTTCAAAAATTGGTAAGAATTGCTCCATGAGTGGGCATATTTTACAGAATTTTGCAAAAACTTAATGTAAATTGTGAAATATGGAAATTGTTTGTGTTGTTTTACCTAATCCGACTGTCGTGAGTATCGTAATGATATTTATGATGGTTCTTTGAATGATGGATATTATTGAAATACAGGTCGAATGACATGTTTAAATCCAGCATATTGTTTGAGTTTTATTTCATTTGTGTAGCAGACTCTTTGATTTGTGCTTTTCTTTAGTGTACCAGTATGTGTTTTTTCTACCCCCCCCCCCCCCCCCCCCCTGTACATTCATGTTCACCCTCCCTCAACCCGGGCCCTCAACCCTCTTTCCTCATGTGTTTCCTTGAATTTTCTAATTTGCATTACATACAGTCTTGCCTTTTTTCCATGGTCTTCCTCTCTCGACCACGCCCTACTCTCTCTCTCTCTCTCTCTCTCCCTTTCTCTTCCTTCTCCCACTCTTGCTCACCCCCCCCCCCCCTCTGTCTGTCTCTCTCTCTCTCTCTATATGTATATTTTTGTCTCATAATACACCAGTTATTTTAGAAAGATTTTGTTGTATGATGATCTTATCTAAACTCTACCCTTTACCATTCATACCATTGTCGCACAACGGAGACATTCCTACAGTGTATACACCACTATTGCAACTACATATTATATAGATATATACAGTGAGGTGATGTACTTTCGAAAAATGAACCCCGGGCAATTTCAATAGCCTTGTGCGTTACCTATTGAAAAAAATGTGAACATATGAATGATGCATTACGTAATCCAACATTATTTCAATGGGACTTACAATGGGGTTATTGGTATTGAATTGCCCTTGAGTTGATTTTTCGAAAATTTCTGGGATCGTGTTCTTGGAAAATGTCTTTGCATACGTACAAGGAAGTAGAAAAATACACTTGTGTTCAATTTCTAGCTATAACGTACGAAGAACATAATACAAGAATGTTGGCATTGAGGTTTCATAACCTGTAATATGATATTATCATAATAGTTGACGGGGATTTCCTGATATTGAGTTGAGTTGAGTTTCCTTTATTTCACATGGAAAAAACTATACATTAACAAAACGTAGCATATTTACAAAATAGATATTCGTGAATAATAATGACATCTACACAGCATAAGTTTGTATTGCATTAACACTAAATAATTTCAAAATTACATGTGAAAAAAGGGAACTTAATAAAAAGCATAAAGCTTGGAGAATTTAAGTTCCTCAAAATGATTTTTACACAGTGTCATTTATAATAAGGTAGAAGTAACATATTTAAAAAGCAAAGTATACAGACAAAGACAATGATATGGATGATGGATGCAAGAAAAAAGAGAAATAAGAAGAGAAAGTAAAGAATGGGCGTCAGAAGAAGATTGAGAAGAGAGAAAAGGAAGTTTTAGAATAGAATGTTTAGGGTCGGGAGTCACAGTCGGGAAATATTACTATATAGGGCTAAAGTTCGCTTGTGGAAAGAGGAAGAAAATAACGAGGTTGCTGGTGATTAATAACTAACCAACTTCCAATTATCGACCGAGAGGAGCTATTTCAATAAGCGAATTCAACACAAACCAATATTCCTCTCCTAAAACCTGTATAGAAAGACCACCTATCTATACACTTTTTGTTGTCCTTGACTCGAATCCTTAAACATTGAACACTCAAGGAACCTGTATATTAAAGACCATACGTGAATAAATACCACATTTCTTGTTGCCATTAAACATCATTTAACATCGAAACTTATATGCTAAAAGATAAGGACCACCCGGGGGGGGGGCGTTTCATGAAACAATTAGTCGGTGGTTTTCACCGACTAATATCATTTTCACCGACAATTCTATTGTCACCGACTATTTTCCAGGCCTCTGATTGGTCAAATTTAGTCAGTGCTGACTAAATTGTCGGTGAACATGATTAATCGGTGAAAACCACCGACTAATTTAATCATGAAACGCCACCCTGTCTGCAAAGACTTGCCTTTTTTTGGTCTCCCTTGAGCGGTCTTCATATACAGGTTTCAGTGTGCATATTTTCCCTTTATAGTCCTGTCATTCTCGGAGAAAAAACGGAATATGACATTAAAAGCAAGAGTGTTCTAAGCAATGGGAAAGAGCATGTCTTTAGTTCGGGATTTGGAGAAAAGGAACATGAATTAAGAAACCCAAAGCTTCACAAAGATATCATATTCTTCATTTTCAATGTTCTGTTTTTTGCAGTAACCATGTAATGTTTCTATATTTGCTTCTATACAAAATGTATTGATGCATACTACCGGCTTGTTATTGGAACGTAGGTCTACGTCTCTGTGGAAAGTTTGTTTTTTCTTCTCCATTTCGGTCTAAATAAAGTGACGTTCGACTTGCTTTTATGAAAATAAAATTCGAATAGTCATCTTTATTTACATGCCTACACCTATTAAGAATGTCTTCCTAGAAAATAGCTAATTAGGTCAACGTGAAACCAATGTTTAAAAACATTTTATTGCACATTTAAAGAGATATAAAGGGAGAGGGGACAAGGGGAGGAGGAGTAGAGATGGAAGGAGAGAGAAAGCAAAGAACAGAGTAGGACGAGGCGAAAAGAGACAGGGGGGGGGGGGGGGGGGGGGGGAGATCACTTCGGGTTGGAGTGTTGCTTCATGTATTCATAAAGCTACTAGTCATCAACGCCACTTTTTTTTATATTTATGTGTAGTCATCAACGCCTCTTAATAGTGGGGGGGGGGGGGGGGTTGATATACGTTTTCTGGAAAAATAGGAATACGTTTATTTTTCTTTCGACAATATCTGTGTATGTGTACAAAGATTCATAGGTGAAGAAAATTTGTGATCTCAGACACCCCCAGTATAAACATTAAGATTCGGCAGTAGTATAAGTGGTAGGAGGAGAGGAGGAGGAGTAGGTGTAAATGGGCCATGAATTAATTAATTAATTAATTCGTTAATTACTTAAAACCGATTAAAAAATTTACCTCCATAAATTTGATAAAAGTACTCGTCGATCTAACAAAGCAAAAATACGAAGAGATCGAGGACCAGAAACTAATTAGCCCTCTCACATTGCTTGACGAAAATCATCCAACGACGATGAAAAACGCCATAAAAACCAATAGCAACAACAATAACAAGCGCAGTAAATGTGAGAGCTTTGTTTCGGATACCAAAACAATAACGACAAGTATAATTATTTTTATAATAATTATTCACATTTTACTAAGCAGAACTGTTGAGCTTTGTATTGATTCTCGATCGTCAATCAATTGACATATTTATTTCATTCAACCGCAGCGCTCTGCATTCATGGGGCATAAACTGCTCTCAGTTTCGTCCTTGAATTGATTGTTTTCGCAAATCACTGATCCTTTAAATCCCCACAAATAATCAAACATAAACTAATAAAGATGAATTACACTTCAAGTGCGATTATAAGTGTAGTAGAAGTTGTGCTAAAAATGATGATTTATTATACATATTATAGGTTCATTCTTATTTCCGCATAGGCGTTTTAATAAAGATTGTTTTACATACTAGCAGGGGCGTAAATCCCGGGGGGGGGGGGGGGTGGGGGGCTGCATCCCCCCTGGCTTGAAGTAGGGGGGGGGGGTGGCCTGTACAAACATCCCCCCTGATATCACCCCCCCCCCCCCCTGAAAAAAATGCTTATTCAGCGGTCGGCTGCATGAGCCGTTGCGATTTTTTTGAGACCAAAAAAAAAGAAAAAAAGTGTCCTCTTACCCCCGCTTAGGCCAAAAAAAAAAAATTGTTTGGTTGTCCTCGATTGCTTTTCTGGAGTAGGGGCGGGCGGGCGGATTTTTTTATTTATTTATTTTTTTTTTTTTTAAACTTCATTTTTTGTGTTTGTTTGTTTTTTTTTTAAATATATTTTTTTTCCATTAAAAAAAAATCATTGGGATTGTCAAGCATTTTAACAAACAAAGTCTATAAAACACTTTAATATAGTAAAAGACTAGTTTAATGTACAATGAATATCAAGACCAACACAGAAAGTATTTTGGGTTTTGAAATACAGCACCTTTTAAATCTCCATTGTACTACTTATAGCTACTTGCGCCCTCTATGTAGCAAACAATGCCTAATCGGTGACCATTGGTCCCCCATGATCCTCTTTATCTTATATTAACTGAGAGCTGATTTGATGAGATAACCACCTGTCCAGTGACCTTGCAGGGTGGTCTAATCCCTCCTGTAAACTAGTACAGATGGGCTTTAAAATGAGTTTAAGAATGCTCAGAACCTGATTTGAATGAACGGCATTTTGACATAGAAAAATAAAAATGGCAAGTTTAATAAATACCTAATTGCGTACTGAAAAGACAAAACTGGCAACGGGACGCATTTTGATCCTTGCAAATGCATAAAATGGTATGTTTGGCATTTAAGATTGCTCCCCAAAAAAAATTATTAAAAAAAAAAAAAAAAAAAAAAAAAAAATGAATTTAATATAATAAAAAAATTGAATTAAAAAAAAAAAAAATATTAAAAAAAAAAAAAAAAAAGCGAGCGGCCCGAAAATGACGAGCGGGCGGTCGAGGACAACCAAATGATTTTTTTTTTTTGGCCTTATTCAGCGGTCGGCTGAGTCGTTGCGAAATTTTCGGCCCGATTTATAAATGTTAAACCCCCCCCCCCCCCCCTTGAAAATATCCTGCGTACGCGCTTGGCGTGTAGTTTGGCTATCGCCGATCATCCCCCCACCCCCCCCCCCCAACTCCTCGGTACGGATTTCCGCCCCTGCATACTAGGAACTACTTGCTCTATACATTTGAGTCATTAAGAAGTAGAAACATTTAGTTTACAAATATTGCAGTTTAGAATTCCGGGACTGTACATGATACTGGATACGTGGTTTCCTTATTGCTAAATTATCACGAGCCACTTTCCTCTTGTTTTCTTGGTTTATTGAGTGGTTTATAAATCCTTTCGCAAAATCATTGATGATATAATCAACGAGAGGGAAAAAAGGTGTGTTGTTGCATCGGATAAAGTTGAGAAACCATGGATCGCTCAGGATGGAAATTTTGGATACTACTTCATGTATTGATATCGCTACCAGCCATTGGGTTGATGTGCTCTTGCAGATCCGCCACGACCGAATTGACACAAATGGGCGGTAAGATACAACGCCAGTTGGTGAAAATAGTCAATTGTTTAGGGGCCATCTTTCTGTAAAAGCCGCCTGTCTATGGCGGCCATGTATTTTGTCCCTCTCGAGAAAGAAATGTGTGTTGTAGAACCTGTTTACAATGGCCAGATGTATGTCATCATCAGGGGCCTCTTTCTCTATTTTCCTTAGAGAGGTGTCGTGGACGAGTGGATATGTCACCGGACTGTGGATCACAAGGTCCTTGTTTCAAGTCCCATCGCGGCACTAATGTCCTTAATATGGCAATACATTGATTTACATTTACCACCCTTCACCCAGGTGTTAAATTGGGTACCCGATAGGATGCGAAAGCTAATGTGCTTAGATTAGCAAGTGTGCGCTTGTAAAAATGACGCCTGGCTGTCCAGAATGCTCTCCAGTGAGTGGAGAATGTGCAAACATTGTGTGCGGGTACGTAAACCTGAATCCGATGACCGGGATAATAATATATATAAGCTGTAAAGCGCTTTGAGAGGGCCTTCGGTCCTGAAAAGCGCTATATAAGAACTAGCTATTATTATTATTATTATTATTATTATAGGATTGCATCACTATAGTCAGGTTTGAATGCAGATAGTTAAGGAGTGATCATGATTTGTAAACGTAAATTTGTAAATGTATTTAGTAATCATAACTATACAGCAGCATCCTACTTTTTTGTCACTCAAGTTTATTTCTATCTCTCTATAGTCGATTTAATGTGGACGAGTTACATGCGTATACTGATTGTAATGATGATGAATACCGTGACGAGACGACGACGACGTACGGTGATGATGATGATGATGATGATGATGGAAAGGGTGATGGACAGATGATGTTGCGATATTAGGCCTTGTGTGTTGCGTGACATTTAAAATAAATGCTTGCTTTAATCATTTTTTTCTTTATCATTACTTTTCAAGATTTCCCAAAACCAAATGGTACATGCGAGGGCAGGTGTGGCGGCCAACACAACACAAGCGAGTCTTGTCAGTGTAACAACGTTTGCGGTCAGCCCCAATTCAACGATTGCTGCAATGACTATCGCGCCCTCTGTATGTATTGGGAGAATGCATTGTCTCGTGTCCTACACTTTTCTGTTTATGCTTTAACAATACACTATTCGAAACCTAGGTCATACTTTCTAGTTAATGTTTTTTTTTCTTCTCATAAATGCTATACCAGGTTGACAGATTAGCCTATACGCTCATCTATTTCGTATAGTTTGACAATTTATTGAATATTAAATGAAATATACAGTAAAAAAAATACATGAATGAATACATGAATAAATTAATTTAACAATCAATTCATGAATTTTGTTGTGTTCTCCTATAAATACATGGATATACCCAGGTGCAACGTGTAACGGGCGATGTGACAACGATTATGAACATCGTTTGCCTTGTCAATGTAACGACAAATGTAAGGATGAGGATAAGGATAATTGCTGCGAGGACTACAGGGAAATATGTCTGAACGAAGGTAAGCTAATCAAAGATGTCGCGTTCTAGAAAAGATGGAAAATAATTGTTAAAGGGATAGTTGAGTTCTGTTGCAGAGGGCACTACACAAAATGATTTTTTGTGAGATAATGAAAAACTAAGTTTCAAATTTGAAAGAACAAACAATTTAAGTGACAAAATCATCTTTGTTTGATCAAAATCGGTTTAGAGACGGCTGAAATACCCATAACTATAACGATTTCTAATATTTGTGTAGGGGAACCCGGCCGGGGCAAAGTGGACCACTAAATTGGAACAACCAGAACAGGATTACAAGGCAAAGTAAAGAAAAACATTTGGTTTATACTTTTACTTTAGGACTACCACTAACAAATTACACTAACAATGTTTCTCAACTAATCAGTTTTATTAGATGCTATGAACTTGAACAAAATATTAAAAATCCATTTTGCCCCGGATCACTATGTAACACATTCCACTATGCCCCATCCTCTTTTCCCCGAACAAGTGAAAAAACGAAAAAGCGCCTTTTACGTTGTATTTCAGCCAATGCCGATGTTGACATTTTTGTTGGCTTTTCGTGTTGGTTATATTACACCTAACCAGCCGGCCCATGTATTATTGTTATCATTAATTAATTACTTAATTAACGGTCACCGTACTTTGTTTAAAGTGCAGCTGAATTAGTATGATATTATTGGCTAAATTCACACATTTTGGGGTCTAAAATTACCTTCATAGCAAATTTAGGTTCTAAAAGGGCACTAGAAATTTCATAGATAAGAATCGGAGCAATAGCCATGCACTTTGAAGGCATTTGCGGTCTGAAAACAGAACTCAACTATCCCTTTAAGCTCTTCATATTTGTTTTAGTGTTAGGCGAGGCGTCAAGAATATCGTAGATTTTATTTAAAAAATATCTCCCGAGATCTTCTTTTGCCCCCGTTTTTCAAAACATTATAAAACATAGCTATGTACACTGTAAAAAAGAATTTGTTCATTGGTAATTTTTACGTATTTTTTCCATGTAGAATTTACTTGAAAACATTAGTTTTGCCACTTACGCACTAAATTATAGTCTTGCTATCTCAAACTTTCAATTTAGTAGAACATACGTGGAATATTTAAGTAAAATCAAATACATTAGAACTTTAAGTAATTTCAGCTTGTATTAATTTAGTAATTTTAACTCAAAATCAGAAATTATACGTATTACTCAAACAATTTATGTTGATTATTCTTATCTTTTTAAAGTAAGGACCGATGCAGTGCGTAATAGAAATATTTACATAATTTATGAATATTCTTTAAGACCAAATTAAACTCTTTTTAAAATAAAACAATTCTTTTTTGTGGTTGAATGAAAATTTAAGGACTTTAAAACATTTACTAATTCATTTAACATGGCTAAGCAAAGACAAGACAATTTTTAATTGTTACCCAGTTCAAAACGAATCAAAACTTGATATTTCAGGAAATTGTCAACCAATTTTCCTTTTAAGATGCTACGATCAAGTATATATAAAATTTGGAGCCTTTCTATATGTGTCGAATTGAAGCGCCGTATGTAATAGTTTGTGATGGTGGTAGATATATATATACGGTTAAATCTTAAATAGAAGTAGTGAATGATTAGTGGATGTTATTTGTTAGATTAGATGGGTACCAAATCGTGCAATATGTAATCCTATCATAGCTTTTTTTTTATTATCTAAAATGATTACAATACTTAAATTATTTACGTTAATGTAACTCGATTTAACTGAGTAAAAATTTATTCAGCAAAATAAGTAAATTCTACTTAAGATGCCGTAGGTAATATTTACTTAATAAAAATAAGGCAATTCTTTTCTTCAATTTTATTGAGTTATTTCGACTATTATTTTTTTACAGTGTAGACCCAGGCGCGTACGCAGGGTAGTCTGCAGGCACAGACCCTAATTTGACACTTGATCAAAAAATCATTGTGCCTTGAGAGAAGTCTAGCCCAGCTACCTACTGGTTGTGTGTCAGGAGCAGCTACAGTACATGGCCTATGGTAGTCTTATAGTGCAGACTCACTTTTACGACTGACCAGGGTTTGTGCTTGCAGACTATACGCAGGGGGGGGGGGGGGGGGTTAAACCCCCCCTTGAGTTTTTTTTTATGTGTATGTTTTGTGTATGTTTTTTGTGAAAAGGTGTTTACATAATGGCCTATCATCATTCCATATTTTCCCTTATCATTCTGAAATGATATTTTCCTAATTTTAATCTAGTCCCAGAAAAGCAGCCTGCCCATGTGTGTTACATCACAACTTACACCGAGGATGAGCTTCTTTCGAATAACACTCTATGGACTTGCATAACCACAGATGTGACATCATTACACCGGTCACGTGATTGTAAATTCCCCATTGATTCTATGGATATAGGTAAGAGCAACGTGTTTGAAATGAGAACATTTTCTTCGAAATTGGAGAAAGAAAGGTAATGACAGGAAAGTGTAAAAGAGAAAGCAAAATTGATAAAAATGTTGATATGTGTACATAAAAAAGAGTGAGGGGCCAGTGGTAAGTGTTAGTGAGAGAAACGGAGGGAGGGAGAAAGAGAGAGAGAGAGGGAGAGAGAGAGAGAGAGAGAGATAGAGGGGGAGAGAGACAGATTAAGGGTGCGTTCAATCGAATTTTCGAAGCTAGAATCACAAACATGAATCACAATTCAAAACGCCGTTACAAAAAGCAAGGTCACTGCGGTTTGCGTTCAAGCGATTTTTCATCAACGCTGATTCTAGCTCATTGCGAGCTAAACCACTGCGCATCACACTGCGCAGTATGGCCCAGGAACTTCGGCGCGCGCTTTCTGGAATTGTTTACGGCCGACTGTCGACTGCTGTTTTGAGCTTAGATCGCAATAATAAGACAAAGAATGAGAAGGTGATAGAAGGAAGAAACAAAGAATAACATAAGGAAAGACAGAAAGATAAAGTCGATAGAATAATTAAAACAAAGAATAACATAAGAGAAGGTGAAAGAAGGAAGAATCGAAGAATAACATAAGGAAAGACAGAAAGACAGAAAGAGAGAGTGATAGAATATGCTTAAAACAAAGAATTACATAAAAGGTGATAGAAGGAAAAAACAAAGCATAACATAAGAATAGAAGGAAGAAACAAAGAATAACATAAAAATAGAAGGAAGAAACAAAGAATAACATAAGGAAAGACAGAAAGAGAATGTGAAAAAGGAAGGAACAAAGAATGACATAAGGAAGAACAGAAAGAGAAAGTGATAGAATGATTAAAACAAAGAATAACATAAGAGAAGGTGAAAGAAGGAAGAATCAAAGAATAACATAAGGAAAGATAGAAAGAGAAAGTAACAGAATGATTAAAACAAAGAATAACATAAGAGAAAGTGATAGAATTATAAAAACAAAGAATAACATAAGAGAAGATGATAGAAGGAAGAAACAAAGAATAACATAAGGAAAGACAGAAAGAGAAATTGATAGAATGCTTAAAACAAAGAATTACATAAGAAAAGGTGATAGAAGGAAAAAACAAAGAATAACATAAGTATAGAAGGAAGAAACAAAGAATAACATAAGGAAAGACAGAAAGAACAAATGATAGAATGATAAAAACAAAGAATAACATAAGAAAAGGTGATAGAAGGAAAAAACAACAAAGAATAACATAAGAATAGAAGGAAGAAACAAAGAATAACATAAGGAAAGACAGAAAGAGAAAATGATAGAATGATAAAAACAAAGAATTACATAAGAAAAGGTGATAGAAGGAAAAAACAAAGAATAACATAAGTATAGAAGGAAGAAACAAAGAATAACATAAGGAAAGACAGAAAGAGCAAATGATAGAATGATAAAAACAAAGAATTACATAAGAAAAGGTGATAGAAGGAAAAAACAAAGAATAACATAAGTATAGAAGGAAGAAACAAAGAATAACATAAGTATAGAAGGAAGAAACAAAGAATAACATAAGGAAAGACAGAAAGAGAAATTGATAGAATGCTTAAAACAAAGAATTACATAAGAAAAGGTGATAGAAGGAAAAAACAAAGAATAACATAAGTATAGAAGGAAGAAACAAAGAATAACATAAGGAAAGACAGAAAGAACAAATGATAGAATGATAAAAACAAAGAATAACATAAGAAAAGGTGATAGAAGGAAAAAACAACAAAGAATAACATAAGAATAGAAGGAAGAAACAAAGAATAACATAAGGAAAGACAGAAAGAGAAAATGATAGAATGATAAAAACAAAGAATTACATAAGAAAAGGTGATAGAAGGAAAAAACAAAGAATAACATAAGTATAGAAGGAAGAAACAAAGAATAACATAAGGAAAGACAGAAAGAGCAAATGATAGAATGATAAAAACAAAGAATTACATAAGAAAAGGTGATAGAAGGAAAAAACAAAGAATACATAAGTATAGAAGGAAGAAACAAAGAATAACATAAGTATAGAAGGAAGAAACAAAGAATAACATAAGGAAAGACAGAAAGAGCAAATGATAGAATGATAAAAACAAAGAATTACATAAGAAAAGGTGATAGAAGGAAAAAACAAAGAATAACATAAGTATAGAAGGAAGAAACAAAGAATAACATAAGGAAAGACAGAAAGAGCAAATGATAGAATGATAAAAACAAAGAATTACATAAGAAAAGGTGATAGAAGGAAAAAACAAAGAATAACATAAGTATAGAAGGAAGAAACAAAGAATAACATAAGGAAAGACAGAAAGAGCAAATGATAGAATGATAAAAACAAAGAATAACATAAGAAAAGGTGATAGAAGGAAAAAAAAAATAACATAAGAATAGAAGGAAGAAACAAATAATAACATAAGGAAAGACAGAAAGAGAAAATGATAGAAGGAAAAACAATGAATAACATAACGGAACAGGCCACGATGGTATAGTGAACGCAAATTGCATGCAAAGCGGGCGCGCGGTTTTTCCCAAACCGGAAGAGGCTTCGTCATACAATCATGATTGAGAACTCCGTCCGTTCAATCGAATTTTAGCGACCGTGATTCTTTTGAATCATGATACAAAACGCATCTTTTTCAGCGTTTCATGTTTGTGTTTTCAAACACGTTTATTTTTACGACCGACGAAAAAATCGCTTGAACGCATTGCGTTTTAAACTAAACGTCTTTAGAAACCGTGATTCTAGGGTGAAAAAGTGTCGATTAAACGCACCCCTAGAGAGAGACAGAGAGAGAGAGACAGACAGACAGACGGAGAGAGAGAGAGAGACGAGGGGGTCGAAATAAGTGAGAAGGCCACAGTACGTTCGTGTAGATAATGAAAAACTGCTAAAGATATATATAATTATATATATACATATATATTCTTGTGTGTGTGTGTGTGTGTGTATGGAAAGATCGATGGATAACGAGAAAGATGGACATACAGAAAAAGAGAGAGAGAGAGAAGGAAAAAGAGAGAGGGAGACAGACAGAAAGAGAGAGAGAGAGAGAGAGGGGCAATGATTCAAATTACAGTTTTAGATAAAAAAATGAATTTAAATAATTGACTGAATATGTGAACATAGTTGGGCACTCTGTAATTCTTTGTATTTCATTATTCATCAATGCTTCCTTCGTAGTGGTCAATCTTACTCGAGGTGTGGCGACAAAAATAGACTGCTCTCTTGTTTCTACCAATCCATCCGTACCATACACATACGAGTTGAGGATGGAAGCCCCCACCCAATCTAAAATTATTCTAGGAGTATACCATTCTGATAAGGAGAACACTATCACAGCAATGGATGTAGATGGTAGGAACAACATGCACGTATTTCCTGCTAACGAAAGCTTTGATAACGGAAATGATTTCGTATCTTCATCGAAAAAAGTCATCATGGAAGCTTCATTTTCAAATTTCGCTCAAAGTCAAGATTTTATTGTAACCTGGCAGACTCGTGAGGACGTTGGTAAGTCTCGTATTTTCATTACAGTTTCTTCATATAACACTTGTTCCATTTTTTCTTAGTGATTGTTTGGAAGAATTTCCTAGCAAAAAGAATGTCCCCTGGCATGCCTGAAAAATCCAGCATATTGTTTCAGTTGTATTTCATTTCTGTAGCATGCTCTTTGATTTGGGCTTTTCATGTGAGTTTGTTTTCCTTTTACCGCTCCCCGTCCCCCTCCCTGTTCCTGTACATTCATTTTCACCCTCCCTCTACCCCCTTTCCTCATTCTCTGTGTTTCCCTTGAAGTTTCTAATTTACATTTACAGTCTTGCATGTTTTCCAGTTTATTTTATTTATTTATTTATTTATTATAGTTTTATTTTTACAGGGTGGTCTCATTCAAGTTCATTTCTGAACCTGCTCTCCCAGAGAGCCCTGCATTCACATAAAAACATGTACAATAATAACATGAATTCAAAACATACATACAAAGGTAAAATATACATGGTATATACAATAATTAAACATAGGTAACGAAAAACACGCATTAACAATTATAAGGAAAAAAAATACAACTATCAAATTGAGAAAACTAGATGAATGAAATGTAATAAATAAAGGTCAAATTAACGTGAAAATATGTTTACAAGGGAAACTGAAAGGTTTTGACATTCTTTTTAAAACTTTGCAGCGACTTACAATTTTTAATATGATAGGGTAATTTATTGTATATTTTAGCTCCTGAAACCGCTAATTTTTCGTTTTAAAATTTGACTTACATTTTGGAATGAATAATGGACTGTTTAAAGCATAACGAGTAGAATATAATACCGGCCTTTTACTTATACATGGATTGAGATATGGTGGTGATAGGTCGTTTATGATTTTAAAAATCAAGATGCATTTCTGATATTTAATTCTTTCCTCTAATGACCGCCATTTCAATTTACTCATTAAAACATTTTGGGGTGTAAAATATTCGGCACGAAGAACTAATCGTGCATATCTATTTTGTAATTTTTGCAACTTTGTTAGATTTTGTTTCGAAGTATTTCCCCATACTGAATTACAGTAGTTTAAATGCGGTAGGATAAGAGAATAGTATAATGTAATCAGATTCTTACGGGAAATATAATTGCGTATACGTCTAATGCAGGCAATCGTACCCGATACTTTCTTAACAACTTCTTTTACATGTAACGACCATGTTAAACTTTTGTCTAGTGTTACACCTAGATATTTCATACTTTCGACTGAGTCGAGTACATTGACACTGTAACGAATACAAATATTATTATTTTGAATTTTTCTTTTGGAACCAAAAAGTATTGTTTTGGTTTTATTTGCATTTAAAAACAGTCCATTGTATTTTAGCCATTTCAAGATACGGGAAAAATCTTTTTGGAGATTGTATTCACAAACTTTATAATCCTTTCCATGATGAAATACTGCCGTGTCATCTGCATATAAGGAAATCTTTGTCTTAGAATGGAGTTGCAGGTTACAAATATCATTCACATAGAGGCAGAAAATTAATGGCCCCAGTATTGATCCTTGTGGAATTCCTGATTTCACAGTTAGAAAATTACTCTTCGTCCCTTGCAAGAATACACATTGTTGCCAAGTAGATAGATAGGATTCGAACCACTCAAGTTCAACTCCCCCAATACCATACAATAACATTTTCTTAATAATCAATGGATGTGGTATAACGTCGAACGCCTTTTTCAGGTCAAGAAAATGGCTCCAGTGACCAGACCTTTGTCCATATTGTCAAGTATACCTTCGACTATTTCAGTCAAGCATGTTAGAGTTGAATGCCCTGGTCTAAAACCTGATTGCCGTTCACTTAACAAAGAATGTTTGTTTAAGTAAGAGTATATCTGATTGTGCACTGCTTTTTCAAATATCTTTGACATTGTGGGGAGAATGGAAATAGGTCGGTAGTTAGTTAATTCCATTTTGTTTCCACCTTTATGAATAGGGGTTATTTTATCAACTTTGAATTCATGAGGAACGTACCCTTTTGACAATGAACAATTGAACAATACTGTTAAGACTCTAACAATATGTGGGGCAGCTATTTTAAGTAGCTTTGGAGGAATATCATCGATACCAACTGCTTTTGAAACATGAAGCTTGAGTAGTTCTTTTAATACAAAACATTCCTCGATCTCTGTAAATTTGAATTCATGTGCTGTTTGCGGTAATGTTTGCAATGCATTTATATTGAGATGAGAATCATTCGCTCCTGTTAGTTGGCTTTGAATATTATTGAAACTTTCATTAAACAATTCTGCTACTTTTTCTTAGTCTACTACAATTTAGCCATTTACAAGAATAACGTGATCATAATAAATGATCAGAGTCATTCTGGGAGAGTCAAGGATAGACAAAACAATTGCTGGCATAGGCCAGAAATAGCGCGCGCCTTTTACAGCTGTTTAAGCGGTGCCTTTGTGAGACAGCGACATGTGAAATTTACCTCTGTAAAGAAACCGAAAATGCGCACAGCCAGTGAATCTACAACGGTGGAGTTATGCGCGCAGTAAGCGTGGGAACGCCGTGTGCAAGATTTTCTCACTTTCGACTTTATCTCCGCTCGGAGAAGTCCTTTTTCGAGAAGGCTCTACAATTGAGTATACAGATAAGTCTAAATAACGAGAGGAAATCCCAGTATATCGAAAGATGGGAAAGCGGAAATCAAGCCAGAGCCGGGTGGCCCGCCAACCAAAGATTGCTAGGCCTAGACAGTCTACAAGATTAAGGCAGTCTAGCAACGACACCACTCAAGACGTACTCGGCACCTCAACTCCCCGGCGGGCGGGGCGGCCAAAACGGGCGAGGCACTCGAGCGGTAACCCCAACAGTGGACGCTCAGCCACTACCAGCATAAACCCGGCTCCGGAGACTGACGGACCACAATACAGTGGAAACGAGACAACTGGAGCGAACCAGTCATCAAGCCAGCCGCCTTCACATGCACAGCCAATGCAAGGTGAGGTAGACGTAGCTATGCAATCACATTTACCAGAAATATCACAATTTAGTGAAATAACAAGACATAGATTTAACAATCTTGGAAGCGAGAGGGAAAGCAACTTGGTGGTTTCCTTCCCCTCGATTGTACCAAACACCGGTAGCCTATACGCTGGCTTTCAATTACAAATTACACACAACGAGAGTGACACTAGGCCTAGAGCTAGTCATAATTTGAGGGATAATGAAGCCCATCCTCCCACACGGGCAAGCAGTGTCGGGCAATCGATTCAGTCAGGCGCTATTGCCTGGGATACAAGGGGGGAGCACAGTGGTGCACACATATATAACACAGATCAGTCGCCCTTGTTTTCGGTCACTGATAGACTGGGGACTAAAGTACACCACAATATGAAGGAAAAAATATGGAGAGGGCAATATGTAGATTTCAATACACTTCTTGAGACACAAAATATAGCAATATAATTAATGTTAGAGACAGTAGACGAACAAGCCCCTAATTTAGCAATATTTCACGAAGGGGGAAGGTTAGTGCTGAAATTCGCTACCTTTAATAAAAATAAAATCGTGTCCATTGAATGGTGGACTGATGCATTTTTGTATATATCAGTATTTATTTAGAAGCCAATTTAATTCGCTCACATGAGCTTCTGAAATATGGGCAATTAATTCGATCTGCTGCCTCTCGGTATTATGGGTATGGTTGGAGAGACTACGATATCGAATTTCGACATCGCATGCACAGAAAAGGCGGGCTGTGGTCATCAATAGATGGGGAATTGTGGCTCCTTCACGTAATAGGTGGGGGATCTCCGCGAAACATGCGGATACAAGACCGCCCCCAAACCCAATAGGGATCGTGGGCAACCAAGCGGGAATGGGCCACACCCCGGGGGTCGAGCACAATAAAGTTCACACCCAATATGAATAAGGGAAGGGCGCCATTTCGGGCACAAAACTTTCGTGGCGGAGAATGCTATGAATTTAATTACCGGTCAGGGCAATGCTCTAGATAGGCATGCCGCTTTACACACGCATGTACCATTTGTGGTAACAAAGGGCATGGGAAAATCCACTGCACTGGAGTCCAACGGTTAAATTTCAAAGCCATCAAACCCAATAACAAATAATTGCACCTCCAGAAATGGGGAACAAATATAGAAGAATAATAAAGATATACATGGCAATTTGAAAGAAGATAATAACATAACGCAACAGATGAGTGACTTAATGTTTTTAGCACAAACACCAATTATAACCGAGAACTTAAAAGTTATGTTAAAGACGTATTTTAACAGGGAGGCCGCAGAATTTTTGAAAAAAGGCTTTATTGAAGGCTTCAAATCAAATTACACAGGCCCCCGCATGCCGGCTGATATGCCCAATTTAAAATTAGTGGAAAATAACAAATTAGTAGCATTTGAAAAAAAATTGAAAAGAGGTAAGATTGGGTAGATATTTAGGCCCATTTGAAGTTAGGCCACTAAATAAATTACGGTCGAGTCCTATTGGACTGGTGCCCAAAAAGGTGCCGGGCGAATATCGTTTAATTAACCACTTGTCATACTCACTCGGGTTTCAATAAACGATTTTATTCCGGATAAAGTTTGCAAGGTTGAATACACGAGTTTTGATAAAGCAACAGAATTAATTGTTGAAGCAGGCATAGGTGCCGAGTTAGCAAAAGAGGACATTAAATCGGCATTTAGGTTATTACCGATTCATCCAAATGATTTTGAATTGCTCGGGGTCAAGTTTGACGGCAAATATTATATTGACAAATGCTTACTCATGGGTATCAGATGTGCCCCAGCATATTTCGAATCTTTTTCTACGTTTATTGAATATTGCGTTAGGGAAAGAATTGGCTCCAACAAAATAGTGCACTATGTGGATGACTTCTTATGTGTGGGTTCAATACAAAATGAAGAATTAACATGTAAACAAGTTGTTGATACATTAATATTAGTGTGCAAAGAACTAGGCGTCCCCCTAGCCAAAGAAAAATTAGAAGGGTTTATTATTAGATTGATATTTCTTGGCTTAGAGCTTGATTTAGTACTAATGCAAGTACGTGTACCACAAGAAAAATTGGTGGAAATAAGACGGAAAATCGGTAGGGCGCTAGCTCATAAATCAGCCACCGTCAAAGAGATTCAATCTTTGATTGGCTCTTTGAATTTTATTTGCAGAGCTGTACGACCGGGCAGAGCATTTTTACGACGGTTAATAGATTTAATAAAAGGGAAAAATGTGAAAAGTACCAGTATAATGTTGAATGAGGGGGCCCAAGTTGATTTAATTATATGGCTCGAATTTTTGAACCACCATAATGGCATATCAGTCATCCCCCAGGAAGGGTGGGGAGGAGATAACGACCACGTTTTGTACACTGATGCTAGCGGGGAAATTGGTTTCGGAGCCTATTTTGAAGGCAAGTGGTTTAATAACAAGTGGTCGTCGCGCGAAATTATCGAGGGTACGTTAATAGCATGGAAAGAAATGATACCCATTTTACTCTCCATCGCTGCATGGGGGGAGGAACTCCAGAATAGGAGAATAGTTTTGGATACAGACAATATGTTAGTGAAGTTTATAATAAATAAGCAGACATTATTATGTTCGAAAATAATGGAGTTATTACGTAAATTTGTGTTGATCTGCTTAAAGAAAAATATTGTTTATAAAGCAGTTTACGTATATATATTTGACAATGGTGTTGCCGACTCCCTTTCATGATTTTAGATGGGGCGATTCCGCAAATTAGCACCAGGAGCACGAGACCGATTAAGTCGCATATTTACGGGAATAGTGCTGACCTAGCAGCAGAAATATATAGATTACTAGGACAGTTTTTAGCAGAGGGATTACAGCGGGCATATTAGAGTGCTGTAGATTCATTTTAAGAGTTTCGATTGAATAGACAATTGAATACATCATGGCCTGCAATAATTATACAGGTTATGGCATTCATCGCACACCTCTCCATTAATGGGAAATTATTATTAATTATTATAAAGCATGTCGCAGCGTTATCATATTTATACAATATGTACAGCTGGGCGGACCCAATTAAATATTTTAATTAAGAAAATGCAGGAAGGGAGCAGGCGCGACAGATTTATGGTAGACAGTAGAAGACCCATAATTTGGGAACTTTTAGAGACAATTATACCAATATTATATTTTGTATGCTATTTTCATTACGAATCAATGATGTTTTACGCATCATATTTATTAGCATTTTTTGGGTTTTTGAGAGTGGGAGAATTCACGATTCAAAGGAAGGGCGATGATTTAAATAAGGTCATAGCGAGGGATGACATCAAATTTTGCAGTGGCCCGAAGGGAAGCCTGCTAGTACGTATTAGATTTTTAAAAACCGACCAATACGGGCAAGGAACTACGATTAATATCGGTAGCAATGGGACAGATGAACAGTGCCCTGTGAAAGCCATGAAAGCATACCTCCGTGTAAGACCTGATATAGATGGTCCGTTATTTTGTCATCGTGATGGGGCCCCTGTAATTAGGTATTAATTTAGTTCAGTTTTGAAGAGAACCCTATAGCACAACGGGTACAGTGGTAGCCAATATGGCACATACTCCTTTCGAATCGGAGCGGCAATTATAGTGGCCCTGAAAGGCGTTCCCCCAGAACAGATAATGGTAATGGGAAGGTGGCGCAGTTTTGTGTATATGCGTTATATCCGCTAAATATTAGGTGCAATTTAAAATTGATAGGAATAAACGTTATCATAAACATAATAATTATAAGGATAATAATAATGATAACTTTATATACAGCATAATATGTTACGATATTAACGCGCTCCATATAAATTATGCAATATTAATTCCCAATAAGGCCACAACATTACATTAATAGAGATTACTATGACAAATTGGATTTAAATTACTAACGGGCAAACGGGAAAGCAGTAATAATTTTATACAATTATTTAACCTAATTCGTTATAATACAATAAAAAGTTGAACACGACACAAAGTATACAATGTGCAGATCAATTATGTGAAGTGCTCATGTTAATAACCAGAATGGGACTGGAGGATCAACCAGGAGTTACTATCCTGATTAGGCTCCCCCAATCATTAATATTGTCGTAACCCCCATCGCTGCTAGGTTTTACATGTAACACGGAGGAACGATTATTCCTTCCTTTTTCCTTTTAATGGAAACCTACTATCACATATTTTCATAGTAAATTATAAGTGGGAGAATAAGTAGCCCACGTGTATGATGATATGAATATGAATATAGAACACATTACTTTGGGGAGTTTTTCCATCCTGTTTCAGAGACAACCGGCGACAGGATCTGGATCGTAGGCGACAGCTTGGTCAGACGTGCCAAGCAGAGGGCGAACATGCTCAACCACCAAGATTTGGGAAGAGCAAGAGGGACGGTCCAATGGCACGGTCAGGGAGGAGCGACGTTACAAGACCTTCCGCGCCTGGTGGAGAATAGGTTGAGATACAACCAACGAGCACCTGCGCTAGTAATCGTGCATTTAGGAACAAATAACTTGGGCCTGAATGATGCCTGCCAATGCAGAATCGCGATCGATATGGCTCTTCAAATTTTACGGACAGCCATGCCTCGTACGCACATCGCCTGGTCGACCATCATCCCACGTCTATTCTATCATAGCAGTCGTGGTTATCGAACATTACAAGACGCCATGGATGGGGCCAGGAAATCGCTCAACAAGTACGCGAGGAGATTAATAGCCCGGCTGCCGAATGCGTCAGTTATTGCTCATTAGTTGGATCCATCCAATTACAGTTTATTTTTAAGAGATGGGGTACACCTGTCCGACAGAGGATCCGACGCTTTCATCGATAATTTCCAAGAAGGAATAGACTCGGGCTTGGGTATATATGAATAGAATATGTATATTCACGGAAACGGGACAATAACACTAATTCGGCTATTAATGAGCCTTGTGGAATTTCGGACAGACTGGGTTCGATGTGATAATGGAATTATTATAACACAAGAAGTTGAGGAATAGCGTGTTTTAACGTGAGTTACATATTCAGATATATACGCCTTCATTTTTGGGATTCACATTAAATTTGAAATTTATTTAATTGCTGATAAATTAGAACCATATTTAAATTAATGATTGATTTTGATGTACTAGTATACATCATACATAATTGTTAAGCTAGCAGAGGGTGGAGTCAGAGTCACTCGGTCGCACAGTAGCTTCAGAACTACAAAGTGGGCCATAGGGGAATTTTCCCCGACAAAGGAAATATAATTATTTTGCTCGTTAAATTAAGCCACAATGGCAATATTGTCGGGTTTTCGCCTCTATCACTGTCTGGCTAGCAGCAAGAATAATAATATAAGATTACAATATGTAACGGATTGAATCCATGAGAAATACATGAAGTATGATACATGTCATATTAATATTTAGTGAAACAGCATGGGTCCATAGATGGTATTAGGAAGCAACCATGGCAAACCACGCCCAACCCCCCCCCCCCCCCCCCCCACAAAAAAAAAAAAAAAAAAAAATGTGGGTGGAGGATTTCTTTTACTCGTGATTATTCCATGGTTGGTTCCGATTATCACCACTTCTTATATATGCGCTGGTATAGTAGCACCGGGATAACATTGGGGATACTGCAGGAGATACTATCCTGTCGGTGGGTCACGTAAACCCCAGGTATCTGGGGTGATCGGAGGGAGTTACTACCCTTCCGCTGATCGCGTGACTCGAGACCCCACAAATATAGTGTTTCCATAACTATGTTAGTTATGCATTGATGATTTTGTGAGTATTGAAAAGTTGTGGGGATCATCCGTAGGAGATACTATCCTACCGGCAGGTCACGTAAACCCCAGGGACCTGGGGTGATCGGAGGGAATTACTATCCTTCCGCTGATCGCGTGACTCGAGATCCCACAAATATAGTGTTTCCATAACTATGTTAGTTATGCATTGATGATTTTGTGAGTATTGAAAAGTTGTGGGGATCATCCGTAGGAGATACTATCCTACCGGCAGGTCACGTAAACCCCAGGGACCTGGGGTGATCGGAAGGAGTTACTATCCCTCCGCTGATCACGTGACCGGAGATCCCTACAATTTTGAGTTTCACTCATGGTACATGTACCCTTAAGATTGTTGAATCATATCACGTTTATACATTATTGTCGAATTGTTTATGGTGGACCCTCTTTATTGTGGTTATAAGATTTTGTTATTGCTTTTATGCATGTTACTTGTTTTACTTTGACTTTCCTACTTTACATGTTTTGAGGAAAAGGACTCCTAGTTTCGGAGCGGAATAAATGTCGAGCAAACTGCAAATCAGTCTAAAGTTGTCTTCTTCCTAGAATAACGTGATCATAATAAATGATCAGAGTCATTCTGGGAGAGTCAAGGATAGACAAAACAATTGCTGGCATAGGCCAGAAATAGCGCGCGCCTTTTACAGCTGTTTAAGCGGTGCCTTTGTGAGACAGCGACATGTGAAATTTACCTCTGTAAAGAAACCGAAAATGCGCACAGCCAGTGAATCTACAACGGTGGAGTTATGCGCGCAGTAAGCGTGGGAACGCCGTGTGCAAGATTTTCTCACTTTCGACTTTATCTCCGCTCGGAGAAGTCCTTTTTCCCCGGCCCACCCACCCCTCTTTAGTTTAAGTAGAGTTGAAGAAGTAAACTACTTAAGTTGATTGAGGATTAACAAATTGGAAGTACAATGTTGTTTTGAGTGATATAACGAATTGTATGTACTTAATATCATGGTAACACGGGGGTTGACTGGGGGAGGATTTCTTTTACTCGTGATTATTCCATGGTTGGTTCCGATTATCACCACTTCTTATATATGCGCTGGTATAGTAGCACCGGGATAACATTGGGGATACTGCAGGAGATACTATCCTGTCGGTGGGTCACGTAAACCCCAGGTATCTGGGGTGATCGGAGGGAGTTACTACCCTTCCGCTGATCGCGTGACTCGAGACCCCACAAATATAGTGTTTCCATAACTATGTTAGTTATGCATTGATGATTTTGTGAGTATTGAAAAGTTGTGGGGATCATCCGTAGGAGATACTATCCTACCGGCAGGTCACGTAAACCCCAGGGACCTGGGGTGATCGGAGGGAATTACTATCCTTCCGCTGATCGCGTGACTCGAGATCCCACAAATATAGTGTTTCCATAACTATGTTAGTTATGCATTGATGATTTTGTGAGTATTGAAAAGTTGTGGGGATCATCCGTAGGAGATACTATCCTACCGGCAGGTCACGTAAACCCCAGGGACCTGGGGTGATCGGAAGGAGTTACTATCCCTCCGCTGATCACGTGACCGGAGATCCCTACAATTTTGAGTTTCACTCATGGTACATGTACCCTTAAGATTGTTGAATCATATCACGTTTATACATTATTGTCGAATTGTTTATGGTGGACCCTCTTTATTGTGGTTATAAGATTTTGTTATTGCTTTTATGCATGTTACTTGTTTTACTTTGACTTTCCTACTTTACATGTTTTGAGGAAAAGGACTCCTAGTTTCGGAGCGGAATAAATGTCGAGCAAACTGCAAATCAGTCTAAAGTTGTCTTCTTCCTAGAATGTTATAATCAGAATTGGCATCTTTCTTTGGGAGTAAGTTTTTGAGTACTTTCCAGGATTTGTTCATATCATTACCATTTTCAATGCAAAGATTCTTATAATATTGTTTCTTTAACTTCTTGTTCAGTACATTTGCCCTATTTCTGAATTCTTTAAACTTTTCCCAGTAGTCTGTAGTTCTGTGTTTATCAAATTTGCGTTTAAAATAATTCCTATCTCTTGCGATACATAAATATTCGTTGGTAATCCAAGGTGACCCCCTAGAACGTTTTCTTACTGTGACATACGGTGCATGAAGATCACAAATGTCTTTGAATTAACATTTGAAAATATTCCACATATTCTCAACATTGTGATTGTTTAAGTACAAATGATCCCAGTTTATATCTTTAACATCATTTTTGAAAGAATTTTCATTAAAGTTTCTAAATGAACGATAGGTACTCACAGAACATATAGAGGGCGGTGGTTTTTCTTTCAATACAAGGTATATCAATAAATGATCACTTAGACCGATAGACCGTGTGCCACTCCCCAGTGATTTCAAATTATTAGACACAAGAATTAGATCAATAAGGGTTGTACTATTAACGGTTATACGTGTCGGGGTCCTTATCAGCTGAGACAAATGCATAATGTCACTCAGATCATGTATCTGCTTTGAAAGATTATTTTGAGTTAACATATTACAATTTAAATCACCTAATATTACAATATCATTTGATAACATACATATATTTTCTAAATTAATTTCTAGGTTATTGAAAAAAGCACTTCTACTGTTAGGTGGACGATATACAACTCCAAGATACTTTGGTTTGTGATTGTGTAGTCTTATCTCTAGCCTCATAATTTCTAACTCACGGTCTTCAAGATCAGGTCGTCTAATATATGATATATTCTTTTGTATAAAACATCCAACTCCTCCTCCCTTTTCGTCTCTATCAAGTCTTTCAAAATGATACCCATCAATTTGTAACAATGAATTACAAATGTTTTCACCTAGCCATGTTTCTGAGAAGGTCAGAATTTCGTACGGATTTTCTTTCAAATATAATTGCAGATCATCCACCTTATTTCTAAGACTACGAATATTTAAATGTGCAATTTTCAATCCTTTACCCTTTGGAAAGTCATTTATAGAGGTACAGGTATTCGTACTTAAGTCAATGTCTATATCAACAGAATTTGTATGGTTCAAGCTCACATTTCTATCTTTTACTATATCCTCAACATTCCAAAGCGGCATTTCTAGGAAAATAAATTTGGTACAATGCCAATTGTGAAGTTGTTCAGTTTTATCATCATATTGTTTGGAAGATACATCTCCACATGAAATATGTATCCATTGGTTACATTTTGTACAAAGTAGCGCTTTTTTATTACACTTTACAGGTTTCTCACATATATAACAAGGAAAAACATTGACCATGGTAAAAATGATGAAATAGGACCAAAACAAAACATGAAATATAAATACAATTAATTTGAAATAACGTTCGTCTCCTTCTCAATTAAATTGAATATAGCGCTTGAAATTCTCAACATGAGCCAAGCTGGCATTAATTTGAGATGATTTTATCTCTAATAATACCTCCATTTTGTTACAAAGAGTAAATTGTTTCGAAATGGCAAACAGGTACATACAAGTTCATGAATAATTTCTTCAGCACCACCATCTGTGGGTGGAGGCTCAAACACTCAGTTCAAATTATATAGCAGAATTTCTCATATATACGCTCAGTTTGTCTAAGTCTCTCTCTCTTGTGACATTCACTCTTCCTTTTCCTTCTTTCAGTTTAATGCAAATACGTCCATCTCGTGTCCATGTCTTATCAATGATTTTCTTGAATTTGTTTCTAACCTTCCAGAGTAGTTCTTTCCGCTTCTTAATGAGGCTTTCATTGATGTAGACATGGTGATTATTCTCATCGCTAAGATTCTGTAGCTTGAATCGTGCACTGTAGACTTGCTCTCGGGTGCGATAGCTATTGAATTTAACGATGATATTCCTGGGTGTGTGGCTATAGCTGGTCGATCCGTCGCTTTGGGGTTTCTGCTGCCCAAGTCGATGACTACGCTCGACGTCATCCATCTTAATATCGACACCGAGGTCCTCCTTGCAGAGTTGTATGATTCTGGAATCGGTATTCTCATTCATCCTCTCAGGTACACCACTTATCACAAGGCATGTACGTCTGGAGTCCTGCTTAGCATCATCATTCACTTTCTTTAATTCATCTATTTCCTTTCTCATTGCCGCCATCACATTCCCTTGATTTGCAGAATTAAATTCCAACGAGTCCAAAACTTCTTGACAAATTGACTCCTTTAAATCATTCAGAAGCTTTCCTTGTACTGTTCGAGCGAGATGATTTACAAATTCGTCGTCTTTGAGAAGACTTTCCAATACTTGCCGAATGGCTGAATTGAGTTCAGCATCGGGCTTTACGGAAGTAGATTCTGGCGCCGCGGGGCTTCGTAGCTTGATAACGTGATCTCCCGATGCGTGAATTGGCGCCGGTTTACCGGGTTCCTTTGTACCGCCCGATACATCAGCGGGAGCTGGTGGGCTCTCCACGTCGCCTTGGGTAGGGACAATGGTTGGGTGTGTCCCGTTGTTTGCTGCAGCTTCTCGTCTTGGCTTTCCTGATCTTGTAGGCATTTTTACTGATGTTTCGCTGGAAAATCAAGGGTTTTGGATCCAATTTCTACAAGCTGGTAGTCCATGTAACAATAAACAGTTCTTGTTTTCGAGGTAATATTTCCAGTATAGCTCAGTTTAGCTCATTGTTGGAGAGAGCTGGGTCATAACACGTCCGCTCATCACGCCGCTCATTTCCCCCTCTTGATCCTCCCCTCCCCTCTCTCTTTCTCTCTCTCTTTCTTTCTTTCTCTCTCTCTCTCTATCATAATTCGCAATTTTTTTTAATACAAATATATTGTCGTATGATCGTGTCATGAGAAAGAGGAGGAGGAGTTAGAAAGTTAGTATTACTTTTTAATCCCCCTAAATAATACATAAATAAATGAATGAATCATAACATATATCGACAAAAATAAAACCGATCAAAAAAATTGCCTCCATAAATTTGATAAAAGTACAGATATCTACAGCGCAGTAAATGTGAGAGCTTTGTTTCGGGTAAAAAAAATAATAACGACAAGTTTAATCATTCTCATAATAATTCTTCATTTTTTACTACAACCGCTGCGCTTTGTATTAAGTGATGATTATTGTTCTCAGTTTCGTCTGTTGTTTTCACAAATCATTGATTTTTGAAATCCTAACAAACGATTAAACACAAAAACAATGCAGATAAATCGCATTTCAAGAACGATTATAAGCTCAGTAGCAGGTTCATGCATAATTCTGCATGAACGTGTTTAAAAAAGAATTTATTACACACTAGCAACTATTTTGATCTATACATGTTTATTTAAGTTATCAGTAAATACAAAATTGTACACGTAATTTACATTAATTGCATTTTAGAGTACTGTTACGGCCCTCCATCTTAGAACGGGTCCTGAATGCTGGAGGGCTGTCCTGTCCCTTGCCTCTATCACCGTCATCTGACGAAGAATTTGCCATCCTGAATAATGCGAGCGGTTTCTATTTGGCTTGTAGTTTAGAGGCCCGGACGTGGCTCCGTTTTCCCAAAGTATATGGGTGTGGAGATGAGAGGTGTTTTGGATAGCTGGATGTGTATTCTCTATGAGAGGGTTATATTACGTCAGTCTATGGAGACTCAACTAATAACACGTTATGAAACGATGGCTTGTTTAACTGTATACTTTGATAATACAAACATAAGTCAACTCCTCCAACACGTTATCATAGTTAACACCAACACCAATTACCTGGATTAATCTCAACAAGTAGTAAAGGCAGGGATTGCCTTTTGTAGGAACTCTATTTCTCGCTTCCAATCCTTTTCCTTATTTTAGCTCAGTTGGAGCAAAGCTGAGAGTTCGCTATCTGACCAAGACGAGAGCCAGCGTCGAAGTGATGATATCACCGTGAAATACTGCTATTTATAGCCTCTGAGACGCTCTGAGAGTTGCTTTACGCATGGTGCGTCCGTAATCGCGCTCTGAGCCCTTACGCCCCAAAAGCTTTCTGCGCCCTCTACGTTTTCTGCAAGATAACTTAAATTGTGGCGAACTGGTTCGTTGCAGTACCTAGCCTTTGCTTGTTGCTGGAGATGATATATTCTCATCTCTAAATTAGCAGGAGCCACATTTATTTTGTTTTCTTGGTGAACTATTCTTACTAAGTTGATTCTAAATTCTTATGCACAATCATGGATCAACGAGATGGGAAAAAAGTGTGAAGTTGCTTCGAACAAGGTTGAGAAACCATGGATTTTTCAGGGTGGAAATGTTGGATACTACTTCATGTATTGATATCGCTACCAGCCATTGGGTTAATGTGCTCTTGTAAATCAGCCACGAGCGAATCGACACAAATGTGTGATATTAAAGATACAACGCTAGTTGGTCTTCTTCTCGCGTATGTCGAGAACAAAAGCTTTTAATTTTCTAAAGTACTGTGAAACTCGCTCGCGAGTGTAGGTCTCATCCACTTTCATCAGCCCAGGGATGCCATGTGGTGGTATACACAGGGGTCAGGCTGTGATGATGTGCAGGCACGTAGCCACGGGGGGGGGGGGGGGGGGGGGGGGGCAATTAGACCTCTGTTTTTGACCTCGATCGATTACATGTATGTGCCGCTCCCCCCCCCCCCCCCAAACATCAAACTCTGGCTACGTGCCTGATGATGTGGTCTGCTGTTTGCTCTTCTGCACCACACTCAAAAGTTGGACTTTGGGTCATGCCTCATCTAAACATGTTGGCCTTGAAACGGCCGACACCACTTCGAAGACGGTCATATTGCTCCGGTTGTCTCATTTTCGCTCGCTGAAACATTGCCAGCACAAATGCACTGACCTCTATGTCCTGGGCGGATCATCGCCCATTCCCGCCCGTGATAACGCTTGTAGTTGGCCAAGAGCGATACGGCTCACTATACGTTACGTACTAAAAGGCTGTATTGTCTGACCGTTCATGAATATTCATGTTTTTGCTTACCTCGGCAAAATACTAAATGGAAAAATTGCGTTGGGGGTTGGATGAAATGGACATAATGAACAAATCAGAAGTGATCTATGATAATTCATGCTTCTTATCCTTCGTGTGCTTGACTTATAACCTTACAATCGCGTGATAAATTGAGTCCAAAGTTCAACTTGTTGTACATGTGTTATATAGGCAATGGCGAGCTTGCTACCTATTTTGATGAAATTACGGTGGGTGAACTTTCAGAAGTCAATGAAACATGAGGGTTCCAATAAGAGAGCTAGTGATAACGTACGTCGGGTGGATGTGCTTTTCGTTTGAACAAAAAATGAATATTTAACGATTTTTTTTTTTTATTTTTTAAAGTCCATAGGTGAACATGTTAGGCTGCTGTCTATGACGATATGGGGCGTTGTCAAATGAGACTAAACGGAGCTATAATGTAAGCTTTGTCAAAGCGTGCCTTGGTAAGTCACAACCCAACGAATACTATTCCAGGCTGTGACTTACCAAGGATGAAGAGCTGCAGTGAGGATGAAGATTTGTTCCACTGGTTTATCCATGTATTTCCTGTCTAATCTGTGTGGCGGCTGGGGCATAGACGTCGACCAGGGTCGACATGCGGAGGGTCTTGGTGCTTGCTCCACAACTATATAGTGCCAGCTAGACGGCGGATTAGGGCACCTCTTGCAGTGACTTTGTCTCGCAAGTTTTCAAGGTGTTGTCGGTAGTTGAGTGCTCTGTCAAGTTTCACTCCGAGGTATGTTGGACACGTGTCGAATCTCAGGCGATCGGCGTTGATGGTGACATTCAATTCTCGCTTAGCCTCTTTGTTGAATAAGTGAAAAGCAGCAAAGACATTCTTGCCCCAGGTGAGCTCCAGCCTCCAGTGTCGTATGAAGGTAGCCAGGATGACTCTGTCTTGACTTTAATAGTGCGGTCTCAAGTGAGTCCCATGTCTTGTCTGTCGTCAGTATGGCCAGATCATCTGCATATCTATACTTCTTTTAAATAGTATCTGGCAGGTCATGAATATAGATGTTGAAGAGTAGAGGTGCTAAGACAGAACCCTGATGAACACCATTTCTCAGACGGCGTGGTGTACTTCGTTTGTCGTCGCTGGTCTTTGGGACAAAGCTACGGTAGTAGATGAGCTGGAGGATGAAGAACACCATGTGCCTCTCTGAGAGGAGCTTCAGGAGCTTGTAGGTCCCACTGTGCCACACGGTGTCATACGTTGTTGTCAGATCAACAAACGCCTGCCTTCCGTTTTTCTTCGAAACTGTCCTCTATTTCTTGAGTGAGAAGGGTGACCTGGTCTGCTGTCGATTTGCCGCGACGAAAAGCCTGTTCGCAAGGTAGCTGGGATCGGGTCGACGATGTAGTTGATGCGGCTGTGAATTAGGCGCTCAAGTAGCTTGAAGGGGATGCAAAGTAGTGAGATGGGACGGTAGCTTTTGTGATCATCCTTGTTTGGTTTAGGCAGTGCTCTCACAGTTTCCTTTCGCTAGATCCTTAGAATCTATCCACGCTTCATACAGAATGACAGGAAATCACAAAGTCCGTTTGTTGCTACAATTCCAGCATGGCAGAGGAATTCTGAGTGAATACTATCGTGACCCGGAGCCTTGCCAGGCTTTAAAGGAGTTTCAAAGCTGCTGCCATTTCTAAACGCAAGTTGGTGAAAATCGTCAAACCTGTTTAGGTGCCATCTTTCTATAAAGACCGCCTGTGGCCATGTATTTTGCCTCCCTCGAGAAAGAAATTTGTGTCGTAGAACCTGTTTACAATGGCCCCATGTATGTCATCAGTAATCACTTTCTCTATTTCCTTTAGAAGAGCATCAATAGACGGGTTTGAATGTAAATAGTTAGTTCCACTTATTGATGTAAAAAGTGGTCATGATTTGTGAATGTAAATTTGTAGATATATTTAGTAGCCGTAGCAATCTCCTATTTTTGTTTCTTCACGCGAGCTCTTTTATCTCTTTATAGTCGATTTGAAGTCGACGGGTTCCATGGGTATAATGAATGACGATGACGATGACGAACGACGACGACGATGATGATGTTGATGATAAGGATGGCAATAATGATTGGCAGATGATGTTGCGATATTGGGCCTCGTGACGTTTATAATAAATGCTTACCTTAACCATTTTTTCTTCATTATTACTTTCCAAAATTCACCCAAACCCCGTGAAGGTACATGCGAAGGCAGGTGTGGCCCGTACAACGCAAGCAAGTCATGTCAGTGTAACAAAGCATGCGTAAAGAGAAGATTCAACGATTGCTGCAATGACTATCACGCCTTGTGTGGTAAGAATACATCATTATTTATTTTAGAAAAAAATTGTAATAATTTAAAAGCACACTCCGACCCTTGTAATAAGTTCATATTACTGAAAGCAGTAATACAGGACCAGCAGAATGGAGAAAGTTTGAAATCCGACCAATGATATGAAAGATAGGAATTTTACAAATATGAGATCACTAATTCCGACTATGCAAATCTCAAATTGGCAATTTGGTTAGTGAATTGCGATGTAGCTATTGCCTCGGTCACAAATGCCATTACGAACTGCTACGAATGCCGTACGAACAATTTTCAGACAATGGAAATTCGGGAAGACAATAGAAAAATAGGGAGATTCGTACGAAATTATCGTTCGTACGAACCTTTGTGACCGTAGCTTTAAATATGGACCGGATAACTCTCCCGTTTGTTGCGTGCAAATATATATATATTTTTTCTTCTCATGAGCTCCATTTCAATGAAGACACTACTCAAAAAGGGAAAAACTCTCCTTAAAGGTACAGACCAGTTTTGGAAACGCCCCCTCTCAAAAATGAAATGGAAGCTCTAATTATTACCAACCATGTGAAAGAATATGTTTTGACTAAGACGTGATCATACAAATGTTGCCGAGAAACCGCCTACGTATTGATATAGGCCTATTTGGTAAATTATCATATCTGTTTGGACCTGATAGATATAACGCACGTGTAACGCACGTGTGGGGGTAGTCCCATATACATATTTCTGTGTACAGACCGGGCCAAATTTCTTATCATTTTGATGATTCCAGAACCTTGCAGTATATGCTAGATGATCAACCTACTACCAAATCATGTCCAGAGTGTAATATTTTGGCCCCATGACTTGGACAATGTCCATTAACAATTTTCTTCTTCTCTTTTGTTTTGTGTTATGGACAGGTGTATATAATCCTTTGATCCCCATTGTAGTTGTACTTTCGATCATCCTTCTCATCATTGGTGCAACACTTGGGGTCATTCGGTACAAAAGAAGGTAATTTCATGCATTCATTATTATTGTTTAACGGTTGTCTTCTTATTTATTGGACAACCCTCGCCCCCCTCCCATTTAACACGGTTTTCTCCATTAAGCTTATTTTCGCTGACATGAACTTGACTTATTTTCCCTTTCCATCAGTTTTGATCTGTGCTTCTTGTTTGTTGTATACATTGTTCATTTATTAGTTGCAAACATTCCAGTCGTATCTTTTCTGATTGCAATAAAAATTTACCAAGAAATGAGTCAAAAACTGCTTCACTGAATCGGGACCTATTCTTTAACCTATTTATACAAACCTTTTTTTTAATTTTTTTTATACAAAGTTGGTTTTCTTTGAAGTAATTTTGAAACCCTTTTTTTTATGGTACTTTTTTAAAGAGGAAAATACAGCTGTACACACCAGCTGTATGTTCGTATGTTTTCGTGATTTGTTTTTCTTTTTCGAATATCGTTAAGATATGAAGGGAATTCAATTTAAATGTGTAAATAATGAACAACTATTGGATTATTTGCTTTCTGTTTTGCTTGTCTTCGGGTACCTCTAGGCAATCGTCTTTAAAACCCCATGGAAAACAACAACGTCAAAGCTTAGATGGTCGAGTGATAAACTCTTCTGTCTTGACAGGCACTGGTGACCAGAATAAGCTCGAAGATTCCACTAACCCGGTACAGAAGTCATCAAGAAATGCCACATCCGTTACGCCTTCCAGAGTTGGTCAGCTGCAACAGAATGTTCGTACCGGTCTTCGTGTCCCCGGCTCTTCTACAGGTGAAAACATGGTCATCTACAACGAGATAGGAGAAGAGAACTACAATGTTTTGTTCGGCGGCAAAGAACAGGGCGACTATCACACCTACAGCCTACCTAGTAGTGCACAAGGGATGCAGATGACTAGCAAGGAAAGAGAAGGGAACCCTGGCAACTCAGGTCCTATTGAACAACCTGAGAATGGCAAATCTAGGAATGGCAGCACCATTGCTAACCATTCATACAATGTGCTAGAAAGAGAGATTAAACCAACCGAGCAGGCACATGCAAGTGGTCACGGCTCTACAAATGCAGCTACACAATCAAAACAGGAGCCCGACTATGACACTCCAAAAAGTAAACCAAAGACGACATCCGACTATGAGGATCCAGTCAAGGATCTTGGCGCAGTTCACAAACCATATGATCATCTTCGGCATAAGACTGCATCAGAAGTTCCCAGAAAGACTTCCGCAGGTGCTGTTGACAACCAAACGTCACCTGGAGCTGAAGAGAATGCTGTCAACACTTACCAAACCTTAGGTAACCGTCATGAGGAAAAAGAGAGCGGGGAGTACTCTAATCTTCAGAGGCCTCTAGATATCAAACCGTCACCAGATCATCCCCGTATCCTGAGTTCCAGTAATGAGTATGGGGAACTTGGAGGCAATATTTAGTAGGATTTTGAAGGGCCACCTTTGAACAAATAATATACAATTATACAAGTATAGATTTGGTACATATACCCGTAAGTCTATGATAACCATCTGGAATATAATTAAACTTTATACACTGTTGGTGGAATAATTATTTGTTACCCCAATTTATGGAATGATTTTGACAGTGATTTATTCCTAATAGATCTAGATAATAGTACACATTCTCAGATTTTATTGAATAATAATTTGCGAGTGTTTGTTTTGCGTGCCTGCTAAAGCATGTGCGTGCTACTATGCTAATCAACTAGGGGACCTACGTCCATAAGTCATAACTGACAGTAATGAGGATGAATGCCTCACAAAAGAGCACTAATATAGCTGATCGTCGCGGTTTTTATCCTAGGGCCTCACAGTACCGAGGCCATAGCTGAGTAACGGGGCCCCCACGGATACAAAAAAACAAAGAAAATGCAATGCATTATCAATAATTCATTGCATTTTCACCCGGTCCCCAACATGAAAAAATCCTCTGTAGGGTTATGCATTACGGTTCAGGGCATGGCCAAACAGATGAAATTGTTTAATATAGTGTGAATATTGGACACAAATGTTTGGGCTCACCTTATCATCGTGACTCATCATTATCAGAGGTTTTTTTTTCGTTTTGGAATAAAGCGCCCGCGATTAAATATCTATTTTTTATATATTTATTTATTCATTTTCCACATATGGGAAGGATCACCCTTTTCAGCTACCAAGCCGGTCTTCAAAGGGGTCCATCCGCAAGATAAAAATACAAATTGTTGTTATTACAATGACAAACAAACAAACAAAAACAAACAAACGAAATTACTATATATAAATAAAGAAAACAAAAGAGTGAAGAATAGGGGAAAGAAAGAAACAAGGATGATTTTGGGAAGGTATAGGAGAGAGTACCATCATATGTTTTGGGATGCATTACCTCAAATGCAAGTCCTTCCATTAGGATCTAAATTATTGCACCCGATTCACCAATCTCACACGTTAGTAATAATATACTGTACCGTATTATAAAAAGTCACAATTTCAACCCTAACTAGATGACAACCCTTAAAACCCCTGTCACACTCGAGGCCGAATGAGCCGGAATGCTGTCGGAATGAAATTCTATGTATATATCTGAGCATTTTAAAAATTCTGTCTGCATTCTTAACATTCGGGCCTATTCTTGTGGCTTGCCCAAAAATATCGAATTGCATTCGGAGTATGTTCTTACCGCATTCTGACTGCATTTTAAATACTCTAATGGCATTCCAGCACCATTCAGAACATTCTGATCGCATTCGAGGGAGAATCGAAACGGCAAGCCACTTCAAATCCTACCAGAAAGTCCCTGAAGGCATTTCTAATGCACCTCGATTGCCGTCGGAATCTTTTTTGATATTTTTGGTATTTAAAGAATCCAACAGGAATGTACTTCGAATGCCGTCGGAATCTTTAGATTCCCGCTCGAATGCAGTCGGAACGTCCGAACACCACCGAATCGCCTACAAACACGGCCAGCTGCCGCTGGAACTTTCCTCAACTTTTTGTCAATTTGTTCACAAATTTCACAATCGATCCACACTCGCACAGCATTCGAAGTGCATTCTAAATATTCTGATTGGATACTAACATGACAACTCAGCCGTAGCCGAACATGCCTGGGATAACCAGCATCAACCAGACTGGGACGGGGTTCAGTGCCTTTCCCAGGAACGGCATTGGTATACACGGAGGGTGAAAGAAGCTATCAATATCCGTCTCAATCCTAATAATTTCAACAGAGACAACGGGATCGATATCCCCGAATTTTGGATGCGGACGATACGCCGCCATGACACTCGCCGTCCTGCCAGCCAACACCGTTCGATTCCATTCAGCAGACGGTCCGAGCCAGCGGCCCGTTGATTGGTTGAGTACCGTATGCGTCGACCAATAGGCCTGGTGCATTAGCCGAACCAGCGGCCGAATCCAGCGGCCTGGTGATTGGTCGATCACCGTGTGCGTCGACCAATATGCATTGTGCGTTATTGTTCCAATTATCGATCGAATTATGGACCGCTCCGCCGGTCCTCCCGTAGAGTATAAAAGACCCTTGCTTACAGTAGTTATTATCACCAGATGAAGTGTTGCAGATGCACACGAAACGTCGTGAACTTTTAGATTCATTATTGACCACATTGCGAGACAAACGAATATCACTAGCGATATTATTTTCGATATGTTTATCATTGTTCATATTATCACATGTTTATTATTGTTCATATTATCATATGCTTGTCTTTGTTCATATTATCATATTATGTGTATCATTGTTCATATCAACACATTTGTATCATTGTTATACTATTGTTATATTGATACTATGTTCAAAATCTTACAATCTTATAATCTTACTAATATTTTTTTTAAATGTTCCTACCGTTTTTCCAACTACATTTGAGTAGCATTCGAGGCGGGAATTGAGGCGCATTCTAAGTATTCGAACTGCCTGTTACAAAGTTTTCAGAATTTTCGTCAATTTGAAATTCCCGCCTGAATGTGGCGCGAATTTTGAAAATTCTTCATTCCAGCTGATTCCTGCTGATTCCGAATAAGTGTGACGGGAGTTTTAAAGGGATCCGGTAACTTTGTCTCAGATTCTGAAACAAAATTCTGGATTTAGCTCATGCTGCAATTATAATTATAAACCTTTAGGTCAATCAGGGACCCCATGACTTTTACAAGCCGATCGCCTGTCTGATTATCAAGATATTTATGATTGGAATTACAAATTTTGAACACTACAGTCTATTGGTTAAAACGAGTATGGTAAAACCGGTCACTCAAAGATTTTTACTTTTTTGAGGCACTTCTTGATCATTTTGAAGCGCAATTGTTTTAGGGCTTCAATGTTACACTATATCACAGACACTGATAACACGTAGCGCCGTGTATCTCAGATTCAACATTGTTAAATGATCCCTTTAAGTCAGCTTATGGATATGACAATTTGACACTGTGTGCCTTCCTAATCTGAGATGGATTATACGAGCAGTTGTATGGCAACTGATATGATGTAAAATCTTCATGACATTTTCATTGAAATCTTTAATGATCCAATGTATATAAGTCCACTAAAAAAAGTATATAAATTACCTTACTGTAATATTTCATCGTTATGATTGTATATCATTCATTCTCTGTAGTTCGTTTAGGCCTAATTGTTATTCGAAATGCAATTTTCTCCTAATATTGTACAGTTAATTATCACAATGGCACTATTTTGTATAATGATCTTTCACTCATTGAGACTAACTTCAGAGACTTTGAACATATTATCAGTTAGAGATGCACATTCACCCTCGTTATTTATATTGTCTTTTTATATTAAGATTACTTCTGTGTTGCTAGAGCAGACCAAGACAAAATAAACTCATATCTCAGTCACACCGCCAAACCGGTTGCACATCGACTATAAACAGACTACAAGGGGGAATGTAATATCTTGCTCGGTCTGGTGTTCGGTCCCACAGGTGTGACTGGGGTATTACACAGAAGCAAGCAAAACATACTTGCAGGTTAAATAATTGCAGGCATCAATCACGTGTTTTTGTAAATTTACGCAATATAAACTGTATGTAGATTTTAAGACTAGTACTGATAGCAATGAAATAGCAGTAATAATGATTATCGACTCTATATTATGGTATCATATATATTTTGTCCTGTATATAACTTTGTAAATATCAACATGCTCATCATATATACAAATAAAGCAAATTGCAAATCACAATGTGTCCCTTAATTACACTGCTTGTATATGAGAAAAGTTACTATGCAACCGACTGACGTGGCCGAATGAAGAAAAAGAGACAAAAAGAAAGAAAGAGAGAAAGATAAAGAAAGAGAGGGAGAGAGAGTGGTGAAGGGGGAGAGAGAGAGAGATATATATAGAAATAGAAAGCAAGAGAGAGAGAGAGAGAGGGGAGGGGGGAATAGATAGAGAGAAAGAGTAATCCCCTTGTAAATATTCCTGATTATTCATTCTTGCAGAACAATAGACAATAATGCCAAGGGCGGTGGTGTTGGACTGTATGTTCATGAAACGCTCTCTTTTTCTATTCGGAATGATTTGTCTTTAAAATGAAAATTTATGTGATTCCCTGTTTGTAGAAATTAAGCATACTTCTGTAAAAAGAAATATTGTTATAGGTGTGTTGTATAAGGCACCATCCATAGACACTCGCAAATTTATCGAGGTGCTCGATGACCTTCTTTCCACTGTATCGATGGAAAATAAAGCCATATATCTAATGGGTGATTTCAATATAGATATTTTAAAACACTCCTCAAATAACCAAGCACAAAACTTTGTTAATAGTTTATTTAGTAACTTCTTCCTTCCATTAATTCAAAGGCCAACAAGCATGACTAAATCCCACTATTTTATATAATATAATTACTAACCAATTTCATTTATCTACTACAAGCGAGTTTGATATACTCCGATTTCTCGGATCACCTACCAATATTTCAAATAACTTCTACTAAATCTACTAAAGAGAACACTCTGCCGGACAACGCTCTACATAGGGTATTGTCATTAAACAATAAATAATTCTTTAAATATGATATTGAGAGAACATGTTGGAATGACATAATGCTGATACAAGACGCAAGTCAAGCCTATGATGATTTTATGGCAAAGTTCCGGAGTTTATATGATAATAATTTTCCTTTTGAAACACATAAAAGAAGTAAAAGAAAATTAAAACCATGGGTGACTGATGATTTACTTAGAGGTAATACACAGTTTTGGTAAATTTGGAAAATTAGATGGATAGTGATTCTTTACAATTTTGATATATTTCGATGCCCCTGTATGTATTATAAGCACCAACAAATTTAGCCCCTAAAAAACTTGTGCTTTCGAGAAAAACTGAATATCAAAATGTACCGGTGCTCCCGGTAAATTTTGATAAACTTCAAATAGCGACTACGGCCATACAATGGTAGCTGCGATCATGGAAATCTCAGAATATGCAGTTGAGATATATAACTTCCAAACGGAGTAAGCCAATCGGTCAATTTTAGTCAAAAAACATGTTTTTATAATTAAATTAATATCTTGACCCTGAGAGGGAGCTATACAACAAAAATCGTATCAGGACAATTACTCCCTAGGCAATCACCCCCGGAAAAGTACCCCCCCGAAAAACTACCCCCGAAAGACAATTATCCCCCGGAAGATTATCCCCCGGAGAATTACCCCCGAGGACATTTACCCCCCGGAAAATTACCCCCGGACATTTACCCCCGAGGACAATTACCCCTCCCCCCCCCACCCCGCCGAGTACAACTACCCCCGAGGACAATTACCCCCCCCCCGAGGACAACTACCCCCGAGGGGTTTGTTTTCCGGGAGTATTTTTCCGGGTGATTGCCCAGGGGGTAATTGTCCTAGAACCATAATGGTACATGGCGATTAATAAACTCGGTTTTAAACAAGAAAACAAAATTATAGTACATTAGAATGCAATGGTGAAATTTTGACAGATTCTCAGAAGATCGCTGATTAATGATTTTTTTTTGTAAACATTGGTGCTAGTTTAAAGTCTCGCGCCTCAAAGCAATATTGACTTTAGACAATATTTGCACCGACCAAACCCCAACTCGTTGTTTATGTCACCTGTCACGGAAAACGAAATATGTAATATTATTAAAGCTTTCAAGAACAATAAGGCCCCTGGTCTAGACGAATGTTCCCCTTACACTATTGAAGTTGTTATTGACCTAATATGTAAACCACTATCCCATGTATTTAATTTGTTAGCAATTGCAGACCTATTTCAGTACTTTCCGTTTTCTCCACGATTCGAGAACGTATCATTCACAACAGAACCTATAGTTTCCTAGAAAAACACTATTGTCTTTTTGTAAATCAATTTGGATTCCGGAAAGACTACTCAACTCAGCTCCCACGTTTGGAACTTACTAACAAAATAATTGATGCATTTGAAGATAATTCACTCGCTATCGGTGTATTTATTGATCTGTCAAAGGCCTTCGGTACAATCGACCATAATATGTTACTATCTAAATTTAATTACTACGGCATTCGAGGAATTGCATATGATATTTTTTCTAACTTCCTTAGTAATCGTCGTCAGTGTACTATTTACAATTCTAAACTGTCTGACTTAAAGGTATTACTTACGGGGTCCCACAGGGGTCATTGTTAGGCCCCTTTTCTTTCCATACTCTTTGTAAATGATATTTACCGATCATCCAACTTGCTCATGATACAAACTTATTATACTCTCACAAAAATCTCGATATACTATGTTAAACTGTTAACACCGACTTAATAAATGTCTGCAGTTGGTTTGCTGCCAATAAATTAACAATCAAATTCAAGAAATGTAAATACATGATATTTTACATTTCTCCAAAACTTCATGAATTTAGCTCTGTACAAATCAAATTAAATAATGATATCCTTCCCAGAGTGGATTCCACTAAGTTTCTTGGTATTTTCATTAACAATAAATTAACATGGAGAAATCATATAAATGCACTTGAAAACAAAATAGTTAAAAAACAGGTGTTATTTACCGCCTAAGTATGTTTTTACCGAAAACGATATTACGTACTCTATGTTGTTCTTTGATTCTCTCATCCCTATCCTATTGTAATATTATATGGGCTAATACATATCGAACAAGTCTAGAAAAAAGCTCTGTGCGTTGCAAAAAAAAGTTTTACGTATCATATCAGTTAATCGCCCACGATCCAGTAGCGATTCTTTATGTAATTCTCTTAAGTTGCCTCGTATTGAAGATATAAATAAACTTCAACAATGTATATTATTATATAAATGTCCAAACTCACAACTACATTCGCAGTTATGTGGCCAATTCCAACGTGTTTCAGATATACATAAGTATGGTACCAGATCATCTATATT
This sequence comes from Strongylocentrotus droebachiensis, assembly GCA_035222895.1. NCBI lineage: Eukaryota > Metazoa > Echinodermata > Echinoidea > Camarodonta > Strongylocentrotidae > Strongylocentrotus > Strongylocentrotus droebachiensis. The sequence continues at coordinate 109,527 of JAVYIG010000083.1, forward strand.
CCCAAATACCATAAACGTATTTTTCAAAATAATATCCTTTTTACCGGTCCTAAGCTTTGAAATGATTTACCTAAAGCTATGAGGAAGTGGTCGTACGTTTTGTGCTGCACAAAGATTATTTAGTTTAATTTGGCCATTACAAGTCGTGGATTATTGATGTAGACAAATGCTTATGTACCTGTTACCTTATCCGGACACCTACCCCCTGGACATCCACCTCCGGATAACCACCCCCAGTCAACAACCCTCTAGAAACGACTGCCCCCGGGGCAACTACACCCCCTGACAGCTACCCCCAGACAAGTAACCCCTAGGACAACTACCCCCGGACAACTAACCCCTAGGATAGTTGTCCAGGGGTAGATGTCCCAGGGGATGGTTGTCGTAGGGGGTAGTTGTCCGGGGGTAGATGTCCGGGGGTTATGGTCGTAGGGGTAGTTGTTCTAAGGGGTAGTTGTCCTAGGGGGTAGTTGTCCTATACTTTACTGGGGGATAGTTCTAGGGGGGGGGGGTCGTCCTAGAGGGTGGTTGCCTTTAGGGGTTAGTTGTCCTAGGGGGTAGTTGACTAGGATATTTATCCGGGGGGTGGAAGTCCAGAGGGTAGGTGTCCTAGAACCAGTATATTTAAAGTGAAAATGCTTTTTTTAAACATTGGTATATATCCCTACATTGTGATTACAATATCAGGGTTGATTTCAATATTTGTCTCTCTCGTTTCATGCTCCAAGCATCATTCCGTGCAGTTGGGTGTTATTGTCTGAATATATTTATTTGCGAGCGAGCGAGCGAGCAAAAATTGTAAGATTTGTAAGGTAGCAATGGGATGAAAAAACAAATTCTGATGGGGTTTTGAGCACAGACTATCTAATCATGAAAGACTGAAAAGATAGTTACATGCGAGGGAGCATAACGAGCGAGCTTTTGGCGAAATTAATAAAGAAGTTGCTCTTAGTTGCTTTATATTATGAACACATTTAATGGTGAAAGAAAAAGGGGCACAGTCGTAGTAGAAGTGGTATAAGAAACGGGAGAAGGAGCAGGAGTTAAAAAGGTAGTATGAAATTTTTACCCCCCCCCCTCATAAAAAAAAACAAATAAATGAATGAATTATAACATATAAATTGAAAACAATAAAACCGATTAAAAAATTTACCTCCATAAATTTGATAAAAGTACGCCGATATTTACTAAGCAGTAACTTTAGACTCGATTTCAACCACGACAACGATCACAGAATATTGTAGGATCGCATATGCTACCAATATGTTAATTTGAACCAAATTCATGACCCCAATACCAAAACTTTGTATTGCCTTTAACAAAGACTGTTTTTACATGAATTGAAAGTAGGACCTAATTGATCTTTATATTTGAGTCATCGAGAAGTGGAAACATTTATTTTACAAATATTTGAGTTTAGAATTCAGAATTCACAATGCCTGGCGAAAATCAACCAACGACGATGAAAAACGCCATAAAAACCAATAACAACAACAATAACAAGCGCAGTAAATGTGAGAGCTTTGTTCCTGATACCAAAACAATAACGACAAGTATAATTATTTTCATAATGATTTTTCACATTTTGTATTTATTCTCGTCAAACAGCTATAGTTGACATTTTTATTTCATTCAACCGCAGCGCTCTGCATTCATGGGTAATAAAGTGCTCTCAGTTTCGTCCTTGAATTGATTGTTTTCGCAAATCACCGATCCTTTAAATCCCCACAAATAATCAAACATAAACTAATAAATTAATAATAGATCACATTATAAAAATGTGATCTTTTATTAATAAGATCAATTACACTTCAAGTGCGATTATAAGTGCAGAAGAAATTGTGCTTTCATGATTTATTATACATGTTATAGGCTCATCCTTATTTCCGCATAGGCGTTTTAACAAAGATTGTTTTACATACTAGGAACTACTTGGTCTATTTGAGTAATTAAAAAGAAGAAACGTCTAGTTTACAAATATTGCAGTTTAGAATTCAGGGACTGTACATGATACTGGAGACGATGTTTCCTTATCGCTAAGTTATCACGAGCCACTTTCCTCTTGTTTTGTTGGTGAATTGAGTGGTTTGTAAATTCTTCCGAAAAATCATTGATGATATTTCAACGAGAGGAAAAAGGGTGTGTTCTTGTATCGGACAAAATTGAGAAACCATGGATGGCTCAGGCTGGAAATGTTGGATACTACTTCATGTATTGATATCGCTACCAGACATTGGGTTGATGTGCTGTTGCAGATCCGCCACGACCGAATCGACACAAATAAGCGGTAAGGTGCAACGCCAGTTGGTGAATATAGTCAAACCTGTTTAGGGGCCGTCTTTCTATAAAGGCCGCCTGTATGGTTATGGCGGCCATGTATTTGGTCTTCCTCGAGAAAGAAATGTGTGTTGTAGAACCTGTTTACAATGGCCACATGTCATCATGCAGAGGTCTCTTTCTCCACTCCCTTAGGAGGGCATTCCCAGGTCGAAAAAACAGTTGAAACCAGTTGGATTTTCAACTGGTATCAACTGGAATAAACTGGTACCAGTTGAATCCAGTTGACGGAACTGGAATATGTGCCAGTTTATTATACTGGTTGCAACTGGATTAAACTGGTACCAGTTGAAACCAGTTGGCACAACTGGTAAACTTCACATGCACCAGTATATCCCAGTTGAAACCAATGAACCATACTTGTAAATTGTTACACCAGTTGATACCAGTTAAAAACAATAGGCCTTACTGGTACATCTGCCAGTTGATTCCAGTTTAAAACCCATACAACCAAAGTGGACCATTTGAGACCAGTTGGTTCCTGTTGGAACATATTGAAACCCAATTGGTGTAGTTTATCAGTTGATTCCATTTGAAAGCCATTAACTATAGGCGTATACTGGTATATTATTATACCAGTTGATATCAGTTAAAACCAATGGGCTTAACTGGTAATTCGTAACTTTATTCCAGTTGCAGCACAGTGGGCAAACTGGACCATTTTGATACCAGCTGATTCCAGTTGGAAACCAGTAAATGATTACCAGTTGATTTACCAGTTGAAAACTAGTAGATGATTACCAGTTGCTTTACCATTTGATAATCAATAGATGATTGCCAATTGTTTTACCAGTTGAAACTAGTCAACACCAGTTGAAAAAACCACTTCAATGTATCTAATGCATATTTATGATTAATTTGCATGTTTTCATAGAAAACGTTATTATCATGATCTGTCAAGCAAATGTAACAATGCACATTAATTGTGTGGTTTATATTTTCTTAGTCAATCATTGACAAATATATTTTAAATGTCTGATCATGACTGTTTTACATCTATTTTAAGACGTAAAAATAGATATATTGATATATGTAATTAATAACCAGTAAAAGCATGTATAATTTTGTATGTATGTATGATCTCGCAAATAACCTTATACTCAAATGTAATACACCTCAAATGACTTTGTGATGGGGTAATTGCAAGAGTCTAAATAAATGTGGTTTATAGTTGGTTGCCAAATGCTAAGCAATATTGATTATTGATTATCAGTTGATTGATTGCTGGTCGCTACTGGTAATCAACTGGCTGTTTAACTGTTCCCAGTTAGCGTCGGTTTCCAATATGGAAATTGGTAAACTGGATCTAACTGGTACCAGTACCAGTTGATTCCATTATACCAATATCCATATTGAAACCAGTTCACTTAACTGGAATCAACTGGTACCAGTTGACAACTGGTATTCCAACTGGTATCAATTGGTTACCAGTTGATTCTAAAAGTTGCGCTGGATAAAAAGGAGGCCCAAGTTCAGTCCCTCACCACTTCCATCCCAGCAAACACAGAACGTTTTCAGAACGTTTTCAAAACGTTTTTTTTAGGTCCTGTACGTCTTCGTCCTAAATGAACGTTTTAAAAACGTTTATATAACATTAAAGTTTGGACTTCTCATTTACGTCAAAGTTTAGGTTTTTGAGAACGTTTAAAAAACGTTTTTTGGACGTTACAAAATTAAACGTTTGGTATAGGACGTTTACAGAACGTTTGATATAGGACGTTTACAGAACGTTTGATATAGGACGTTTACAAAACGTTTGTGGACGTTACAAAATAAACGTTTTGTACATAACGTTCACAGAACGTTTTATATACGTCCAATTCAATAAATCAACTAAGATTTTTTTTAAAACAAATACCAGAATTAAGCATCATATTTTGTCTACGTCCAACTACTAAGGATAAATAAAAACAAATGAAAACAGATCACTAAAATACTGTAGGCGATTTCTTGAATTGAAATGAAAACGAGATTTGTTTGTTTTATCATATAAATGCATACACAATTCATAAACAAAAATACACAAGCAAAACATATTTTTATACATTTTACATACTCAATTTTATTACCGGTAATTTCAAATCATTTATCTTACATCTTTACACAACAACGAACGAGGCCGCCGCCGCCGAGGATTGATCGATGACGTCAGCGCTAGCCGTGCCCGGCTGCGTTATTGCCCGGCTGCGCATATTTTTTTTACACAACTGTTTAGCCACTTCAGTCAAATAAACTGTGCAAACGACTAGAGACAGAGTCTAGCATTACCCTTAGCAGTGTTTTGTTGGATTGCTGGAGATGTACATGCATGTGTACATACTCGTTATTTGTTTCGAGTTAAATCTATCCCCTCTTCTCTTTCATTATGTATTTCTGTGTTCTCCTTCAATCTATCCTCTTCTCTTTTGTCATGTAGACCTATTTCTTCTTTTTTCTTCAATCTATCCTTTTTCTCCTTCGATATTTCTTTGTTTTTTCTTCAATCTATCCCCAGTTCTCCTTCGTCGTTATGTATTTCTTTTGTTATCCTTTATTCTAACCTCTTTTCTTTTGTTTTATGTATTTCTTTGTTTCTCCTTCAATATATCCTTTTCTCCTTCGTCATCTATTTCTTTGTTTTCATCTGATATTCCCTTCTCCTTTTAAGTTTATGTATTTCCCTGTTTTTCCTTAGTCTAGATCTATGATCCTCTTAGCTCTTCAATTATATATTTCTATGTTCTCTTTGACTTATCCTCTTCTCTTTCCTTATGTATTTTCTTGTTTTTCCTTCTCCATATCCTCTCCGCTATCCTCGTTTTCCCCTTTCTATCATCTTCCGGCTTCCCTGGGTGTAGTGCTTGCACATAGTGCGCTGATGACTTAGACTCTTTCACCAGAGCACTTCTTGGAATTTTTTCGCGAAAATGGCTAAACAGTTGTGTAAAAAAAATATGCGCTGCCCGGCTAGCTAGCTAGCCGGCCATGTGCGTGAAAATTACATTGAGAATTTTCCCATTGAATACCGTGTGTGCCTTTGCAAGAGCTATCAAGAAATCCTGAACTATCTACCTAATTTGTGAGACTGCAACACCAATGTAAGTGATATTTTACCATTTTGATATCTGTTAGGTGTTTAAATGTTGTTTGAGTGAATTCGAGACGTGTAAAATGTGGGAAAACATTTAAATGAGTATCGGCTTGTGTCGTGACATGTCTGCATGTAACTCCGGGAAGCTCCAACACCGGCGCGCCGGTGTTGGAGCTTCCCGGAGTTAGTCTGCATGCTGCATTCATGCATTAGCGATAATAACGTGCATGAAAATTTACTTTTAACCAACCTGTGAGTGTGAATGCAATGTGATACATGCCAAACAAAAAGGCGTATGTTAACCAGACGCGTTACTGTTATTGTTGATTGATTGTGTATGATTGAATCCAGAATGATGTGAATTAACCCAACTTTCACCTAGAGGTCTATAACAGTAACACATTAATACATGTCATGTAGCAGAAAGAGTTACTTAAAATCACTGAAAGAACTTGAATTTATTTCTGATATGGTAAAGGTCTACATGTACATTGTAACTGTAAGTTAGTCTAGTAGATCTATGACCGAGTGACTTAAAGTCTTCAGTGAAGATGGCCATGTGTTTCGGACTCCCCACACGTATCCGCACCGCTGGTATTAGATTGCGCGTGGCCATTTTGCCCACTAAATTTCACATTTCCAAACGTGAATACAGCCACACATTTGGACGGGAGTCAAAATCAGGGGGGGGGGGGGGGGTCTGCCTATCATTTGATAGGCAGACCCCCTTTTTTGTTTGTTCATTTGAAAGGGGGCTGGGGCGCAAGCTGGGGCGTGTTTAATAGAATTATCAAATAAAAAAATAATTAAATAAATAAAAAAATAAATAAAAAGGGAGAGGGGGGCTTGCCCCACGACCCCCCCCCCCCTGCAGGGTCCGCTTATGTCCGTGTTATATAGAATTATCAAATTAAAAAAAATAATAAAATAAATAATAATAGGGGGAGGGGGCTTGCGCCCCAGCCCCCTATCAAATGAACAAAAAAAAGGGGGGGTGGTCTGCCTATGTCCGTGTTGAATTGAAATTGAACAAGAAAACAAAATAAGAAAAACAAAATAAAGACTTTAGAAAAAATGTTTAAGTGGATTTTTTTTTTTTTTTTACCCTTTCATCCAATTTTGATGAAATTTTTAGTGTTCTTGTTAAATTTTACTCTACTTTACATAACATCCCAATTTCAGCCTGGAGTACCACTTTAAGTGCTAACTTAACCCTAATAGCACCTGGGGGGGCATAATGCCCCCCCCCCCCCTCGAGATTGTTCGCGACCATTCCGCCGCGCAATTTTTTTTGACCGCGCTGCTCGCTGACTTTTTACTTTCAAGTCTTGCGCATCTTTTGACACCATTTTCGCGAAAATCAGGAATACCGTTATGATGCTGCACGGCCTTTTATACACGCTCGTCCAAACGAAAATGGCTCAAAAACGTGATTTTCTCACCTTATTCATAAAGATATGATTATTTTCACTTTCTTTGGCTGAAATTAATTTATTATAGCACAATTATGCTTCAAAATAGTTCTATGATAAATTTTACGAAAAAAACACAACAAAAACAAAGGTGGTAGCAAGGTCTGAAATACCCCGGTGCTATTAGGGTTAAGAGAGTTTTCTGAATACCACCCCTGCTGATATACACAACGAATCACCAGCATAAAGAATTTTGTTAGCATTTTTGGCCTGGACATTGTCAATCTCTAGGTGTGCATCAACATACGCTACTTGTATGAGTACAGTAGACCACTGCCTTTGTTGTCGAGTGCTGCGCTGCAATTGAATTTATATGCTAGAAGGATGCTAGATGATGTTTTAACCCTAATAGCACCTGGGGGAGGGAGGGGGGGGGGGGGGGCACAATGTACCAATTCATCAAAATTGAAAATTAACATGTTGAACTCAAAATGAATTCATAAAGCTTGAACATTTTTCAAAAATTCTTTTCTTGCTTGATATTTTTCTAATGTCTGTGATGTTTTTCCAGATATGGAGTGTGACCCTGAGCCACTTCGCAGAAGCCCGAGAAAGGCAGATAAGTCGAAGACTAAGGAACTTCCTCTCCCCAAATTGTCAACAACATCCATGATGGCCAGATTTGTCCCCTTAAGCCCGACGGGCCCAATCCAGAGGGGATCATCTCCATCTACAACTACATTCCCCTCTCCTTCGACTTCTCGCCAAAGCCAGCCGCCGACACCAAAAGCTAGAACCTTGGACAGTAAGTATTTACGTAGAGAATTTCACAAACAAAATATCTCTTCTCAAGAACTTAATAGTATGTTTCATAGGAGGTCAATTGATTAGATTTTGGAGTACAGCATATTTAAACTACAAACAAAATTTACTATTTTTTACCAAGATGCTACACTGATATAAGAGAGAGAGGTTGTCAATATAAATACATCAAAAGTAAGTTCCCCCCTAAAGAGCCCCATCAAATCTTCCAGTGGAAAAATCAAGAAAAAAAACGTAATTTTTTGTTCATGTTGTGATCATTCAGCCGTTAAGTCACGGATGTCACTAATTTTCGAGAATCTGCTTCCTAACAACCCTAGCTATATCCAATGCTTGGTTTCAACTTGAATAATTTGTTATACTCGAAGATTTGATGGGGTTCTTTAGGGGGAACTTTCTTTTGATGTGTTTAATTTTGATTTATTTTTATCAAAAAAGCAGGGGTATATTTTTCTGCAAAATTGCTTTCAGATTCTTTCTGTATGTGTTGCATTGTCTGATGCTTTGTACAAGTATTGTCATTGCAGCTTGGTGATGTATTCCTGAAATGCGATAGTTGAAAAGCTGTCGTACATATCAGTCACACTAAAATTACATACTCTTCTTAGCTACCAAAATGACCTAATTTGTTAATGTATTTTTTTTTACTCCTTTTGTTTTCCTAGACAATTTTCAACAGCAGGTACTTCAAAAACTTCAGAAGCTGGAAGATGTCCAGGCCCAGATAGTGGAGACGCTGGCAAACCTGGTTGCCAAATCATCAGTGAGTTTACGGGCAGGTCCTGCCGACCTGCAGGAGCCCTTTGCGGAACCGCTCAAGACAGGGAGTGAATTCGACTTGCTCGAAATGAGACTCGTAGAGTCTGATTTTAAGAAGAGAATGGTAAGTTTAAAAATACTTGCATACTAATTTGGCATTATTTGATCATCCATTCAAATGACTTTGTTTTTCCTTTTTGTACAGGTTTAATTATCTAAACCTGAAATATCCTGAGTTTTTGATTTATACATGCCTTGATTACTTTATAGCCATGTTTAAAAAAAAAAAGTGAAAGCCTGTGAATTTTGCAAATGATAAATTAATATTTACCGCATCAGGGTGAAGGTTTTAGCGGAGAAACATTCATAATAATGTCTGGAAATGAGACGGTTGGCTCCTATTTATGTGAGAATCTACCGCATTGTAATTGATAATGGTTCTTTTAATTTCAGATCAACTACCTGAGTCTAGTCGGCGGGGGCAATATTGCCCAAACAAGTCGGCGTATCATGAAAAAGCTGGGGTCAAATAATCTTTGGTCAGATTTCAACGTGAAGGGGAGGAAGGGGAAGCGTGGTCTGAAGTCAACAAGATTTGTTCCTGTCATTGTCAGTAAGTAATCAATTAGTATATGATTAGCCAGTTTCAATTTTATTTTATATGTTTCTGGATTCACCCGATGAGTTACAATGATTGGTGATCAATTGGACATTGATGGTCTCTAGCAACCTTGCTGCCTTTGAAGTCGCATAATAGCATTGTTTTCTGCTTGTAAGGTAGCTGTTGAATTTGGCCTCTAAGGAGTAGTTATGTTTTATGCCCATCTGAACAAGGAATTACTTATGTGAGAGTGTGCAGATGTGTATCCATGTATTTCTTCATACAAAAATGCCCATTTTTGCAAAACAAAAAAAAGGGGTGGGCCATAACATGGGAACCGACATACCATTTTCCCCTAATACATTTGAGAGGAGTGTAATGATATTGATTGTCCGAATTGCCATGGAATGACCCATTTGTCATTTAAGGTGTGTAATCTGTATCGTCTTATTTTAATGTGTCATCAAAAATAATTTTAATATAATGATCCATGGCGTCTGCACTTACGTCTTTCAGGAGCCTGCATGAAGACCGACCAGGGCGCCTAAGAGATGGAGATTGAAGAAGTCGTAGGGGACTTTCTCAAGCGAACCCCATTTCTTCCAGGAGGAAAGAAATGGAAGGTAAATTCCTTTTACTTTTGTTTGTGTTTTTATTTTTTATTTTTTATTTTTTTCTCTTTATATTATGTGGATTTCTATCAAAATACAAAAATATGTTGCAAGAGAATATCAGATCAATTTACTATTTCAAAGGGCATTCAGCCTTTTTTGACCAATTTTTGTTTGGACATTAAAAAAATGTGTATTTCAAAGTTATCTTTTGATTGAATGAGTGAAAATTCTGGTGTTACGTGTATGTTCCCTTTTAAAGGGATAGACCCAATATCTGTAAAACAATATTGTACATGAAGCACATCATTAGTCCAGTTTTGCCCTTGTTGATAGGGGTGGCCGGATTCACCTCACTGCCACCCTAGCTTATCCAGACGTCAGTTTTTAGGCATTGGTCTCGAGACTTAATATTTTGTGGACAGGCAATAATATTTACTTATGTGCAGCCTCTTCAGATATAATTTTGGTTCATAATTTACATTATGCCAGTTTGTCACCAAATGAGCTTGTATAGGCGCTGTTTTTAGGGAGGGGGAACATCATGCCCCCTAGTTTTTTTATGGTTTAGTTGAAATGAACATTTAATTTATAAATAAAGGTTGTTTGCTCTGATTTGCAGAAACCTGATACCGATGGGGCTAGAGTTCCAGCTGTCGCTGCCGAAGATGTTGCCAAAGATGTTGCTGCTGTTGCAGATGCCACTGAAGACGAGAAGGAGGGTGTCATGGAGAATTAAAAAGGATAAACGCTGATGACATCTGTTCTCGATTCGCTATGTAGTTACATACTGGCTTCTGATAAAACTCATTTATAGAACAAATCTGGACCTAACTACAAAATCTTTGGTGGATCAAAAGGACAATATATTAAATGGTATTTGAGACATATACAGTTCTCATAAAGGTTTTACCGGAGGTCAATCACACCAATTATGCCAAGTTTTCTTTGTCATTTAGTTGGTACATGTTTTCAGTATGAATTAACAACATCTTTCAGGAATCAAAGAGGAAATTACAGGTTCTATAAATCACTCAAGTTACTTGTGTTGAGTGTGCTGTAACCAAAAATGCTACATATGTGCTGCCAAATTCTTAACACTAGATATATTTATAGTCTTGCCTTTTCTCTAAATAGCCCGGTAGATTTGAGTTTTCATACTTGCCAGTTATATGACATATTTTCAACTTGTATCTCATTAATGTAAATAACTATGTGTTGATTATGATGGATTTTGTTTTTCATGGAAGATGAAAGTTCTAATGCTGGCTTCTGATAAAACTCGTTTATAGCACAAATCTGGACCCGACTACAACATCTGTTGGGAATCAAAAGGACAATATAGTAAATGGTAATACTATACAGTTCTCGTTAAGGTTTTACCAGAGGTCAATCACACCAATTATGCCCAGTTTTTTTTGTCATTTAGTTGGTACATGTTTTCGGTACGAATTAACAACATCTTTTCAGGAATCAAAGAAATTACGGGTTCTATAAATCACTCAAGTTACTTTTGTTGAGTATGCTGTAACCAAAAATGCAATATGTGTGCTGCCAATTTTTTTACACTAGATATATTCATAGACTTGCCTTTTTTATTAATAGATTGGTAATATTGAGTATTCATACTTGCCACTTACTATAATGACATATCGTCATCTTGTACATTTTTTTCTTGTAAATAACCATTGTATCTGTGGTTTCAAATGGACCATCCCAACCAAATTTCTGTTGGCTGTTTATAATCTTATTTAAGTCTATTTTACGCCAATTTTTCAACCGTATTTCTCTAGATTTTCTCCTTGTGATATCACTTGTCTATCACCAGCCTGAAATAGACGTCTATTGGATGTTCGTATACCACATGGTGTTATGAAAACTTTCAGTTGTGAATACTTTATCACCACGGAAACCTACAGAGAACATTGTATCTTTTTATAAGTAACCTTGAAATACATGTACTATTATTACCAAGTCTTTGAACATTTATTTATGTTTGATAATAAAATCCTGAAATCGATCAAAATGTGTGACCCAGTATTTATTTCATATACCATTTGTATTTGTTGAACATTCTTAACACTTTTGCAGGACGTTCTTAAATGTTTGTTGCGCATTCTTTCAACGCCCGAGACATTTTCAGACATTCTATAAAGGTTTTCTGAACAATCTCCTAAAACGTTTTATGAACGTTTTAGACGTGTTTTAAAAGGTTTTTTAAACGTTCTTAAAACGTTTGTAGACCATTTGGACGTTTAGAAAACGTTCTATAAACGTTCCAGACGTGTTTTAAAAGGTTTTTTAAACGTTTGTAGAACATTTGGACGTTTAGAAAACGTTTTATAAACGTTCCAGACGTGTTTTAAAAGGTTTTCTAGACGTTCTTAAAACGTTTGTAGAACATTTGGACGTTTAGAAAACGTTTTATAAACGTTCCAGACGTGTTTTAAAAGGTTTTCTAGAGGTTCTTAAAACGTTTGTAGTGCATTTTAACGTTTTAAAAACGTTTTAAGAACGTTCCAAACGTTTTTAACAACGTCAACAATATATTTAGAACGTTTTCAAAAGGTTTTTGGACTTTTCGAATGTCTGAAAGGTTTTTAAAGGTTTTTTTGTGGTTCTTTTAACGTTTAAAACACGTTTTTAAAACGTCCAATAAAACGTTTTAAATACGTCGAAAACCTACCACATTTTGACGTCCAAAAAACGTTTTCACAAAACGTCCAAAAACCAACTTGGAACGTTTTTATAACGTTCAGAAAACGTCCAATTGTTAGTTGGGATGAAGTCATTGGGGAGCAAGATTGAGGCTTTCGAGAGTCGAGCCAACGACTTAGAGCAATATAGTCGGCGGAACTCTGTTCGGGTGTTTGGGGTGCCGGAGACATCTAAGGAGAGTACCGATGACTTGGTACTTAAGGTGGTATCAGAGCATCTCAGCTGTCCTATGACCAAGGCCAACATCGACAGGTCACACCGTTCAGGGAAGCCCCGCACCGACGACAAGCCCCGCCCAATTTAAGTGAAGCTGTCCTCGCACAGAATGAAGGCAGAGTTGATGAAGGAGCGTCGCAAGCTGAAGGGGTCAGGTATCTCCATCCAGGAGGACTTAACTTCACTTAACCACAAAATTCTGATGAAATTGGCGACCCATCCAAAGGTGGAAGCGGCTTGGTCGATTGATGGAAGAGTCATGGCTGCCCTCAAGACCAACAAAGAGGGGGTTCAAGTCAAAAAACTTTTCTCATCTTTGCAGCAAGCTGCGACTTTGTAACTCTTTATTTTTCTTTTTACTTCCAAGTGCCTCTCCTAGAGGTTTGCATTTTTACCCGTGCGTTATCTAACGTTCTTTACACCTTTTGTTTTCCCTCTTACATGTATATATATATATATATATATATATATATTCTCTCTGTTTATTACGTCTTGTTTTCTTTATACATCTTTCTTTTTCCCTTTTTATGCCTTATTTCTCTTTCACTTTTTACTATGTGCACTTGCACTTTTTTTTATCAATATACTCTGTACATCTCTATATATTTTTATGTTCATGTCGTTCTGAGTGTGTCTGTGTGTGTGTTCTTGTATGTGAATGAATGTGATGGCTATCCGCAAACTGCTTTGTTTTATCTCTCTGTTTTGGTATTTGATATTTTTTATGACCGCTTCAGATCTGTTGTTTTTATATACTGTTTACATCTAATCTTTCCTCATGGATGATGATTTTGAAGATATTAATGATGCTGTTGTTAATGAGTGTAGCTATATCAACTGCAGCGATTTCCAGTTTAATGGCGATAAAAAACTTTCTCTGATGCATATTAACTCCAGAAGTCTTTTTAAAAACTTTGATGATCTGGTAGTATTACTATCCTGTATAGAACATAATTTCTCTGTTATTGGTATTTCAGAAACCTGGTTCAAACCATCTACAGATGTAGCTATGTTTGATATTCCAGGATATTCATTTGTTCAAGTCTGTCGATCAAATAAGAAAGGTGGTGGAGTAGCATGCTATGTCCGAGACGGGCTTGATTACAAGATACGTAATGATCTATCTATGGCTAATGCTTATTATGAATGTGTATTTTTAGAAATTAGTATTGCAAACAAAAAGTCGATTGTCGGATGCATTTATAGAGCACCTGGTAATGACATTAGATCATTTATTGATGGCTTTGATCATGAAATGCAAATACTGAGTAAAGAAAAGAATGACATTTATATTATGGGTGACTTTAATATCAATTTGTTAAATGTTGATGTAGATGAAAAGGTAAAAGATTTTGTTGACTTTATGTTTTCGTTTGGGTTGCTTTCCCTAATCACTAAACCGACTCGTATCACGTCATCTTCAGCAACCTTAATCGATAATATATTTACAAACTGTGTTCAAGACCATTTCTATTCTGGAATATTCTGTTCTGATTTCTCTGATCACATGCCAATTTGTAGCATTAACAAAGGCAATGCAGTCACTACAGGAAAGGTACACAATAAATTATTTAGACGTGTGATTACTGATGAAAGAATGAATAATTTCCAACGCGATCTTCTTCAAGTTGATTGGTCTAGTTTATATAGCTTGTTTGATGCAAATGTTTCTTATGACTATTTTAGTGATATTTTTTCCAACTTATATAATTTACATTTCCCTTTAGTTGAATTGAGTGTGAAGAAGAAATGCAGGAAACCATGGATTACTCCAAGTCTTCTGAAATCTATTAATCAGAAACATAAGCTTTATCATACATATATTAAGAACCAAAATGAGATTAATCGGAAAAGTTATGTTGACTATAAAAACTTGTTGACAAACCTTGTTCGTCAAAGTAAGAAGGATTATTATGATAATGTTTTTCGAACTACTCAGAATGATATTAGAAAGACTTGGTCTCATATTAATGGTTTGCTTGGGAGGGGGAAGAAGACGCCACTTCCAAATGATATGTATCATAATGATTTACTGTTAAAATCAGACTTACAAAAAGCAAAATATTTTAATGAATATTTCATTGATTTGCCCTCTAAAATAAACAAGGAAATTCCTCCTGTCCAAACATCATACAAACAATTTTTGTCAGTGCAGAATCACTCCTCGTCCTTGTACTTTAGACCAACGTCTGTTCATGAAATTTCTAACTTTGTTTTAACTCTAAAACCATCCAAGGCATGCGGTTCTGACGACATTTCCCCAAAAGTCATTAAAACTTGTATTCAATGCATTGTTGAACCCTTGTGTGATATTTTTAATAAGTCCTTGTTTCAGGGTATTGTCCCAAACAAATTGAAAATAGCTAAAGTAATCCCTGTTTTCAAGAAGAATGATCGTAAGAACATTGAGAATTATAGACCAATTGCTTTGTTACCCATATTTTCAAAAATCCTAGAGAAAATAGTGTATAAAAGGTTGGATGACTTCCTTCGACTTCATGATATTCTGATCCCACAACAATTTGGCTTTCGAAAGAATTGCTCTACAAGTATGGGTGTCTTGAATTTGGTAAACACTATTATAAATGCAATTGATGCTGGGAAGTTTTGTCTTGGTGTGTTTTTGGATTTATCGAAAGCATTCGACACTATTGATCATGATATATTATTAAGCAAGCTTGAGCATTATGGCATTCGTGGGATAGCTTTGAAATGGTTTAAAAATTACTTACATAATCGATTACAGTATGTAGTGGTTAATGGAGTTAAATCACAATCTAGGAAGGTAAAATATGGCGTACCCCAAGGCTCAGTCCTGGGCCCCTTATTGTTCTTGATTTATATTAATGATATTATAAACTCATCTCAGTTGTTTACTTATTCACTTTTTGCTGATGATACTTGCTTGCTCTCTCACCACAAAGACATGCATAATCTGATTTTGTCTGCAAATAATGAAGTTCACAATATATTTAAGTGGTTTTGTTGCAACAAACTTTTGTTAAATGCTAGTAAGACTCAATATGTTGTTTTTAGATCAAGGGGCAAAAGAATCCCAAATAATATTGACCCCCTGACAATAGGTGGTCATCTGATCAACCGGAGTCAAAATGTAAGGTTTCTTGGAGTTACAGTTGATGATCATTTAACTTGGAAAGATCACCTCAGCAATGTTTGTACCAAGGTCTCGAGGAGTGTTGGTGTGATTTTTAAGTTACGCTTTTTTTTACCAGAGCAAACTTTAGTAACTCTTTATAATGCTATCATTATGCCTCACTTAACTTATTGTAATGTTGCATGGGGAAATACGTATAGGAGCCATATAAACAAGTTAATAGTCCTTCAGAAGAAAGCTATCAGGCTCATTACAAATTCAAATTACAGAAGTCCAAGTAATCCTTTATTTGTGCAACTTCAGATGTTGCCTCTTGATGAATTAGTCTCCATGAATTGTTTGATATTCATGTACAAATCTCAATCTGCTCAAAATAATTCATTTTTAAAAGATGCGTTTATTGTTAATTCGACTGTCCATTCGTACAACACACGTCAGAGAAATCTTATCCATCAGCCGTTTGCGAGAACACAAACTGCTTCGAACTCTTTTGTAATTAATTGTATCAAAGAATGGAATAAGTTGCCACAAAACATCAGATCCAGTCCAACACTACCTATGTTTAAACATACATGTCGAGAATATCTTTTTGAGAGATTACAAAATATGTTAAAGTAAATCCTGGAAAGCCATGTGTGTATGTGTGTATGTGGGTGTGTCTGTGTGTGTGTGCGTGTGTGTGTATGTGTATGTGTGTTATCTTTTTTTCTGTTCCCATATTTACTCATTAGTTATCATTGTAAATATGTTTTTGTCATCGGTTATTCTAAATACTGTTATTTTGTTTTTTGTTTATGTACCTTTTAAGGGGCCCCTTATCACAAGCTCTGCTTCTCCGGGGTCCCAAACCTATCATGTTTTTTATTTCTTTTGTGTCAATTGATTGTAAAATGTTGTGTTTGATTGGTTTGAATAAACTTGAACTTGAACTTGAGTATTCCAATATCCATATTGAAACCAATTAACTAATTGGTTCAACTGGTATTTAACTGTTTTTCGACCTGGGTTAATAGAAATGTTTGAATGCAAATAGTTGTTTTCACTTAAGCATAGAAGTGATCATGATTTGTAACCGTACATTTAGTCATCTAAACTAGCATCCTACTTTTGTGTAACTTGAGTTTAATTTCATCTCCCTATAGTCGATTTAAAGTCGAGTTACATAATAATGATTGCTGTAATAATGATGACAACGACGACGATGACGACGTTCTATGATGATGATGAGGATGGAAATCTTGATGGACAGATGATGTTGCGATATAAGGCCTTTTGTGGTGCATAACGTTTAAAATAAATGCTTGCTTTCATCATTTTTCCTTTATCATTACTTTTCAAGATTCACTGAGACTCAATGGTACATGCGAGGGCAGGTGTGGCCGGTGTGACGGCAGATCTTGTTACCTTGGCGGATCGTGTTCGCGGAACAAAATCTGCCTAGCAGATATCGTGATCAGCAGCGGATATCGTACCCGCTACAACCAAATCTGCCGTTAGTGAACACGGCGGATAATGTGCATTGGCGGATTTTGTTCCTATATAGCTACAGGCAGTGGCGAACCTGGCATACCGCGTCAGGGGGGGGGGGGGGGGGGGGGGGTTTGGGGAGGGGAGGGTTTTCCCCCCTCCCACGGTATTTTGATGTTTGCGATCGCGCGATTTCATGCATACCCGTACCTTACTTATGTTTTGTTGATTTGAAAAGTCTTCATAATTCGAAAAAGATTGTTTTATTGGGAGGGGAGGGGGGGGGGGGGGGGGTTAGGGTTAGGGGTGTGACACCCAAATTTGCTGCCAACTTTTGAGGGTGCGACGTCATCCAAATTTGCCGATTAACAAATGCATAGCATCTACCACCCTCCTTCCCTATCATAAATGTTAATTATTCCATGGTTTAATTAGGCTCTTATCAAATTAAAAAACCTTTTGAAGTAATCATTACCCCCTATAATATTGAAACATGCAACTAATTTGTTTCTACATCGTGATCGACCTGAAAACAAATAAATACAAAAAAGTAATTAGCCCCCTTTTTGTATCTGAATCCACATATCAGTGATAAAAAATAATCATGCGAGCGCGAGGCATTACGAACTGATTTTTCCCTCAACAGTGACAGGAACTGGGCTTATGAAGCCCTTCAAAATTTCTGTCGGCAAATGCGTCACTCTTTTCCTCTTTCCTTCCCTACTTCTTTCATTTTTTTTTCTCTCTCTCTCTCTCTCTCTTTCCTTTTTTCTTTCTCTTTTTCTTTCCTTTCTTTCCCTTTTTTCTTCTTTTCTTTCTTTTTCTTTTTCTTTCCTTTCGTTTCCCTTTTCTCTTTTCTTCTTTTCTTTTTTTTTCTTTTTCCTTTCTTTCTTTTCCCTTTTCTCTTTTCTTCTTTTCTTTCTTTTTCTTTTTCGTCGGGGGGGGGGGGGGGGCAATCCGGCCCCTTCCCCCCCATAGGTACGCTAGTGGCTACAGGACATGGTCTGATAATTCTATTGTGAATAACATGGCGGATTGCTAGACTTAAATTGTCTGATTTGTTCGTATTGGACATCGAATCTGTAGGCTATTCCGAAAAGCATCCCCCCTTTATTGCATTGACGCCCACAGGCGACAAAGCCTTGTTGTCTCTCTTTCTTCTTGTCCATTCTTCTTGTCCATCGTTCTAATTTTATGTTAAAACCAGCATAATTGACATTTTGGCATTTTGGTTTTATTTATGCCCGAGTGGGTCTAATGGCCTCTAGAGGCCTATACATAAGACCTCCTCCCCAACTGCTGTTTTAACAGAAATAAATCATAATTTAATTACGTATTTATTTCATTTCATTAAACATTTTTCCTGTGATCCAGTCTCTGTGCTTTTCATTTTCTTTCTTTTCATTTATAACTAAAATGAAGGCAAATATGGGAAGGGTCATGATTGGTCAGAGCAAATTGACGTGTTTGTTTGGAATCTTTCAAACTTTTGTATTACTGCATTTGTTAGCCAAGAAAACCTTTTAGAATAAAACAACCTGACTCCCATAGTAGCGTTTTAACATTGGTAAGCCCCCATATGGAAACGTTGTATCATCCGCTCAATCTGACTTGCGTGCATAGAACAAATAAGCATTTTTCCATGAAAAAGTGAGTTTTCAAAAAAGTGCGTTTCTTTCCAGCATTGGGGCGCCCGGGAGTCACTCGGGTAACATTGCATAAAGTATAATATAAAAAGACCATATGCAAATTTTCTGTACTTTTGTCGGAAAAAAATACATTTATCCAGCACAATGTCGTCTCTTTTTGCGTTGGAGAAGAGCAAATAGCGAGTTTCAATCACACTTTGGCCGCTCTCGCAAGCTCTCACTCGTTTCACTGTGGTCAAGCGACTTTGGGGCAAGCGGTTAATGAAAATACTAATCGTTAGCTTTCTTCTGGTATTAAACTTGTTTTGATTGATTGTATAGTTTTGTCGGAATAAAGGAAACAAAAAGGCTCGACCAATAACTTATCAGCGTCTGAATTGACCTTTTGACCTTGAATTCCCTGATGAAAGCGCACTAATGACGTCATCTTCGCTAAATCGGTGTCTTTTATCGTAAAATGCGACACTTTCACAATGCTTATACATCTTTTTTAATTATTAGTAAGATATAACATAGTTTTTCTGATATCACTGAAGTTTTTGGGTTTTATTTAATGAGTAATTTTAAAATAAGAGCCATTTTACTGTTTTAATTTACTGGATCGTACCATTAAAGTCGCAGGTTAGAAAGATGCATTTTCCAACCGCGCCAAATTTAATTTACGTTCCGACATTCTGTTAAATGGGTTCGTGTTGTTAATAATCCACTGCTTTCTGCTCCAACAAACGTCCACATGCGGAGTCGTTTATCAACTAAATTATTCAAATTTATGGATGCTTCCTAGCTTCCCAGGTGTTTGTGTTGTTGAAGCATTTCATTCACCTGCTATCATTCTTTGTACTCCAATTGCCAGAACGCAAATTTCATTTTGGTTTTATAGTTTCATCGGAGTCGTTTATCAACTATGTGTATTCAAATTTATGAATGCTTCCTCCCCAGGTGTTTGTGGTGTTTATGCATTTCATTCGACTGTTATTATTCTCTGTACTCCAATTGTTAGAATACAAAATGCATTTTGGTTTTATAGTTTCATGTAATAAGTAAGTCAATAAAAGAGTATGTTCTGCACAATAAAAACAATGTCTGTCCCTATTGTACAATGTAATGTGTCCCCTCATTTTGTAATAGTTAATTTACCCATTAACAAAATGGAACTATACCTGCCCAATGAAGCCAGTGGCCTGTGACCCCTGAGCACTCAACACCGTGTGGGATCAAGTTTGGGTTAACTTCTTTTATGAGACAAATACAAGCAAACGTTTCCATATGCCCCCCCCCCCCCAAAAAAAAAAAAAAAAAAAAAAAAACAGATTCCTTTGATTTTATATGATAAATTGCAAGAAATAGAAATTATCAACGGCTTCGATAATTTCTTTAAAAATAGATTTATAAGCTAATAAAACAATATAGACCTAATAAACTTAAATTTGTTTTACCCCTATTTTCAAACTATTCTCGAATCCTTACAGAGTATAATTCAGGTTATTTTGCCACCTTTAGAAGTTGTCCGCATCCAATAGACGAAAAGGATTATATTGTATTTCTTTATCAATTTAAAATTGGCCATTACTGTGCATCCCTTACAGATTTATAACATTTTTTTTTATTCGGTTGTACCGATTACGAAACTTGAATTGTGGGACCGGGGGGGGGGGGGGGTGATCGAGGCTCTTTGCATCATCCCATATCCTCCCTTCATTTTTTTTTTTTTTTTTTTGGGGGGGGGGGGGGAGAGTGAACTTTAAGGTCACTCTACATGATAGAAAAAACAGATTTTAAATATCATAAACTATTTTCTTAATTGTAATGGGTTTCATCAGTATAGTTATTGTTCAATACTGTAAAGACAGTGTAGGACACGGGCGAGCTGATGTGGATAGCGAATTTTTGGAATCATTGGAATTTTTATTTCAAAATAATTATAGCGCAAATTCCCTCACAGTCATCGTCCTTTCATTAAAACTAACGGTGTAGCGTTTTGGGAAAATAAACCTTGAATTTCTGGTACACCTGCCATCGCTTTCTATCAGCACAAATAGTGAAGATATAGCAATTCTGATACAGAAAGAGAAAAAGATTTGCGAGCGAGCGAGCAAGCCAAAATAATGAAGTTTTTTTCACAGAAATGTTTTTTCTTCTTTTTCATCCAGCATAATTCTATTGTCAAGGAGGGGTGTACAAATTGGCGATTATGGAGGAGCATTATTGTTAACTTTCCTTCATAAGACACAAAGTGTAATATACATGTTGGTTGCCTTTCTATCACAATGGATTACCATCTTTATCAGAAAGGAACTTGGATTATGATAATAATCGAGAACATACTTTGTGAGCAAGCGAGTGATCTGGAATTTTTTTTAAACTTCGTCATAGAACGCTTGTTTTTATATCCAGAGATATTTTGTATTCATATATAGATTGACTTTTTGAAATAGTGATAAAAAATATCATCATTGTCTGGAATATACTGTTACAATGAAGATCCTGGTGATAAATACAATGAAAATAAATAGTGCTTGAATGAAATACTAGAGATGATATATTCCTTTCCCTTAACTAAGATATTACCTTTAAATAAACTGATTTGAAGTACGGTGTTAAACCTAGTGTTGGTGCTTAATTTCCCGTACAACACCTCTTAACTAAAACGTGAAGTCACACATTCTTTCACTACACAAGTCCACAACAAACGGGTGCAAACACACTTAAACACATGCCTGTTGTGGAAGGTTATTAATACTACTCGATCAATGGTCGAAGGGGTCCTCCAAGCAATTTTACACAACAATGGAGAAATAGGTTGCTTTAAGATAGGCACTTTGTTTGGCCCTCACTCCATCCATAACGAGCAAAGAAAACACTAACAGAATCGTACGAGACTCTTTGCAATAAAATCTTTTTTTTTCCCAACAATGTCTTTACAATCTTAATCTTTTGAATCTTACAAAAACTGCCTAAGCCATTAAATACAAGTTGTTCACCCCGTGGTTGGGTACTCTGCATACGCTGATAATTACATAATGGATTTTATTCAAAAAAATGGCTGAGGTGATGGAAATCTATTACATTCTTTTTAAACCTTGCACTCAACAAATCCAATCCGTTCCTTTGAATTTCAAAGAGAGAGGACTTAGAGCCATAGAAATTAAATTACACATTATACAGGACATGATTAATCACTTCAACTTTCCTTGCCATAGTATGGCAATCATTGTAAAAATGCTTAACACCTTCTTTTACTTCCCACAAAGTGACAAAAATAAAATAGTGCAGAAGGAAAACACACCAACATTGAAACATTGTTGGTGTTATATCACAGGCCGATTAATAAGAGCGGCCTCTTGCTCGAACTCGTACTCGCACTCAGCATCCATGGTGGTATACAATATACAGTATAGTACTACGGTACACATGCAATTGCAATCGCACGCAGCCTAGCCAGCATGCATGCATGCAGCAAGCGGAGACCGTATACCACTCATAAAAACGATACCTTCAGAATGGAACGATAGCTGCAAAACGGAACACTATCTGTCAGCCACTCTGCGTGGTGTGTTACAATATCTGCCGGCAGACTTTGTGACGGGAACAATATCTGCCGGCGGATTTTGTTCCGCGAACACGATCCGCCAGTCACACTAAACGCCGTCACACCGGCCGAACAACCGAAGCGAGTCAGTGTAACAACGTTTGCGCTCAGCCTAGATTAAGAGATTGCTGCAATGACTATCGCGCCCTCTGTATGTATTGGGATAATGCATTGTCTCATGTCCTACACTTTTCTGTTTTTGCTTTAACAATACACTATTCGAAACGTAGGTCATACTTTCGAGTTAATGTTTTTTTTTGCTTCTCATAAATGCTATACCAGGTTGACAGATTAGCCTATACGCTCATCTATTTCCTATAGTTTGACAATTTATTGAATATTAAACGAAATATACAGTAACAAAAATACGTGAATGAATGAATACATGAATAAATCAATTTATCAATCAATTAATGAAAAGTATTGTGTTCTCCTGTAAATACATGGATATACCCAGGTGCAACGTGTAACGGGCGATGTGACAATGGTTATGAACATAATTTGCCTTGTCAATGTTACGACGAATGTCAAGAACATGAGAATTGCTGTCAGGACTACATGGAAATATGCCTGAATGAAGGTAAATAAGTTAAAGAGGTTGCATTCTAGATGGGAAATACTTGAATTTGTAAACTCTTTCATTTTTATGTAAGCTTAGAAGAATATCATAGATTACCAAAAATATATCTGCCGAGCAAGATGATTCTTCTATTACCCCCATTTTCAAAACATCACGAGCCATAGCTACATTGTATGGACCACACTTTCATACTACATATTTTTAAAGTCCCATATTCGCATTTCTGTGGGCAGTGAATGTGATTTTAAAGAAAACTGAATCAATTTCGTATGATTTTGACGATTACGAAACCTCATAAATTACACCAATATTTAAATAATGTGCTACATGATCTACTTAAATTACTAGGCAGTTCTTTTACAATGCAATTGCATGGTCAGAATTTAACTTTGTCAAAAAGGTTTCTATGTAGGAAATGAAGTTGTACATGATGCGCTGTGTACTAATTTCACAAAAAAAAAAAAAAGTATAACGAAATTTAGATTTACATATTCATGAGAAGATGTTTAAATATCGGTCACTCATCATTCCATCTTTCCCCTTATCATTCTGAAATGATACATTCCTCATTTTAATCTAATCCTAGATACACAGCCTGTTCATGTGTGTTACATCACAACTTACGTTGACTCGGAGGATGAGCTACTTTGGAATGACACTTTATGGACTTGCATAACCAACGGTGTGACATCATTACACGGGTCACGTGATTGTAAGCGGCCTGTTAATCCCATGGATATAGGTAAGAGTAACTTGGAAAAAGAAAGGGATAAGCAGGGAAGAGTAAAATAAAAAGCAAAATACACATTATATTGATATTGAATATTGAATGTTGGTCCAGTGGCAGTGTGAGTGAGTGAAACAGAGTGAGAGAGAGAGAAAGAGAGATAGAGAAATGGAGGGGTAAAATAAGATCGTGTAGGCAATGGAAAAAATGCTAAATAAAGATATATATATATATATATATATATATTAATGTGTGTGTGTGTGTGTGTGTGTGTATATACATAGATAGGTAGATACAAATAGAGAGAGAGGGACAGACAGGAATAGAGAGAGAGAGAAAAAAAGAGAGAGAGAGAGCGAGAGAGAGAGAAGGGAGATATACGTTGCATATACACAGAAGAAATGATTTTAATTACAGTTTTTGATTAAAATATTAAGTTATGAGAATTTATAGAATATGTACAAATATTTGCGAAAACTGTGATTCTTTGTAGTCCATTATTGATCTATGCTTCCTCTTTAGTTGTCAATCTTACACGAGGTGTGACGACAGAAATTGACTGTTCTCTTGTTTCTACCAATCCACCCGTACCATACACATACGAGTGGAGGATGGACGCCCCCATCCAATCACAAATTATTCTACGAGTACACCATGCCGATAAGGAGAACACTATCACAGCAATGGACGTGGATGGTAGTAACGACACGCACATATTCCCTGCTAACGAAAATAATGGGAATGATTTCGTATCTTCATCTAATGCAGTCATCATGGCAGCTACATTTTCAGATTCCGCTCAAAATCAGGATTTTATTGTAAGAGGGCGGACTCTTCAGGATACTGGTAAGTCTCGTATTTTTATTACAGTTGCTCCATCTAAGACTGCTTCCTTATTTTCTTAGTTATTGTATAGAAGAATTTCCTAGAAAAAAATATCCCCTGACATGCTTGAAAAATCCAACATATTGTTTCAGTTGTATTTCATTCGTGTATGCTCTTTGATTTGGGCTTTTCAGGTGAGTCTTTTTCTACCGCTCCCCGGCCCCCTCCCTGTTACTGTACATTCATTTTTAACCTCCGTCTACACCCTTTCCCCTTTCTCTATGTTTCCCTAAAATGTTCAACTTTACATTGCACTCTTGCATGTTTTCCCAGTTCCCCACCCCCTCTTGATCCTCCCCTCCTCTACTCTCTCTCTTTCTCTCCCTCTCCCCCTTTCTCTCTCCCTCTCTTTCTCTCTCTCTCTCTCCCTCTCTATCATAATTCACCATTTTTTTAAATATAAATATATTGTCGTATGATCGTGTCATGAGGAAGGGGAGGAGGAGTTAGAAAGTTAGTATAAGGAATTTTATCGAACGTAGGGCGATATAAATGGTTTACATTCATCAGTGACATCACGAGTCCGCGGCGGCTCCTCTTCTGTGATGTCCTTTAGCGGCATCTTGAGAGAAAACAATAACATGCCGACACCCTTTGAGTCAGCCGCGCGGTTTCTTTCATGTACGCGCATCTATAAACGGAATTTGCGCGATGTTTGTTTCGAATCTATATATGGAATCGTTTTGGCCGGGGTGTATTGGGTTCTCACGGTGTTGGCGTGAGAATTCTCATTCACCTTGCGGATTTCGTAGAGGATGGACGTAGACATTATTCGGTGGCAAGTTAATTTACCCTCCACCACCCCCAACTAGATTTTCCTCCTTATGTTTTTCACGTGTATTCTAGACAATGTTTTACTAAATATTAAGTGGTCAGGAAGTGTGTCAAATGATTAACATAACGGATTAATAATGATTGTTTTTTCACCTCAGTCAAGTAATCTTGATGTCGAAGCAATGCTTGGCAGGTTGGGGCTTTCCTGCGATTTTTTTTTCCCGCTTTGCGGTTTTAGCTGGTTTTCACCCAATCCTGGGGTAAGGGTCGGGACCTCCTTCGTCTCCGCACTAACGCCGGGTCGGCTTTTTCGTCGCACTTAGGATGACAAGTTCGAAAGAGGGCGTGCGATTCATTATGTTGGCCGAACTTGTCCATGGCGAGCGACGACGGGCCGTCCCGGGCTGGTGCGGAGTCGTGGTACCGATCATGGGGTTGTCATAGATTAACTATGACAACTCTTTGTCGAAGTTCCTTTTTTCCTATTTGTCTTGCGGAAATTGTCATTTTCGCCTCTTCGCATATATATATGTGTATGTGTATATATGTTAATATATACATATAACGGTTATTATGTGTATTACACACTGCTGCATAATACCTCATATGGGAAGGTTGTGTTTTTGAGAATATGAATTTGATTATTTTAATTGGCCATTGTATCTTGCAGAGCTCAATATTTATTGGTTTCCGGTGGGGGCCCCGATGATGATGTTTATTCCCGCCTGTAAATTAGGCATATGTTCGTCTGTTTAATGCAGTGGAACTGTGTGCCTTTTTTGTATGCAGAGGGGTGTTATACGTATAGCCCACTTTGTGGTACTCACAGTTCCAAATGAGAAGGTAAACTCTGTTCGCCCTCTTTAATGAGGAAACAGTGTCGCCTTTTTACGGGCTGTGGGGGATTGTACACAAGTTCTCGTCTGTTGGTGGCCCTGATGCAGAGAGTACTCTGGATTGTGCGCTCCATCCATTTTTTTTAAGTGCAGATACTTGTATAAATTGATCAAAAGATTCGAAAGTACTTTGGATTGTGCGCTCCATCCAGTATTTTTCAGTTGCAGATACTTGTATAAATTGATCAAAAGATTCGAAAGTACTTTGGATTGTGCGCTCCATCCAGTATTTTTCAGTTGCAGATACTTGTATAAATTAATCAAAAGATTCGAAAGTACTTTGGATTGTGCGCTCCATCCAGTATTTTTCAGTTGCAGATACTTGCATAAATTGATCAAAAGATTCGAAAGTACTTTGGATTGTGCGCTCCATCCAGTATTTTTCAGTTGCAGATACTTGTATAAATTGATCAAAAGATTCGAAAGTAATACCCGGGTCCTTCCCTGGAGCGGATCGGAGCAGTGTAACGTTTATAGTAAAAGTATTCTATATTCAGTTGGGAGAGTTGTGTCGTAGTTGTTATTATTGTCATGATGTTGATATTCAGGGTAACAAGATTCCATCCTCTATTACATCTCAAGTACCCGCAAAAATGCATTCCGTTTCATTTTGTTACTGCGAATGTAAACATTTTAACCCCCCTAAAAATACATAAATAAATGAATGAATCATAAAATATAAATCGAAACAAAATAAAACCGATAATTTGCCTCCATAAAGTTGATAACAGTACAGACATCTACAGCGCAGTAAATGTGAGAGCTCTGTTTTGGGTAAAACAATAACAAAGAGAAGTATAATTAATCTCATAAAAATTCTTTACTTTTTAATACAACCACATGCAGCGCTTTGTATTAATGGATGATAAAATCGCTTTCAGTTTCGTCAGTTGTTCTCACACATCACTTATCTTTGAAATTTCCACAAACGATTAAACACAAAAACAATAAAGATAAATTACATTTCAAGTACAATTATAAGCGCAGTGGTAGTTGTGTAGTCTATTATACATGTTAAAGATTCATACATAGTTCTGATTGGACACAATAGCAACTATTTGATCTATATATTTAAAGGTGAAATTCAAAGAAGATCACACATTATGTCAACTAATGTATCACTAGAAACTGGTAAGCTAACAGATGGCCACCGTACAAGTTTTTAGGTCAACTACATATCGGGTGATTTATAAAAATACAAATACAACCACCTCCATAGCAGCTGGGATATACGAGAGATTCGCCGGAAAATTAACGATGTTTTAATGACGTCACTATATGGACCAACACTGCCCAAGCAGACGACATCCCATAGAGAATGAACATAATTGCAAAGCTATTATCTCTCAAATTATAATGAGTTTAGTGTATATAAATGTAATGGCATGTCAAACCATTCAAAAGGGGATATGACCCGATTCTGATAACTAAAATCTCTTGCTTGTAAATACACAGGATAGGGGTTAAGTAACAATCAAAGAAACCAGACTTTCAAATTGAAAACCCCCCGGAATGATAATAGGGACTTTTAGAATGAGTGAACGAGAACACGACGAACGCCGACTGATCATGCGCGTCAACGTACTTAACTGCCCATGTTGGCTGCAATTAGAAATCTTTTAGATTGCACTCGACGATATGCATGCAGGAAGTAACACAATAAACATCACGGACAAAGAAAGAGGACATTCCTCATTCTCCCCTCAACAAAAGAACATCCCTTCACTGCTAATATGTAAATATGTGTAGAACAGGTGCATGTGACACCTGTTCTACACATTTCAACATGTAAAGGCGCTTTATAAATGTCAATATGTATGTATGTATTGCATGTACTAGATTTAGGAAAATCAAGGTTGACGCATTCTCGATCGCCGACTGAGACCACGTGACGCAGGCGCAGTGCCTTAAAATTACGTCACACGTTGCAGTCAAAGCTCTTGACGTGCATTTCTAAAAGTCCCTATTAAGGATGGCATTTGCTCCCTCTTGAAACGCCGAACATACCCCGGTTTGTGCAGCTGCATATACAATAGCGTCTTATTTTGTTTACAAGCGACAGATTCCTTTATTTTTGTATCGCTGCATTTGTCATCAAAATAAAACCATGCGCGGAGTTTAGAGTGAGGCAATAGGGACTTTTAGATTGAGTGGACGAGAACACGACGAACGCCGACTGATCATGCGTGTCAACGTACTCAACTGCCCATGTTGACTACAATTAGAAATCTTTTAGATTGCACTCGGCGATATACATGCATGCAGGAAGTAACACTATGAACATGACGGACGAAGAAAGAGGACAAAATATACAGTTCCTCATTTTACCCTCAACAATAGGCCATTTTCGTAATGTAACCAAATTTAATGCATGAGTCTTTGTGAAGTGCCTCAATACAAATTATTTCATTCACCTGATAAGAATAATAGTATTTCAATAGACAGAATCCGAACTGCATACATTAGTTGTTGCCAGGTTGGACAAACAATATGGCTTGACCTACTTTTAAAAGCAACACTTCATATATGCAGTTGCATTTTGACTATTGAAATACTATTATTCCTATCAGGTGCATTAAATAATTTGTATTGAGGCACTTCACAAAGACTCATGCATTGAATTTGGTTACATTACGAAACTGGCCTATTGCTGTGGTAGAACGTCCCTTCACTGCTATTATGTAAAAAAGTGTAGAACAGGTGAATATGCATGTGACACCTGTTCTACACATTTTTACATAATAGCACGGAAGGGATGTTCCTTTGTCTACCTGAGGAACTGTATATTTTATGCGCACGCGGCATATACTAGTACCGTACTAGATTTAGGAAAATGAAGGTTGAAGCATTCTCGATCGCCGCCTGAGACGACGTGACGCATGCGCAGTGCCTTAAAATGACGTCGCACGTTGCATTCAAAGCTGTTGACGTGCAAATCTAAAAGTCCCTAATAGAATATACATTTAGCCTGACGGTAGTGAAGTAAGAGAAAGAACTCGAGAGAAGATGAAAACACAGGCACTGGAAATGTGTAAGAAGCCATGGGACATCGTCTGCTTGTGCAAGTCATGTCCATACTGTGATCTCACACATCTCAGCAGCGATCGGAGAGCTCTTCAGGTGCTATGCCGGG
Organism: Strongylocentrotus droebachiensis; assembly: GCA_035222895.1. Taxonomy (NCBI): domain Eukaryota; kingdom Metazoa; phylum Echinodermata; class Echinoidea; order Camarodonta; family Strongylocentrotidae; genus Strongylocentrotus; species Strongylocentrotus droebachiensis. Next base: position 138,888 of record JAVYIG010000083.1, read on the forward strand.
GCTGTATCTAAGCGTTTTGTAATTTATAATAATCATTACTTCGAATGTTTCCTAGCATTGAATTTTGATAACCTTGTCGAATCAAAGTTTCAACTTTGCAATAATGAAAACAAAGCTAGTTTTTAAAATCAATGAATATCTACTTTAAGTTATCAGGAAGTACAAACTTATCAAGAGCCACTATATTCCTGTTTTCTTGGTGAATTATTTTTACTAAGTTGTTTATAAATTCGTCTGCACAATCATGGATGATATATCAACGAGAGAGGAACAAAACGTGTGCAGTTGCTTTGAACAAGGTTAAGAACAGGGGCGGATCCAGGATTTTCCAAAAATCGCGCCGTTTAACTGTTTTATTCTTCCTTTTCCCCTTTTTTTCTCACTTGGCCGCCCCCCCCCCGGGGGGGGGGGGGGGTTAAACTATCGAACCCCCTAGATCCGCCTCTGAAGAAAACATTGATTTTCGGGGTGGAAAAGTTGGATGCTACTTAATGTATTGATATTGCTACAAGCCATTGGGTCGATGTGCTCTTGTAGATCAGCCACGAGCGAATTGACACACATGTGCGGTAAGGTACAACGCCAGTTTGAATTTTTCTCGCGTATGTCGAGTTCTGTGAAATAGTCACTCGCTAGTGGTCCCAATCCATTTCATCAGCCCAGGGATGCCGTTCGGTGGTTTAAACAGTGGGAAGGCTGTGCTGAAGTGGTCTGCTTTTTGCTCCTCTGCTGGACTTTGAGCCATCCCCGTCTTAACCTGTTGGCCTTAAAACGGCCGACACCACTTTGCAGACGGTTAAGCTTTGTCAAAGCGTGCCTTGGTTAGTCACAATCCAACGGATACTTGTCATATTGCTCCGGTTGTCTCATTTTCGCCAGCACAAACTAGCTAGTTCGCCGTCACTACCAAACTAGAATGTTTCACTATGTTGCAGGGTGTATATGCCATTGGGTATGCTGTGTGAACCGGGTGTGCGGAAATGGTGTGTTGGGGAGGGGAAGTGAGAGTGTTCATGTGTGTGTTAATTGTATGTATGTCAACAATTAAAGACTAATACATGACAGATGGCTAATCATAAATCTACAATGACGAGTAAACTGTGTACATCATATCACAGTCCACAGATTAATGTGCCTTGAACGTAATTATATAGCAGACGGCAATCGGCGGATCAGACGACACTTGATAGTGATTTTGTATGTGAGATTGCTTTGCTAAATATAAAATACAAGAACCTTTTCCATATCTTTAAACTATCATTGATATCTGATAATTAAACAGTTAGTAAAATAAACCTACCAAACTACATAATACAATGAAATACTTGACTGAAAGTAGGGGAGTTTGATGTGGTGCACAATTGCACCCCTCTGTTAATAATCGAATAGTCCATGGTGTTCATGAATATTCGTGTTTTTGCTTTCCTCGGCAAAATGCTTGCCTATACTTAATGGAACAATTACGGTGATGGGGTTGGCTGAAATGGACATAATCAACAAATCAGAACTGATCTATGATAATTCATGCATGTTATCCTTCGTGTGCTTGACTTTTAACCTTAAAATCGAGTGGCAAATTGCGTCCAAAGTTCGACTTGTTACACATGTGTTATATAGGCAATGACGAGCTGGCGACCTATTTTGACCAAATTACGGTGGTGGGTAAACTTTCAAAGGTCAATGGGACATGAGGGTTCCAATGAAAGAGCTAGTGATAACGTACGTCGGGGTGGATGTGCTTTTCGTTTAAACCAAAAAAAAGGAAGAATTTTTAACGACTTTTTGGGGGGTAAAAGTCCATAGGCTAACATGTTTATAGGCTGCTGGACTCTGACGATAGGGGGCGTTGTCAAATGACACTAAACGGAGCTATATGCCAGGCTGTGACTTACCAAAGATGAAGCGCTGCAGCGAGCATGAAGATTTGTTCCACTGGTCTATCCTGTTATCCATGTATTTCCTGTCCAATCTGTGTGGCGGCTTCTACTCCAGAGCAGTAATCTGCTGGGGCATAGACGAGGGCCAGGGTCGACATTCGGAGGGTCTAGGTGCTTGCTCCCCAACTACACTCTTAAAACTGAATGTTAAATTACCATTTAAAAGGGGCGAGGAGTGACAACTCTTTTAAAATGTTAGATTAACACTTTGAACATGCTGGATCCAACCTTGAAGGGGATACAAAGTAGTGAGATGGGACGGTAGCTTTGGGGATCATCCTTCGCCTTGTTTGGTTTAGGCAGTGGTTTCACCGTTGCCTTTCGACAGATCCTTGGAATCTATCCACGCTTCATACAGAATCACAGAAATTAAAAAAATACAGTTTGTTGCTGCAATTCCAGCACGGCGGATGAATTCTGAGTGAATACTATCTTGCTCCGGAGCCTTGCCAGGCTTAATGAGTTTCAAAGCTGCTGTCATTTCTAAATGCAAGTTGGTGAAAATAGTAAAACCTCTTTAGGGGCCATCTTCTATAAAGGCCGCCTGTGACCATGTATTTTGTCTCACTCGAGAAAAGAAATGTGTGTGGTAGAACCTGTTAACAATGGCCACATGTAGGACATCAGGGTGGCGTTTCACAAAACTTGTCATCAGTTATAAATGACAGTTTTTGTTATAAGCTACTGAAATCCTTGCTTTTGATTGGTTATCAGCAGAGCTGTCACTGATTTTTGTAATTTGTCATTGAAAAAAGGCTTTGTGAAACGCGCTCAAGATGTCGCTTTCTCTCTGTCCCTCAGGAGAGCATCAATAGACGGATTTGAATGTATTTAGTTTGTTCCACTTATGTATGTAAATAGTGGTCATGATTTGTAAATGTAAATTTGAAATGTGTTTGGTAGGCTTAGCAGCCTCCTATATTTTTTTTCACGCGAGTTCTTTTATATCTCTATTTCAAGTCGACGGGTTACATGGGTATAGTGACTGTAATGACGATGATGGTGTTGATGACCCCCCCCCCCCCCCCCCACTTAGTGTTATTTAGGGTATGCATATGCATGTTCCCTCCCTTTTCAGCACCCCATAAGTCCGGTGTGTAAAGTGAATACGGGCAGATCTTTTTCTTTGTTACGAGCCTTTTCAGCACCCCCCCCCCATAGGTCTGGTGTGTAAAGTCAATACGGGCAGATCTTTTTCTTTGTTACGAGCCTTTTCAGCACCCCCCCCCCCATAGGTCTGGTGTGTAAAGTCAATACGGGCAGATCTTTTTCTTTGTTACGAGCCGGAGATTTTGCGAACATGAATGCGATCCCTCGTTTCCGGAGTGGGGGGGGGGGGGGGGGGGTGGGGGCGGGGTTGATGACAAGGATGGCAATAGTGATTGCCGACAGATGATGTTGCGATATTGGGCCGCGTGGCGTTTATAATAAATGCTTACTTTAACCATTTTTTTTTTTCATTTTCATTTTTTCAAGATTCACCCGAAATCGAAGGTACATGCAAGGGCACGTGTGGCTCGTTCAACAAAAGCAAGTCATGTCAGTGTAACAACGCATGTATCAGAAAAACGGATTGCTGCAATGACTATCGCGCCTCATGTGGTAAGAATGCATAATTTTTTTATTTTAGAAATAATTTAAAAGCACAATCAAACCCTTGTAAGAAGTTCATATCACTGAAAGCGGTAAAAACAGAATGGAGAAAGTTTACAATAAATCTGACGATTATAAAAGATAGGAATTTTACAAATATGAGATCACTAAGTCTGATTATGCAAATCTCAAATTTGCATTAGTGGATTGCGATGTAGCCATGGACCGAATAACTCCCATTTGTTGCGTGCAAAAATGTATTTTTTTATAAAATTCTCATGAGCTATTTACATTTCCATTAGGGACACTACTCAAAAAAGATAAAAACTCTCGGCCTTAGTCATACATTTTAAAATATTCATATTGTAGTCATTTTAAAAATGGGTATGTTCTCCGGCATAACATCCCATACGCCTAATGATTACAACTTAAAACAAATCATAACCTTTTAGCTTTCATCGATTTTGTTCAAAAATTTGATCATTCTGCTTTTCTGATTTGTCCGCTCTCTTGTTAAGATCAACAATCCTGGAGGAATTTAATTCAGGGCAACATTGTATACTATATTAGTAGACAATGTTGCCATGGGTACTTTGGGAAGGGAGAGGGATGGGGAGGTATTTGACTAAAAAATGTCTCGACTAATACTGAATGGTAGATAAATATTAGCTCTAGAGAAGGATGCATTTAAACGTGTTTTTACACTTTCCTGTTAATGCTTTAATAATACACTATTTGAACGTACACACAGAGAAAAGTAGGTGTAAATTGACTCCCTATAGGGAGTAACTGCTTGCCACATAAGTGACACCCCTCAGGGAGTAAATTTACTCCCCAATGTAGGGAGTTTTTTTTTTCTTCATAAGAAGATGTAAATTTGCACCCCAAGGTTATGATTGTACTCCCTTTAAGGAGTGAAATTTGAACCCAATGGTGCTCATTTAACACCTTTTGGTTCCATTTTCATGAAAAATGGGTTCAAATTTACACCCGTGATGTTGAATTTTATACCCTTTATGATCGATTCCACACCCTGTGGAGAGTAAATCTACACCCTTTTTATGCACATCATCAACCAATTGATCATCCCCGAGCAATCAGTCATGCTTCGTAATCACCCAACAGTCACTGATTCTCACCCTTTTGTCTACGTTTCACTGCTCTAAAGAAATCAGACCAGAATGTCGAGTTATATGTTGAAAGGCTTTAATGCTTACCTAAACAACAATTAGTGTGAACTCAACACAAGTGCAGACTGTAAGAACTAACTTATGGCTGGTCGTATCGGTTCAAATATAATATAATTACCTAAATACACAATCCTGCCTAACCGAATATCTTCCTTTTACTTACGCGTATAAGAAGACAATTATGTACTAATAGTAAAACAACACTTCTGCTAATTTTATTAAATTATCAAATATAACCTTCGGTACAACCCCTTATTCTTGATCGGATAGCTTTCACACAAATAATATGCCCAAATGAAACATGATAATTCCCCTAACATGACTAAAATATGTGAATTATGCTAATTTTTCTTCATTTGGCAGTACCTATATTGACACGATGCGCCATTGCTGTAGCGCATGTGCATATGCACTGAACAATCAGAGCTCGTCCGACTAAAATAGGGTGTAAAATTACATCCCTCAAATATACACTCTTGCGTATTTCCGTGTTTTACTCCCTAAAAGGTGTAATAGAGGCGCCCTATTTTTCCAATTTCGTTTTCGGCCATATATTTCGGCCATATATTCTTATGATATTTTTCGATACTAGTCGATAAATGACAGATAAGCCTACGCTCATCTATTTCCTATAGTTTGACAATTTATTGAATATATAAATGCAATATACAGTAAAAGAATAAAAGAATGAACAAATCAATAAATGAATTAATGAATGAACGAATGAATAAATAAATAAAATAACAAATTAATGAAATGAATAAGTTTATTGTGTTCTCCTGTACGTACATGGATATACCCAGGTGCAACGTGTGAAGGGCGATGTGACACGGGTTATGAACGCAATTTGGATTGTCAATGTAACTAACAATGTCAGGACAATACGACATGCTGCAAGGACTACAGGAAAATATGTCTGAACGAAGGTAAATAAATTAAAAAGTCAAAGTTATGGGAAAAATAAAAATCTTAACTGTGAGCTCTTTCATTTGTTACAAATTTGTGTCCCATGAAAATGATGGCTCTTCAAATCACCCTACTGTAAGCTCACCTGAGCCAAAAGTCGGGTCAATGAAAAAAATACCCATTCCCTCAAAGATTTGCGACAAAAGGTCAATGGTTTCCGGTAGTGTTTGACATTTGAAACAACAGACTGAAAATTGAAGAAAGTCGGACCCCTGGAAAGTTTTTATTTTAATGGCGTCCATAATGGCCGCCAATACCCTCAAAAAGCCACAAGTCATGATATATCAATCTTTGAAATGTGATGTCGATTTCGATTTAATGTAAATCCAATATCATTTTGATCATTGCAAAATGAAGAAAAAAAAACATCCGTAATTCTTATATACTACATGATCAACCTTTCCCAGTACTGATCTCTTATGACTTGTAGTACTACCAAATCATGTCCAGAGTGTATAATTTTGCCCCATGACTTGGATAATGTCCATCAACAATTTTCTTCTTCTCTTTCGTTCTGTATTATGTACAGGTTCAGATAATACATTGATCCCCATTGCAATTGTACTATCGATCATTCTTCTCATCATTGGTGCAACACTTGGGGTAATTCGGTACAAAAGAAGGTTAAGTCATGCATTCATTATTTTATTTTAACTCTAACTCTAACTCTGTGCATGGTGTTGTATCGGTTGTGCCTTTGCGTGTATTATTATGCTGGAAGCGAACTAAAACAAATCTTGAAATATGAAATGGATCCTTCAATTTATCGACATATGATTTAATTACTATCCCAAACAATGAAATAACAAAAAGAGTAAAATAAGTGAAATGCTGTATCTAATAACCATTCTGCAAATTTCCATTTTTTAAAATTAATATCATCGCTATTGATGATCCATCCTCATCGTCTCCATTATTATAACATTATTATTGTTATCGCTAATAGTAGTAGTACTATTTTTATTATCTTCATACTTATGATTATTTTTATCATTATAACTGTTGTCGTTATCACTATATTGTTTGTTTTTTTAAATCTATTTATCTAGTAATTTATTTACAAATTTCTTCATTTATCTAGGCATTTCTACTGTAGAAGCCCCGGGTCCATCGGTTCGCATTGCCATTCCAATCGTCATTCTGGTCGTCATTTTGCTGAGAGAGTGACGGAGAGAGCTAATGAACAAAACCGAGACAGGGGCCTTCTGGATGAAAGTGTCCATGGCGCAACATCTCGGTTGTTAAACGGGATGCCTAGATCACATAGAATGCAGTGTTCTTCAGGGACTAATCCTTCAGTGAAGAGCCCTCTTGAGACCTTGGTAGGTGAAGTTCTCTACGAAGATCCTGACAAGAAAGTTTCTTCAGCAACTACGGCAGATTCTGAAATATCACATGAGTACTTCGCCCCAGTCCTGGTCGAACCTTTGAAGAACAGTTCATTGGACCATGACTACAACTTCCCAGAAATGCCTGATGTTGGCCTGGTCCAAGCCCCAGTTTCGGCCAGGAGTACCGACGAAGAGGGGTACATTGTCATGGATCGTGACCCACAAGACCGAGCAGCCGCTGGCTCTAAGGTGTACTACTCTTCGAGTATTCCCCGACAAGGTGGTATGGGATCACCAAAAATCCCTGGCAGTGAAGGATACTACTGTACGCGCATCCATAAACCGCTTTTGAAGGAGAAAAGAGGGTCAGTAGAAAACCCCGACTCTCATGTGTATTACTCTGCAGACTCAGTGAAAGCTTGTGATGATAACGAGGATGATGCTTACATCATCCTAGATGAGAACTGATCACACTTATCCAATGAATTCTTGATTTTTTTTTCTTCCGTCATTAGGTTAATCTTATATGCAAACCAACGTTTGGGAGCATATTGACTCCTCCATACATGCCAAATTCCATAATAGAAAGTGAATTAGGCAACTTTTGAAAGTATAATGTCATGGACCGTATTATTTTTTATCACGACACAAAAAAGTTCCCTGATTTCATTCGATCATTGTGATTTTCACTGTACTTTTTGCGATTATATTTTGTAGAATGTAACTCCCACAAGGCTCGGCAAAGGACGCACTAGTAACCATGGTCCCTGACGCAATCTTACGCCAGATTAATGACGCCTCGTTTTATAACTTTCAGACACAACGTTGGAAAATGAGCGCAGGTGAATATGCCGAATATGGCGTCTTTATAGACTCCTCGTCGTTCAAGAGGCATGGGGAAAATCTTGCGTTGTGGACCTGTCCTTGATGTAGGCCTTTATTTAACTGAACATTATATTGATGATATACTTCATTCAAATGTTTTTCATTCGAAAGTCAAATTATATGCCGAAACTTTCCAGGACTTTGAAGATATTTATATTCTATTTAAAAAATATCGCAAAAATAGGTTGACAAACAAAATAATGTTCCCATGCCTTTTGTGCACATTTCGTCGCATTCAACGTCGAGGGCTCTACATTCATCATGCATTATACGCTGTTTTCGGTATATTTACTTCAATAACTTGTGTTCGGTTTTCAAAAGATGTGTCTGACTGAATAAGGCACAGAAGAATGACTTGTTTTCCATCCATTTCATGATAACCATCTGGAATTGATCTAAACCTTTTTTTACTTGCTATACAGTAAGTAGTGTGAATTTGAATGTTTGACACCAATGTTTGGGTTCAGCTTATCATGATGACTCTTCATTACCAGAGTTGCCTTTCTGTCTTGAAATAAAGCAGCCGTGATTTAATAGTATGATTTATAAAACGTAAGAAGAGAGCACCATCACATGCTTTGAGAGGCATTATGTCAAATGCAAGTCCTTCGACTAGGACATAAAGTATTGCAACCGATTCGCCAACGCCACACTGTGGTATACTGCATCGTATCATGAGAAAATGAAATGTTTGACTGTACCTATTGAATAATCTTCCAGCCCTTATTCCTTCCTAATTTGAGTTGGAATATACAAGTAGTTTTATGGTACCTGATAAGATGTACAATGTTCATGACATTTTTAATTTAATATATGATCCGGTATATATAGGTCCTCTAGAAATAGGATATAAAATCACATTACTGTAATATTCCATTGTTATGATTGTATATTATTCTTTGCGGATTGTTTCAATGTTACCGAAATCCATTTTTCCCCAAAAAAATTCACAGTTGATTGTCACAATAATAATTTGAATAAACTTTTCACTCAATGACAATAATTTTAAAAACTTTGAAAGCATTATCAGTTACAGATGTGCAATCTCCCTCTTTATTTATATAATCTTTTCTTATATTAAGATCACTTCTGTGTTGCTAAAGCAGACCAAGAAAAGGTAAACTCATATCCCAGTCACATCGACTCTAAACAGACCTAAAGGGGAATAGTAATATGTTGCTCGATCTTTTGTCGGTCTGGTGTCAGTCCCACGGGTGTGACTGGGGTATCACAAAGTAACAAATAAAAGATACATATAGGTTAAATAATTGCAGCATCGATAACGTTTTGCTTAAATAATTTTACGCAATATAAAGTGTATGTACACACTACAAAATAAGGGTGCAATTTGGGTTCAAAATTGCATCGACCTACGCGTACTTCGCAGAAGGTGCTGCTATTGTAGCATAATTTCACCCTTATTTCTTAGTGTGTAGATTAAAAAAGAATAGTACTGATAAAAACGAAGTATTTGATAAAGCTAAAAGTAATAATGGTAATCGACTTCTACATTATGGTATCATATATATCTTTTCCCGTTTATATCTTTTCCCGTATATACCTTTGTAAATATAAAGTTACTTAACATGCTCATCATATGTACAAATAAAGCAAATTACAACTCACAATGTGTCTCTTAATTACTGCTTGTAAATGGAAAATGTTTACTATTTAGGCTGTTAACGTGACAGCATGAAAAAAAAGGAAACATAAAGAGAGATATAGAGAAAGACAGAAAGAGAGAGAGAGGAAAAGGGGGAGAGAAAGATATGGAGAAGGAGAGAGATAGAGATAGGGAGATAGAGATAGAGAGAAAAAGAAATAGAGAGAGAGAGAGAGAGAGAGAGAGGGGGTTGAGGAAAGGGGACGCTCGACCACCTTCTTGCTTATTGTTTAACATGTTCAAAGTCATAATATACAAATGTTCTAAAATTTCGAATAATTCTTGGGCAACCTATGAAAAATAAATCCCCCATTTCATTACTCATTCATAATGTCTGTGAAGGCGATTTTTGCCAAAACAAATTGCGTGCTTATCCGTACGTGTCTGCTACATTTATTAAGATCTTGTGATTTGTGGGGATTTGGTGGTTCTAAAACCAAAAACACTTTCATATCTCGTTCACAAACAAGCCTTTTATAAACACATTAACAAGTTCATTTCAAAATTAAACGTTCACTTCCGGTTCTCAGCATCACCATTAAGGAGCGCCATTAAGATGAAGCTTTCCATACGAATCGCTGTTATCATGGTTACTGCTCGGATGAGACTGGAGTTTAGCTCCTAGAGACCTCTGAAGGTGTGAGTACTCCTCGGCTTGTGTGTCAGGTTCTTGTTGATATCAAGGATTGTCCAAGGTCTGGTAGGCATTCGTAAGATCTTCAGCGGGCTCAATAGGTGTCTGGTAGTCATCGTCATCATAAGAAACAGGGTGTATGGTCTTCGGTTGGTTTATTGGTAGAGCCTCTGTGGGTCTGGTTGGATCCTGACAGTCAGATGTGGCCTTTGGCTTGCCATCTGGAGATTCGTAATCCGCATCTGTTTCATTCATGGGCTTCAAGGTACCATACCCTGCAGAGGGTGGCTGTCCGACCGTATTAATGCTTCGCTGAAGCGTGTCATATTGCTTGTCTGAAGGAGGTCCTGAAACATCTGAAGTGCCTTTCGTTGACTGATCGTTTTGCTCTAAGGAAGCATACTCGGGCGTGGCGGTCTTGAGTGCCTGGTTTCCATTCTCCGTTGCGGATGTGTCCTTTGAGGGTAGTAGATTTGGCATTTCACCATTTGGATGAACACCCCAGGCGTTCCTATCGTCCTGACGTAGATCTTGGTAAGGTTGAAGGTCGTCTGCCAGTCCGGGTGACCTATTCACAGCAGCGACCGCACGTGTTCCATCCTGAAAGAGTTCCTGATATGGACCAGATCCACTGGCGGTGGTCCTATCAACAGATGTCCTTCCTTGGGGACGATCTGGGATGTTGTACTCGTGATAGTCGTCTTTTTCCTTGCCGCCGAATAAGGTGTTGTAGTTTTGCTCTCCAATCTCATTGTAGGCAGCTGTTTCCTCATTCTGGTTGACCGTGCTTCTAATGTTCAAAGCACCAGTACCATCACGTTCTGGTCCTGCATCCGAAGTCGCGTATCTAGGGCTCTTATCCGTCGCGTCCCCTCCCTCTGACGAAACATGATTATGTAGATATGGGGCGTTGTGGGCTGAGACGTTCTCTGCATTGGCTGACGCCTGTTTGTTCCTTAAACATTGAAACGTAACAGAATTAGAAAGGACCTTTTTAGGAACATAATTGTCATTTTAAGATGTTTAAAAAAAAACTTGTGCTATGGATTGTAAAATGTAATTTTTACAAATTCTCATCAAGGCATTTGCCGATGCATATTTCATATGTACAATTTTCTCTTTTTTCAGTGACTTGAACTTTCAAGTTCGGTCATTTGTCCCCCTTATTCATATGTCATGTCTTCCATATTCACGAGTCGTTCACATATGTCATCCAAGGATAATGGGGGGTTGGGGGGGGGGGGGGGCTCAAAGCATGTTATAGGTGGTCGGAGGAATGGTCCCTAATTTGTGCCACTCGATGTGGTTTTGGTTTAACAAATACATTTATCGCTTTGATGTTGAAAATGACCGGAAAACATAACTCAAAGTAGGAAGCTAAGACAATTATAATAAATTGCCTGAATAAAAATCATATTGTGAGATGAATAAGCGAATACCTTTTTTTGTACCACATGCTTGCAATAAAGACACCAAGTCCTAAGGCAACCAGCACGACGACAGTTGGTACAACGATCAGGGTTGTAGTGCTTTTACCTGAGTTTAAACAAAAATATAGATATAGGAGCAGGTTTGATTGATTGATTGATTGATTTTATTTATTTAATTTCACATAACAATTGTTTGCAAAATAAAGAATATAGTTATGATATTAAAGGTACTATGTCCCATTTGCAGGCCAAAAAAATGAAAAAGTTAAATTCCAACTGCATTTGAAAGATAATACTAATTTAGAACTTCCCTAAAAAAGGTGGAGCTTTAAAATGTCTTCAAGTGGGAAAATAACGACTATTAGTTGTCAAATCGACTTTAGGGCTATAGAGCCCAAAAGTAATAGTCTTGATTTTCAGACAATTGTACCGAATGGTCATACGTTTTATGCTGCGCAAAGATTCAATCAGTTTAATCTTGGCCATCACAAGAAGTGGGTTATTGATGTAGACAAATGCTCATGTACCCTTTACAACTCTTTTCATGTATGTTATTACCAAAGAAGAAAAAAAAAGCCAGTCAGTCACTCAATAGTGTCTGACAGTGAAGTCTAGCAAGTAAACGGGTTTCCTTGCATAATTTGAATATGAGGACACTGCTAACGTTTAAATTTCACAGATAGGACATACATGACATATTCATAATTCCTGCAAAGTTCTACATAATTTGAGGTTGGCTGCAAAAGGGTCATAGTATCTTTAAATGAACAAAATGACTTAAAAATATATTGAAAGTTACGTCATTTGTTCTTTCCATAATCATTATTTGGGTGTTTCATTTTCCCCTCATTTTCTATTATTCATTGTCTTTCTTTCCATCGATCACCCACATATCGATATCTCTTGTTGGGTCTCTCACTCAAAGCTATACAATTTACCTTTACATGCTAAATAATTTTCGGCTTGTGCACAGTGACTGAGTACTGTCTAAAAGAGAGTTTGTTCTAAAACAACTTATGCGATACATGCAATTTTAAGCAGCTCACCAGTTTCAGATCCCAACGATGAATCCCGATTAAAAACAATTGCTTCCACATGGATTGCAGATTCATGTATATCAACTCTTGCTGGAGCACTGATATTAATCTGCATTGTAGAAGAAAAAAATGACATCGGATTTTAATAGAGGAACTTATCTGAGGTGAAAAAGGGGCATTTATGAGGAGGGAAGGAGTTTTTAATAGAAGGTAAAAGGGGCAATTGTCAAAATAAAATGGACACTTATCCGATTTGAAAAGAGGCACCTAATAGGGGGAGAAGGGAGCTTCTTAAAAAGAAAAAGGGGCGCATGTCAAAACTAAAAGGGGCACCTTTTAGGTACTTGAAAAGATGGGAGGGGGAACTGTGCCCCTCCGGAGCGCCACCACTGCATGACTTTGTTATATTATGACATCTGGGTATACACCTCATTGGTATTTATCAATCACTGTCCATTTTGATGGTCATTTTACCAATTATCTTCACAATGCGCCGATGTTATAAAATTCTTTTTGCAGTATCCGTACACTTTATTAGTAATTGAGGACCGTAATACAGTCATTTAACAGATGTTTCGTAATTATCATTGAGAATAAATTGAATTGAAATGATGCGGCGTTTGTCTCTTTGTGTTAATAGTAGTACTTATACCGATAAGATTAATATTGATCATCAATAATGATAATGATGATTGTAATGAAAATAATAATAACAACAATGATAATAATAAAACGTGAGCTTTTAGTTTGCAAAATACAATGGAAATTGATCAAATGATCACATTTCTAAAACAAGTATTACAATATCAATTCCGATTGATGTTAGCCAGAGTGTGACTTTAACATTACCGATAGTGTGTCAAGCATGCGTTTGCATGAAATCCCCAGGTGGGTGGACTGATTGAAGTCGACGTCAAAAGATTGTCCGTCAAATCTCGTGCAGATGACCGTTAAATATCCATCACCGCGAGTCATCTCCCCTGCGATTTCATATCCAAATGAAACCAGAACATCGTCATATGAGGAGTTTGTTTGGCATTCGATTTCTAACGTCCTGGCACCATTTTCTAGAATACAAGCAAAGAGGAAATACAATTAATCCTACGTGTCACTTAATATTGCCTTTGTGTATGCATGATAGTTTGAAATTTCGCCAAGAAGAAGTAATTTTGGGGGTGTTCGCAAACATTTCAATGTTCACAGATTTGAAAGAAAATTTTATTTTTTCCTTAAGAACCAACAATTTCACGAATTTCTTTTATTTGAAGATGAGTAACCTGCGACTCGAATAACGTAAGAAAAGTTAGCGAAATAGAGTACATTTTGTGAATCTGTAGCCCAAAATACGGTTAAAAATGTAGTACTTTTTACGAAGAAAAAGGTTATAGGGTCTCATTTTCCACTCCGCTCACCATCATTCCCCCCTTCTTCCTAAAGGTCAAATTATGAACCTCAATCACCTATTTACCCAACGTCTTGCTTTGCAAGATTTAGGGAATAATACTTGTTGTATGCCTGGCTACGAAAAACGACAGTGAGTGGTTTAAGTACGCCATTGCTTTTTCCCGGTTCTAGGACAATTACCCCCCTCTTCGAGGACAACCACCCCGAGGACAATTACCCCTCCTAAAAACTCTCCCATGGCCAATTACCCCCCCCCCTTGTCATCCACCCGATCACACTTACCCTCTGTTTATTAAAGGGGAAATCCTCCCTGATAATAAGTTGGTTTTGACAAAAGCAGACAAAATAACGTTGGACTATTTTTTTTTACACCAATTTATGGAATTATTTTGACAATGATTTATTCCTATTAGATCTAGATAATAGTATACATTCTCAGATTTTATTGAATAATAAGTTGCCAGTGTTTGTTTTGCGTGACTTCTAAAGCATGTGTATGCTAATATGCTTATCAAGTAGGGGACCTACGCCCCTAAGTCATAAATGACCGTAGTGAGGATTAATGGCCCACAAAAGGGCACTAATAAAGCACATCGACACGGTTTTGATCATGGGGCCTCACAGTTACGAGGCCATTGCTTTGCCACTGAACCATGACTGTACGCAGCGGGGGCTATAGTAGAAGGCAGTTCCCACAAATAAAAAGAAACAAGAAAATGCAATAAATTATCAATAATTCATTGCATTTTACCCCAGTCCCCAAAATAAAAAAACCTCTTTACGGCCATGCATTATGGCTCAAAGCATGGGCGCACAGAATATTTTTTTTCTGTTGGGGACCGGGGGGGGGGGGGGGGGGGAATTCAATGAATTATTGATAATTTATTGCATTTTCTTTGTACCAGGAAAAAGTTTATAGTCAGGCATTTTCCCTTTTTTTTTGGGGGGGGGGGGCGGAAACCTGAACCAGTAACATGACTACTGGTTCGTTTAAACCGTAATAAATTGAAAATATGTTGTTCTTAAAGCCCCACTGCACTACTTGTAGGTACTTGCTCCCTCTACATAGAAAACAATGCCTAAGCGGTGCCCGTTGGTCCCCAATCGATGATCCTCTTTTTCTTATGGTAATTGAGAGCTGAGTTGATGAGTTAACCACCTGTCAGTGACCATGCTGGAAGGTCTTATCCCTCTTGGCGAAACTAGTGTAGACAGGCTTTGAGTTTAACAGAGGGATGTTCAAGTTAGCGGCTCGCCAGAATATTTGAAATATTCAATGTGGCCATCCAATAATAATACACAACATTTATTAGGGGCTTAATACGGGTGTCTCTAAGCGCACCATTGTCTGACTTAAAATTATTAACCAAAACTAATATAATAAACTCTCAAAATATAAATCTGTTCTTTATTCAATAAATCATGCCTCCTAAAAGTTTGAATTGTCATGACTTCTGGGCTCAAACTGAGCTCAAAGTGTCATTTTTGTTGTTGCAGTTAATGCTAAACTGGTGTACGATTTAATGTGGTAAAAATCCTATCCCTTTTTTTTGTCACCATACTTTATTTAAAAATTGAAGGTTTTGAACTTTAAATGTTGTGAAAATAAATCAACATACAAGAAGCATTATTGAAATTATTCACTTATTCTATCAGATGCCAAGTTTGAATTAGATGCCAGTTACCAACAATGTACCGCCTTACAAGTGGATTAATTTAACAGCATTTTAAACAGTGTTTCATTTCTAACAGAACAATCATTATAACAAATTAGGACAAGAAATCAATCACAGAAATTAATGTACATTAATACAATACATTTTGCAAACCATCAATTGAATTACAATAGAATGTTTATATTTGGTGTAAGTTAGGCTTTTTTGGGGTTAAATAACAACTGTGGAAATGTAGGGATCCACTGACAAGCAGGGCATGTAGAATGCAGATCCCTCAAATAACGATAATCATAAACTTATTTGATAAATGCTTATATGAATTTGAAGGAAAAAAGGAATAAATATATTAATATGTAAGCGCGGAATGATAACATAATTATAAATTTATGATTTACAAATTGATAACAACATACTTCTTCTACATCGGGATGAACATCAGCCAACAATGCGATTCAATGATTGCATTGTGAAGGAAATATGTAACTTGTAACGAAACTTGTTATTTAAATAGATCATGTCGCACATAATTATTAAGTATTTGTGTTTACTATGAGGTTTAGTAATCATACAAATTATAAGAAATGAGTTCTTATTCCCTAAAGTTACATTCACTGCACACAGCCATGTGGCTTTGGGACTAAGCAAACATTTGGCACGAAAGTGTGATCCACACAATATGGCTATGTCTTGTTATGATTTGAAACTGGGGGCAAGAGCAGATTCATCTTGCTCGGGGGATACTTTTCTTCCTCCTTCTTATATACTAAAGCCCCCATCACACTGAACTAGTTCTCATCTGCAATAAGACGGAGTGACAACGTATTTACAACGAGGAGGACGTACCACACACGGACTGACTGCCGTACTATGAACGGAATTGCCGTACTTCGATCCTACTAGGAACGTGTTACAACGTGCTGTGATCGAGCATCAATTAGCAGCAGCTAAGCCCCCATCACACCAAACTAGTTCTCACTACGTTCCGGAACCGTCCTAGGAAATCGTGAAAAACGGGTAATGGTCGGGGTAGAATGTGTAAATAATGTTTATAATACGATCCTAAATCGTTCATGAACAGTACTCAATACGTCCATCTCGTCTGTACTCCGTCTACAGTCTCTTCATATCAAGTTCAGATCGGGTAAATTTCCATTTCCAGGCAGTCCAAGCCCGTCTGTAATCAGTATAAACCAGTTCTTAACTAGTTCTACCTCGTTCCCAATACATCCAAAGCATTCTCACTAGTTCGTAACACGTTCCTAGTAGGACCGAAGTACGGCAATTCCGTTCGTAGTACGTCCATCACGTTATAAGTACGTTATCAGTCCGTCTAATTGCAGAACGGGAACAATTTGAACAGGCTCAAAGTTTTTGGATACACTTTCCGTACAAGCTAGTCCGAGCCCGTCCATACAGATCGTAAACAGTTGCGTCTACGTTCACTCCGTTCGCACACATGCAGTTTGAGCACGTTTGGCAACATTTTACAGAACGTAGTGAGAACTAGTTGTGTATGATGGGGACTTCGATTGAATGTCTTGATTTGCAAAGCTTGAATCGTTGAAGTTGAACGGGAATAAAGAATGGCAAGAATGCGCTGGGGTTTTAAAACCCTCGAGCCAGGACGTGATTTCACACGCTCTAGGAGCGCGTTCGAATGCACTACGAACGAGATGAGGACGAGCTGAACTGTCTCTGAACTTGTTAGAATTTGTTTGGTCGTATTGGGAACGAGGTAGAACTAATTAATAACGGGTATAAACTGACTACGGACTGGCTTGAACTGCCTGTAAATGGCAGATTTACCCAATCAGAACTTGATATGAACTGACTGTGGACGGGGTACCGCCGAGATGGACGTATTGAGGACTGTTTATGAACGAACTATAGGGTCGTATTATAGACATTATTTACGAATTCTACTCCGACTACAAACCGTTTTACGATTTTATAGGATGGTTCCAAAACGTAGTGAGAACTAGTTTGGTGTGATGGGGGCTTAACATAAAAAATTAAAGTGCTTACAAGTTCAATTATTTCCCGTCTTTTCTAGAACGCAACCTCTTTAATTAACTTACCTTCGATCAGACATATTTCCGTGTAGTCCTGGCAGCAATCATCCTTATCCTCATCCTGACAGTTGTCGTTACATTGACAATGCAAATCTTTGTCATAATTGCCACATCGCCCTTCACACGTTGCACCTGTGTATATCCATGTATTTACAGGAGAACATACTATGAAGTTATGTATTTCATTAATTGATTAATACATATAATTATTCATGTGTTCATTCTTTCATCCATCCATTCATTCATTTATTTATTTATTGTTTTACTGTATGTTTCATTTATATATTCAATAAATTGTCAAACTATAGGAAATAGATGAGCGTAATGCTAATCTGTCAAATAACATATATATCAACGAGATATTGCATTTGAGAAAAGAAAAACTTTCACTTAAAGTATGGCCTACGTTTCGAAAGATGTATTGTTAAAGCATAAACAAAAAAGTGTACAATGCATTCTTTTCTATACGAATTCGTTTTCACTGGCTGCCTGCCGTATCAATAAACGAAATTAACAAAAGACTTAACTCCGTTTCGTTTACAATCAGCCGTAGACGAGAGTCTTCATGCATGGCTGATTGTCAACGAAACGGAGTTAAGTCTTTTGTCAAATCTGCTTTTTGCTACGGCAGGCACCCAGTGAAAACGAATTCGTTTGTTAAAATTATGAAAATGTAAGGGCTACTTCAAACAAACAGAACTTTGTCATTCCTCGCTCATTTTTCCTGATTGAGGTGTCATATGAAAGGGCAGAAACTCAACTTTCTTCGAAATTCAGATACCGCCCGCCAAATGTCTTCTTGGTTTCCTTCCTTCAAATTGCTTTTAATCACTCATGCGTGAAATATGCATTATCTGAGTAGCATCACATGAAAGAGGAGACTCTAAGCTTTCCAAATATGTATCATTCATTAATTATGGTTGCGATTAAGTTATGATAAAACATCGATACTTCTCGGTTTCGTTTTTTCTGGGACGCACTGTATAGAGCTAATATTTTGTCTGCCATTCAGTATTATCACTGGCGTACTGTTGAAGGGGATGGGGGAGGGGTGGGGGGGGGGGGGGGTGGGGGGCTTGGGGAGCAGTTGATCTCCCAAATAAAATTCAAAGGTGGTTTATTTTTCATTCGATACCAGTGATTTACAAATGTTGCTGAAATGACACGATTTTTCGTTTTTTCTCCTATCATTTGTGCCCATTATGCCAGAGGCGGCACTCCCGGTAGAGGGGGGGGGGGGGGGGGGGGGGGGAGGGGGAGCACTGTGCCCCCACTTCAGGTACCCCCCCAAAAAAAACCCCTTTTACATAGGACAAGTGCTCCTTTTCTTTTCTAATAACTGTCCTTTTTTTCTCTGGTGAGTACGTCTTTTCAGGTGCGAGAAATTCCCCTTTTCACCTCTGATATTTTTTGCCCCTTTTTGCTTTGACTCGTGCCCCTTTTCCTTTTTAATGAGTGTATTTCTTTCTTCTTAATAAGAAATCTCTTCACATTCTCTTAAATGACACTTCTACCTCTGATAAGTGCCCCTTTTATTTTGACATGTGCCCCTTTTCCTTTCTGATAAGTACCATATTTATTTCGGATA
The DNA here is from genome assembly GCA_035222895.1 of Strongylocentrotus droebachiensis. Classification (NCBI taxonomy): domain Eukaryota; kingdom Metazoa; phylum Echinodermata; class Echinoidea; order Camarodonta; family Strongylocentrotidae; genus Strongylocentrotus; species Strongylocentrotus droebachiensis. Next base: position 158,294 of record JAVYIG010000083.1, read on the forward strand.
AGTGCCTCTTTCCCTTTTTTTATACGAGCCCCTCCCCCTTTTAAAAATGCCCCTTTTAAAATTTGATAAAATGCCCCTATTAAAATTTGATAGGTGCACTTCTTCTTCAGCAGATTTCTCATTTCCATTTTCTCAAGTGTCTTTATTCATTTCTGTTTAGTGTCCCTTTTCAGGTGCAAGAAGTGCCATTTTGACCTCTGAAGGCTCTGATAATGGCACTTTTTAATTTGACACGAACACCTTTTATTTTTTAATAACTGTCCTTTTCCCTTTTGATAAGTGCCTACTTTTCCTTTCTCCATAACATGCACCTCTAATTCAAGGCGACTTAGAGCCCCCTTTTCTTTAATTTTCCCTAGAACTGGCTACGCTCGCTCACATTGATAGATGTTATAACATTATGTTACTTATAAAAGAACTTTTGAGTCTTTCTTCATTAGATTGTGATTAATACTCATCATGTTTTGTTGCTGTCTTCTTTATAAGATGTAATTTTTCGCACTGGGACCTCACAAATCTTAATTTTTTTGCTCGTTCGCTTCGATCGCACGAAAATTAACCAAACTGCAAAGTATGTTGCTTAATTAAGCAGTAGTATAATCACAATCATGACGATGTAGGGGTATATACCAATGTCTAAAAATGGTGTAGGTTTTGTTGATGTATCCCTTTGTGGGTGCCCCTTTTTCCAGAAAATGCCCGTTTTTGTTGGAGCCCCCTCCCTAGTATTTTGAAAGACGCTCCACCGTGCCGCCCCTGCATTATTCAAGCATTGATAAGGATTTTGTTCTGACCCCCCCCCCCCCAACAGTTTTTGCTCATTTTTTAAAATCAAATACCCCCCCCCCCCCCCCCCGAACTACACAGGGCAACATTGTATACTAGATAATGTTGTTCTGGGTCGAGTTCCTCCGGGTTTGTTTGTTTTAAGAAAGAAAGCAGAAACTAAGAAAGTTATGATTTTTGGAAGGTTGTAATCACAAGGCGTATGGGATGTAATGCCGGACAAATTTTCCATTTTTTAAAACACAAACATGACTAAAATGTCAATATTTAAAAATAAATATGACTATTAAAGGGAGAGTTTTTCTTTTTTTTGAGTGCCCCTAATGAAAATGAGAAGAAGAAGAAAAAAAAAAAGATTTTAATTATATTTTTACCCACATCAAACGGAATAGTTACCCAGTCCATGGCTACATCGCAATCCATTAACCCAATTGCCATTTTAAGATGCGCATAGATTTAGTGATCTCATATTTGTAATATTCATATATGTCATATCATTTGTCGGATTTATTTCAAAATTTCTCCATTCTGTTTCTCCTGTTTTACCGCTTTCAGTAAAATGAACTTATTACAATGGTTGCATTGTGCTTTTAAAATTATTACAATTTTTTCTAGTTGGTTCAGTTGGTAAAGCGTCTGCCTGTCGAACTAAAGATCATGGTTTTGAATCCGACCCAGTCGGATAACTGAATCCTGCGTTGTGTGTTAATGTGCCCCTCCCCTTGTTTCATAGACGCAGGCTATGCTAAAAAAGTGCAAAACACTACGTTCCTCGGATAGAAAGGGAAATAGAGGCTCCGTGTAGAGGAGAGTCACTCCCTTTGAACGTTAAGAACCCTGTGCACTATTCGTTTAAGAGTAGGGGGGAACCCGGGTGTAGTGGTCCACCTGCAACCCCCAATCAATTATACCGGGAGGAGAGACCCAAGAGTTACAGTGATTCAGTTCGCTTTTCGCCTTCCATGCACAGGGAACGCCAAAAACTTAATAATAATAACAAATAATATTAATAATAATAATAAATACAAATTATGTGTTCTCACCACAAAGGTCGCCATAGTCATTGCAGCAATTGTTGTATCTTCTCTTTACGCATGCTTTGTTGCACTGACATGACTTGCTTGCGTTGTACGGGCCACACCTTCCCTCGCATGTATCTGTGGTTTTGGGTGAATCTTGGAAAGTAATAATAAAGAAAAAATGTTAAAGTAAGCATATGTCACGTAACAAACAAGGCACAATATCGCAGCATCAACTGTCCATCACGATTTCCACCATTATCATCATCATCATCATCATCTTCATTGTACGTTGTCGTCGTCGTCGTCGGCGTCGCCATTATCATTACAATCACTATACCCATGTATCTCGTCGAATTTGAATCGACTATAGAGAGGTTAAAGAACTCTTGTGAGAACAAAAGTAGGAGGTGCTTTATATGACAACTAAATGCATTTACAAATTTATGTTTTTAAATAATGATCAATTCTTACATGCTTAAAGGTATAGACCAGTTTTTTAAATGGAAGCTTATTATTACCATTCATGTGAAAGAATATGTTCTTGACTAATACGTGATGATACAAATTTTGCCGGGAACCCGCCTTCTAATTTATATATTTGGTAAATAATCATATCGATCATGTCTGGATAGATATCGCGATCGCGTATATATAGTCCCATATAAATCTTTCTGTGTACAGTACTTGTAACTTTGCAAAGACTGGGCCAAATTTCTAATCAGTTTGATGATTCCAGAACCTTGCAGTACACACCAATACTTTTATGCTAGATGATCAACCTTTTCCGATAGATTCCACAACGTTTCTTTCACAATGCAATCACATGACCAGAACTGGTCTATACCATTAAGCGGAAAAAAACTATCTGCATTTAAACCTGTCCATTGATGCCCTTCTAAGGGAAATAGATAAAGTGACCCCTGATGACAACAATTTGGCCATTGTAAACAGGTTCTACAACGCACATTTCTTTCTCGAGGGAGACAAAATACATGGCCACCATAAACAGACAGCCTTTATACTTAAAGAAAGATGGCCCCTAAACAGGTTTGACTATTTTCATCAACTGGCGTTGTATCTTACCGCACATAAATGTCGATTCGGTCGTGGCGATCTACAATAGCACATCGTCCCAATGGCTGGTAGCGATACCAATACATTAAGTAGTATCGAAGATGTCCATCCTGGACAATCCATGGTTTCTCAACCTTGTCTGATGCAACAAGACACCCTTTCCCCCCTCTCAATGATATATAATCTAAGATTTTGCGGAAGAATTTATAAACCACTTAGAAAGAATAATTAACCAAACGTTTTTGCTCATTACGCCAATGGTGATCCAAACTAAATACAGATTTTCCCTCGCATTTCGCACCCCCCCCCCCGGTCATGGAAAGAAATCGCCGCCCCTGATTACTGATATTCTCTTATTAGCAGATTCTGGGATAATAAACGACTAACAAAATAGGCTACACTCAGGATTTTAGATAGTATCATTGAAAAACACTTTTTATTGATTTGATAATAATTAATATCTCACCGTTAGAAGTCTCTTTCAACTGGCATGACGAATCAGGGCCGATCCGTTCTGCGGAAAGAACAATATGAGGAAGAGGATGAAACGTAATTTGATGTTTTATGATTACAATATGCTGTTTAATATAGTATATTGTACATAATTTTGCTATGTACAGTTGTTACAGTTACTTGTCCGTATTTATTATTGGGCGTTCCCAACATGCCCAAAACAATAACTGATTTGCGGTTTTTCGCCCCATTCTATTTTCTGAATTACTAATAACCGCACTGATCTCATTGTCTGCCATATTGTACCAATACTGAGAAGGAAATAGATGTGAATCTCACCGCAGAACCATTTCCTTTCATATACGCAATGCAAGAGGGAAAATAAACCTGTAGTGACATTTGCATCAGTACTTCCCTATTGTACGCAGCAGTGTTCAAAATAGACAGAAAAAACCGTCTGGTATGGGTCACTCTTCAATACAACTGACATTTGTTGACTGTCCCCATACATAGACGGTAACCCAGACGCCTCACACAGGGGGGGGGGGGGGGGGGGGGTAGATTGAGCCGATTCGGAACCACTTTTGGTTCCGAAATTGTCTCCCCCGATTTTCTTTATTTAGATCTAATTTTCTGATTTATACTTCAGATAGAAAAAAAATATGTATATTTTTCTCCTATTTATAAGTTATGCAAATTTGTATTACTTATTTCAAAATGCGAAATTTACGGACTTACTTATATGAGTTATCCCATTTTCATCTCAGACCCATGAAACGGTATGCATGGGGGAAAACAAAATCGTGATCCGGCCGATATATTTCCGGGTCAACCTACCAAAACATAGCCAATGGCCAATCAGAGTACTCGTTTAATATTGGGTTTATGAATATTCATATATCACAGGGTCAAGCCGGGCTGACTCGTACGTAGCTATTGGACGTTCGAAAAGAAGAAATGAATATTCATCAACTCAAACCAATATGGCTGACAACGTATCATATTGACTACGAGACTTTTTCGTATTAATCATCAATTAAGGATCTAAATGATCAAGCTATCGTAAGTCAAAGTAGATATTTCTGAGTTATTTTTTATCTTAAACAAAAAAATCAGTGTAATAATACAGCCAAAGTGGATATATGATAACGTAAAGAGTGAAAAATCTCATTCATCGCGGTCCGGCCGAACCCAACAATTCCTTCCACACAGTCCCCAAAGGACGTACCTCAGTCTATGTATAGAGGCGGTCAGAGGAGCCAAATGAATCTCAGCGGAACAACCGTCGATCAGAGACCGAAGCTTTCGGTCTACCCTTCGAAATTGTTCAATGACGTCTATTAAACTCTGATCATAGTCAACTCCTATACAGGGATATATTCATTCTGAGCATTCAAATGAAACTATATAGTCAAACGGGATAAACAGAAAGAGCGACCGCGTAGCCAGGATTTTATTTTTACAGACCACGCGAAGCGCTCTTCCAAGGGGGCTGGGAGCAGGGAGGCGGAGTTTCCCCCTACCTTGCGAAGCGCGGAAGCTTTGACGTTTCATTTAATTATTAGAGAAAGAAGACGATTCGTTGTACCGTTCTCGACTCTTAATCCTTGTCTAAATTCAGTTTCTTTTGTCGTTTCATTAAATTATTAGAAAAAGAAGACGATTCGTTGTACCGTTCTCGAATCTTAATCCTTGTTTGAATCAAGTTCCCCTTCCTCCGCGCGTGTTTATTTATTTGTTATATTAACACTTATAAGGTGAATGTCACTGTTCAAGCATGTGGTGGAATATAATTATTTAAAGACCGTCAATACTACTGGGCCAGAAGGGATTAGACCACACAGCAAGGTCACTGACAGGTGGCTATCTCATTAACTCAGCTCTCAACTAACATAAGAAAAAGAGGATCATGGGGGACCAACAGGCACCGATTGGGGAAGTTTTCTATATAGAGGGAGCAAATAGCTACAAGTAGGACAGTGGGTCTTTAAATAACATAGGTTTCGCTTACCTACGACTCTGACCGTCCAAGCACTTAGCTTAAACATTTTGTTTTTCGTTGTATTGCCGGAATATGTCGCCTTGATTACCAAAATGTTGTCCTTTGACAGAAGAAAAATCGGATAGTTAGGTGGACGAGTTCTTCTAGAGATGCTGTGCTCCTCCTCCTCCTCCTCATCAGGAAAGGCTTTTACAATGATGCCTTTATCGATGTCCATTGGAGATACACGAAGAAGAATTCGCCATTCGACTGGGCATACGATCTCGAAGGAGAACCATTCTTCCCCGCGCCATGTGTCGCTGGCGCCACATGTTATGTTGGCGTTGACATCCAGTGATATGTTGTGCAGAGCTGGTAGAGAGGGAGAAGGGAACACAACGCAATGAATACATATAAATATACAAAATGACAATATAGTGAATAGACTAAATACGTTTTGGTTTATTTAAAAGTTGCTTTCATAAAATTCTACGTGAGGTAAATTTGCAAAGACAACACCCAAGGAAATGAAATGAATCTTTGCTGTTGATTGACGACAGCTATCACTGGTTATTACACACAAATGTCTCGTGTCTTAAAGAGTCCATCAATACAAAAAAAAATGTACACACATACACAACAACACAAACACATATATCAGATAAGAAAAGGAGTTAATAAAGAACATTAATAATAATTTTGAAAATAATAAAACTAGGTAAACAAAGTTACAAAAGTACACCCCCAAAACAAAATAAAAAGGGTGCTGGAAGAAAAGGAGTAAGAAAAAGACCTTGGTAGGCCCATGGACCGTGACATACCCTCCTCATCATCAGCACCAGCCGCCACTGTAAAGTTTAGTATGTCATCGTTACCACGGTACTCACAATGCAGCATTTCTGGATCAAATATTATGAAACATAAACATAAGCAAAGGTACACCATTGCGTGATTTGAGGGACAATCACACTCCATCAGAAACATGATATTATGATCGCGATCAGATTCTCTTACATCTTTTATTGCTCGTCTTCAACACGTCACGAAAAGATATCATGAACAAGCACATGTTTATATCTCACTATCATTCACACTCAAAGTGCTCGGTCGTATAAGAAAGTTTTTTCTATAAAATTCCTGACTGATGGAGAGATATTTATCGTGATCAAAATTCACACGGTTAAAAAAAACGAGATCCTGATCGCGATCATAGAAAAATGTTTCTTTTAAATCTAGATAATTGCTCTGCGAGTGGTTGCGCCTAATAAGACAAACATGCAATCTTAAACTATTGATATTTGTATGAAGACTGACCAAGGCAATATATTACAAAAACCTGCCTAAATATGGAAATGTACCCAATACTTTTTTAGCATATCAAACAGTGATACGTTTTTTTTTTTTAACCTTCTACATGTATACCATGTTTTCATCTTGTGTAGGTTTTCTTTGACGATAATTGTTCTGGGGGAAAGTGATATGTCAAATGGCTTATTCTAAATCCGTGTTGCTATGTGGGCCCTACTCCGTTTTACTCTAGTATACGCACTACCGATATACAGGGCCATATAAAACCTGACTTATTTTCATTTAGCGGAAGTAGGAAAAATATATATTTCCGCTTTAACATTTAATGCAATTGATGACTAGGAAATTGTCAATATCAATTGCACATACGATATTCATGATAATGCGGATTCAAAATTCGTCCAAGTTACTCAATGAAACGACTATTAAAACAACATGTTGAATATCGAATCAATTAAAATCAATATATTTTCCACTGTTTGATAACACATATGATATCAATCAAAATATTATATGAAATATAAGTTGGATATATCTTATCACTTTTACAAAATATAATACCACTGATAACCAGAACCATCGTAAATAAAAATTGCAGATACGATTAATTCACGATTGAGGCGTATTCCAAACACTCGAAATTACTCCATGAAACGAAAACGACACGTATCGTGATATATCAAATCAAATCAAATCAAATTGAAAGAACACATAAATCATCAATGAAGAATGATATAGGATATATCTTACCACTATCACACAGAATACCATTGATGACTAGGACCATCGCAAATACAAATTGCAGATACCATGAATTCATGATTGAGGCGGATTCGAAATACGTCCAAGTTACTCCATGAATCGAATACGAAATTCAATGCAATTGCCACTGCAATGTTTCTGTGCAAAGCCGTGGGCAATGAACCGTTGTGAAAATGCTGTGTAAAGCCCAGTTTGTTTACAAATCCACGGAGGGGAAGTTTTCTGGGTATAAAAGCGGAACAGGAAACTAAAAAAAACAGATTTGTCCTTTCATGATTGAATACATCCCCACAATCGTGATGGTTTTCTGTTGGTATTATTACAGGGTAGAGTCAACAGAGTTACTCAGTTATGAATAGATCAAATATAGATATAGAAGGACAATCTGTTAGCCTATACAGAGTGATTCAGAAAAAATGTCCCACTTGTTAAAAGTTGTATTGTGATCAGCGCTCAAAATACACGGGGGCGGTGGGCGATTCGCCCCCGTGAGCTACATAATCGCCCCCGTCAGGTTGCTCACGGGGGCGATTGCAAAATTAAAAATCGCCCCGGTGGAATTATAAAATAAAGATTATCTTTTCTGTTATAACTTTAACACAATATTGAGTTTCAATTTTCAAACCTTAAACCAATGAAATGGAACTAAGATTAGCGTGCACGATTTCTCGTTTTATAGGCCTATCATTACCGATTCAGCTCGCAGTCAGTGCCGCCGTCAGCAGTGGTTATAGGCCTACTGCGCCGTTAGTAGCGGTACGTGTGCACGCTGCCGCGCCATGTCTGCTGGAGCTGGAGGCGATCGCGCAAGGGCAGAAACATGGTCAGTTTTTCGTTGTCAGCAAAATGAACCTCGACCAGTAAATCAATATTAGGGACTTTTAGATTTGCACGTTGAGAACGTGGACTGCAACGTGTGACCTCCTTTTAAGGCACTGCCAGTGCTTAAAAGGACGTCACATGTGACTGCCAGTGCCTTAAAAGGAAGTAACACGTCCACGCAAATCTAAAAGTCCCTATTGAGAAGAAGAGGAAGATGAAGAGAACAAGATGTCGTGGAATGATATGATAACATGGGCAGATCTACGGGGGGGGGGGGGGGGGTTAGGGGTTTAACCCCCTCCTCCCACCCCCACCCCCCCCCCCTTTTCAGGGGGTGGGGGGAAGTGAAGCAGATAACCCTAAGTTTTTGGTTGCTGCTTTATATGTAGTTGATAATGCATGATTAAAATAAAGAGAGAGAGAGAGAGAGAGAGAGCCACCATCATTTTGCAATGGTTCAGGGTTAGTGTAATGTACATTTGAAACCATTTCTTAGCGTCTCAACCCTAAAAAAATAACAAAACTATTTTTGAGGAAAAGCATTATACTGAATTAAATATAGAATAATAGCTTTATATTGGATCATACTAATACTGATACGGCCGGCTAAAGACAATGTGGTATTTGTATAGAGGTATTCCAAAATGACATTCTGATAATCAACATTTGTTCTGGTATTATGTATATACGCATAATACAACTGATCTTTATGATTTCTTAACGTGACATAGCTTCTTCTCCCTCTGCAAATAAAAGGATCATGCGACAAATAATCATTGTGATTCAAATCGATGCGAGGAATTTTTTGAATAAGCAATGCTTTTCACCAGAATCTTCTTTGTAAAAACGACTTTTACAAATCTCAGCCATGCAAATCTGCCACTGTGTTGTAAGATCTCTTTCAGATTAGGAGAAGTGTATTCTTTAATGAGTATTTTACATTGAATGGAACGTCTCAACTCAGTAAGCATGGCTGAGATTTGTAAAAGTTGTTTTTACAAAGAAGATTCGGGTGAATAGCAGTGCTTATTCAAACAAATATTCGCATAAATTTGAATCACGATCATTATTTGTCGCTTAACCCCTTTTAATGACCTTGTTTTCTTTCTCGTTTGCAAGAGGAGAAGAAGATATGTCACGTTAAAGACATCATAAAGATCAGTGTTGTATGCGTATATATTATATACACAGGCCAGTAACAGCTATGTAGCTTGTAAATTTGTAAGAGGGAAAATGCTGATTGAAATGATAATGATGAAATAGCAAATAATTGAGGAGTATCATAGGTACCAATTCAATGGATATTTGTATAAAAAAGAGCCCCCGTCAGTACTAAAAGAGCCCCCGTGAGAAGGCTCACGGGGGCTCTTTTTTTGAGGGGAAGAGCCCCCGTGGACAAAAAATTAATTTGAGCCCTGATTGTGATGATGTGCGTGTGTGCGTGTGTGCGGGTGTGTGTGTGCGTGCGTGTGTGTGCGTATGTGTGTCTGTCTGTGTGTCTGACTGTCTTTGTTCAATACACTGTTTTATTCCTCACCCGCAAGTGAGATCTGGCAGTCTTGTAAAGATTGTCTGATGTCAAATGAAAATGGTACCTAAATGTACTGGGAGGATAACTCTATCAAGATATATCATGAAACCCATGATTAAACATACATGTACTTCAAACAATACAACTTTTAAAAAGTGGGACATTTTTTCTGACTCACTCTGTACAGTGCAGGAAATTCGTTCCATCTATCTATTTAATTACCATACATGTTATTTTGCGTTTAGTGTCGTAATTTCATGATTACTTTATGATGTGTATTATATCAACGTGAACAAATTTGATGAGCAAAAACAGTGCTTTTGACTAAATATAGGCGAGAGAACAAATACAATTATGGAAGGAAAGGCGTCAAACCAAAGAGATACCACTTTAAATGGACATGTTTGTTTCAATTTTGTAGTTCCGTTTACGATATATACATTTACATGATATACATGTACAAAGAAAAGAATAGAAATTGAAATACTAAATATATTACAACCCATGACATTGTATGATTACTAAAAGCAATTTTTCTATGCTTATGAGGAAATAAAATACCATCAAAGGCAGGGTAAATTAGAAACATCTTTATCACTGCTCTAATGTATTTCAATTGCGCTATTATGAAGTACATAGAGCGATTTCCGGGTCATGTACCCAAGCATCACCATGTCCCCGTTATGCAGTTGGTGATGTATTGTGGGACATGGCTGTCGACACGTCGGGACATTGTGAGCAGTGGATGGCACTATACGTAAATCTGAAGTAGATTCAGAGAATTACCTGTAAGGGCGCGTTCATGCTTGATTTTGAAGGTAGAATGAGCGATCTGAAACGCTCATCGTAAACGCTCATCGTGATCGCAGTTCCACGGTGTAGCTGTTCATGCTTACTTCTCTGGCTCATCCAGGCAATTCTCCTTGTGTGGCATTGTGTGACCTTCACTGTGCATGCTACGTAGACCCACTAGAGGTCAGTGCGTTGACCCCATTTAAACGCGTTTACAATTGTAAACGCATCTTTTTGTGAGTTTACGATCGGCGTTCGTGATCGCCGTTTTTCGGTGATTCTACAAAAGTGAGCATGAACGCAAGCGTGTTTTAAACTAAACACGTAACAGATACCTGATTCTGGCCGTCAAAATCAAGCATGAACGCGGCCTTAAAAACATGTGGAAAGAGCTCTACATGTCTTGTGATAATTCATTATAAAACGGAGTATAAAGAAAATTGATTATTGACATTTTTACGCGTAATAATATAAGACCGTGTATTTGGATAATGGTCTTATATTAGTTGTTAAAGGGCTGTATGCGTGACGTCATCCCGCTCTCTCTCTCTCTCTAATTATCGTATCATGTCAGTCACAAGCAGGAAATAAATGCAATAACTGGAACCTCCATTCATCGTTGTAGTGGGAAGTATACGTTTCCCGGAAAAATAGGAATAATAATTTTTTTTTAATACAGTATCCGTGTATGTGTTAAAATATTCAGGTTTTATAGGTGAAGTAAATTTGCCCTTTTAGAAACCACCCTCCCCCTAAATATAAAATAAGAAATCGAGAATAACATTATGATTCAGTAGTACAGTAGAAAAAGCCGTATGAGGAATAAGAGGAGGAGGAGGAAAAAAGAAGAAGAAACAAAAAGGTGTTATAACGAACTAACCCTCCTTAAAGGTAATACAAAGTTTTGGTATGGGGTCATGAACTCGGTTCAAATGAACATATTGGAAGCATATGCGACCCTACAATATTCAATGATTGTTTTCGCGGTTGAAACCGATTTTAAAGTTATGAAATTATAAATAATAAACTCTTTATGTTGTATAGCTCCCTCTCAAGGTCAATATATTAATTAAGCTATAAAACAATGTTTCTTGACTAAAATCGACCGATTAGCTATTCCCGTTTGGAAATTATATATCACAACTACATATTCTGAAATTTTCATGGTCGCAGCTACCATTGTACGGCCGTAGGCGCTATTTGAAATTCATCAACGTTTACCGGGAGCACCGGTAAATTTGTATATTCAATTTTTCTCGAAAGCAGAAGTGTTTTAGGGGCTAAACTTTCTAGTGATTATATTACATCCACAGGGGCATCCAAATATATCAAAATTGAAAAAAATCACCACCACCCAATTTTCAAAATTTCCCAAAACTTTGTATTACCGTTAAGATTTGATTTAAAATATATCTAATAATACTGAATAGCAGACAAATATTAGCTCTAGAGAAGGATGCATTGTAAACGTGTCCTACACTTATGCTTTTATAATACATTATTCGAAACGTAGACCATTCTTTCTGATAATAGATTTTTTTTCATGAATCACATCTCTGGGTGATAGATATGAAATTTCCTTATTTTCTCTAGTTTGACAATTTATTGAATATTGAAATGAAATATACAATATAAAAATAAAGGAATTACTAAATAAATGAATGGATGGATAGATAGATTAAGTACATTGGTGAACCAGATGGTATGTTTGCGATTTTGTATCATGCAATTCTTTCACGAAAAAAAGTTAAGTTAAGAAATATTGATTATTTGCGAAATTAAATCATATTTTTTGGGAAATTAGAGGACAATCACCTGGTTCCACTGATCTCGAATACAGAGGCTGCACCTAGAAATCTTCTTAAAGGTAATACAAAGTTTTGGTATGGGGTCATTAATTTGGTTCAAATGAACATATTGGAAGCATATGCGATCCTATAATACTCAGTGATCGTTGTCGCGGTTGAAATCGAGTCTAAAGTTATGGAATTGTAACTAATAAACTCTTTATGTTGTATAGCTCCCTCTCAAGGTCAAGATATTAATTAAGCTGTAGAACAATGTTTCTTGACTAAAATCGACCGATTAGCTACTCACGTCTGGAAATTATATATCACAACTACATATTCTGAGATTTTCATGGTCGCAGCTACCATTGTACGGCCGTAGGCGCTGTTTGAAATTTATCAAAATTTATCGGGAGCACGGGTAAATTTTGATATTCAATTTTTCTCAAAAGCAGAAAAGTTTTAGGGGTTAAATTTTCTAATGCTTATAATACATCCACATGGGCATCCAAATAAATCAAATTTGTGAAGAATCACTATCTGACCAATTTTCAAAATTTCCCAAAATTTTGTATTACCTTTAAGTTGATTAATTGCAGCTGCTGTACTGCTTGTAGCACACCTCGCTATACCTGCAGAGGTTACAGACTAGCATGCAACTGTGTGTGTGTGTGTGTGTGTGTGTGGAACTAGCCAACTTGATGTATGCCACAATCCATTGGACGAGTCACTTGGTAGTGAAGCAGAAGATGAGTTTTACTCACTCAAGTACATTCCTCATCAAAATGAAGGAACATGAAGATACGCATGTGTATGCGCTATAAGATGAAATGAACAACACGAGGTTTCAAACATTTGTAACTGTATGGTGGGTATTATGAATGTGTGTCCAGATATTTTTATTAAGTTGTACTTTGTCTTTGTCACTTCCCCCTCCCCCTGTATCGAAAATGACCTGTCAATACTTGAATTGACCCCCCCCTTTTTTTTTGGGGGGGGGGGGGGGGTGAGGGTCGGTGACACCATAAGGGTGAGAGAGATACATTATAAAATAATTTCCTGCTAATAAAGTGCGCCCTCTATTGAGAATGATAGTGGTTTTGTGGCCCTTTGGACGCCATATTGGATTTCGTGGTTTCCTGAACCACTGTTTAACCTGCTAACTTATCCTGATGGATTTTCTGACCCCGAAGACCATAGCATTGCACCCCCAATTATGTCTCTCGGATGGATGATAAGTGACTTATGGCCATGTTTATGTTATGGCGGCCATTCTGGACGCCTTCTTGGATTTTGGGGTTTCTTAGACCATCACAAGTCATTCTTACTTGTCTCAATGGATTCCCTGACCTCCAATCCATGGGATAGACACCACAATTATGTTTCTAGGATGGATAATAAATGAGTTATGGCCATTTTAAGGTATTGGTGGCCATCTTGGACGCCATCTTAAAAATAACAGCTTTCTGAACCTCCGATTTTGGTATACTTTTAGTAAGTTATTCCTGAGGTCAGATATTACTAAAAACCGTTGTAAAACCTTTTGTTGAAATTTGTTGGGAGTTGGGGTGTTGTTTCTTACCGTATATTGACCTAACTATTGTGTACAAGAGGCTTGGGAAAATCTTGGATTGTCGACCTGTTCTTAATATAAGCCTATATTTAACCAAACATATATTGATAATATATTTCATTAAATTTAATTTGAAAGTCATATTTTATGACGAAACACTCCAGGACTTTGAAGATATTTATATTCTATTTCAAAATATCGCAAAAGTAGGTTGACTAACAAATAATTTGCCCATGCCCTTTGTGCACATTCAACGAGGGCTCGATCTACATTCATCATGCATTATACGCTGTTTCGGCATATTTAATTATGCTCGGTTTTCAAAAGTTGGGGGGGGGGGGGGGTGGGTAGTGAGCATTCATTTTTGTTGGCCCTCGCAAATTTGAAAAATCACACCCCACCCACCCCCCCCCCCCCCCCCTTAAGCGCCAGGGGAGGGGCGCATCTCCACAAAAAAGGTAAAATTAACGTGTTTTTACAGACTTTTTTCCCCGGGGGAAGGGGCCCAGGCCCCCCAGCCCCCTGGATCGGCCACTGAATCCCCCACCCCCCTGCCAGCTTATATGGATATGACAGCTTGACACTGTGTGTCTTCCTAATATGAGATTGATTAAACAGGCATATTTATGGCAACTGATAGGATGTAAAATGTTCATGACATTTTAATTAATTCTATGATCCGATGTATATAGGTATTTTAGATATACTGTAATATTTTGTCGTTATGATTGTCTAATTATTATTCGAAATGCAATTTTCTCCTAAAATTGTACAGTTAATTATCACAATGGCATTATTTGAATAAACTTTCACTCAGTGACACTAATTTAAGAGACTTTGACAACATTATCAGTTAGAGATCGATGTGCATTCATCCTCTTTATTTATATCATCCTTTATACAACACCTACGAGGATCCTTGTCATTTGATTGGAGGATTTTTGGTCACAATATATTCAATAGATTTTCTATTGCACGGGCGTGCATTTTTGGTTATATGCAGACTGCGTACCTCTCTGCCGTGCGCTTTTCCCTGCGTGTATCTGACGCGAAGGCAATCTGAATGCATGTAATCGAGAAGGCTTGACTCCAACTTTAATCTCCAACAATCTTTAATATAAGGGTTAAATCATAATTTATTGATTAACGTTCTATTATATCTCGTTTTGATGTTGTATAAAACAAATAATGAATTTTAAAATTCCTTGAATGATTAATGTTAATTATATTGAACTCGGCTGACGCCACGTTGAATAGAATGTCAATCTTTCAACTCATGAACATATTCGCACTATTGAACGAATGAAAAACATTCATTATTTGTTGCTAGAGCAGACCAATACAAAATAAACTCATATCTCAGTCACACCGCCAAACCGGTTCAAAACAGGCCAAAGGGGGTAATGTAATATTTTGTTCGGTCTGTTGTCAGTCTGTTGTTGGTCACACAGGTGTGACTGGGGTATCACTAATTAATAAAATGAAACATACATGTAGTTAAATAATTGCAGCATCGATAAAGTTTAAATAAAAATAACTTTACGCAATTTAAAGTGTATGTACATTTTAAACAAGAGTACTGATTACAATGAAATAATGATTAATGCTGAAAGTAATAATGATAATCTACTTCTATATTATTTTTTGTTTCTCATATACCTTATAATTACACTGCTTGAGAAAAGTTACTATTTACGCTTCAGACTAGACCGAATGAAACAAAAAGGAAAAAGTAAAGAGAGAGAGAGAGAAAGTGAGAGAGAGGGGAGAGAGAGAGAGAGAGAGAAAGACGGGGACAGGGTAGAGGATAGGGGACATTCGACCACATGATTGTTGAACATTTAACATGTTTATCAAAGGTCATATACAAATGTTCTGAATTTCGAATAATTCTAATGAATATATTCAAATCTTGGGCACCATTTGAACAACAAAACCACCATTTTGTCACTCATTCACAAAGTCTGTAAAGGCCATTATTGCTAAAATGTTAGTGTGCTTTTCATGAGTGCAAAATTTACGAAGATTTTGTGATTAATGGAGAGTTGGTGGTTCTAAAGCCTAAAACACTATCATATCGTATGCATAATCAAACCTTTTATAAAGACATTGACTAGTTTATTTCAAAATTAAAGGTTCACTTTCTGTTATCATGGTTACTGCTCGGATGAGATTGGAGTTTAGCTCCTAGAGACTTCTGAAGGTGTGAATACTCCTCGGCTTGTGTGTCAGGTTCTTGTTGATATCCAGGATTGTCCAAGGTCTGGTAGGCATTCGTCGGATCTTCAGCGGGCTCAATAGGTGTCTGGTAGTCATTGTCATCATAAGAAACAGGGTGCCTAGTCATCGGTTGGTTAATTGGTAGAGCCTCTGTGGGCCTGGTCGGATCCTAAACGTCAGATGTGGCCTTTGGCTGGCCATCTGGAGATTCGTAATCCTCATCTGTTTCATTCTTGGGCTTCAAGGTACCATACCCTGCAGAGGGTGGCTGTCCGACCGTATTAAGGCTTCGCTGAAGCGTGTCATATTGCTTGTCTGAAGGAGGTTCTGAAACATCCGAAGTGCCTTTCACTGACTGGTCGTTTTGCTCTAAGGTAGCATACTCGGGACTAGGTTCAAGGGTAGCGTACTCAGGCGTGGTGGTCTTGAGTGCCTGGTATCTATTCTCCGTTGCTGGTGTGTCCTTTGAGGGTAGTTGATTTAGCATTTCACCATTTGGATGAACACCACTGACGATCCTATCATCCTGACGTAGATCTTGGTAAGGTTGAAGGCCGTCTGCCACTCCGGGTGACCTATTCACAGCAGCGACTGCACGTGTTCCATCTTGAAAGAGTTCCTGATATGGACCAGATCCACTGGCGGTGGACCTATCAAGAGATGTCTTTCCTTGGGGACGATCTGGGACGTTGTACTCGTGATAGTCATCTCTTTCCTTGCCGCCGAATAAGGTGTTGTAGTCCTGCTCTCCAATCTCATTGTAGACCACTCTGCCCTCATTCTGGTTGACTGCGCTCCTGATGTTCAAAGCAACAGTACCATCACCTTCTGGTCCTGCATTCGAAGTCACGTATTTAGGGCTTTTATCCCCTTCCTCTGACGACACATGATTATGTACATACGGGCCGGTGTGGGATGAGACGTTCTCTGCATGGGCTGAAGCCTGTTTGTTCCTTTTAAAGAGAATTGAAAGGGCTTTGGTGAGGAACTCTACGATTAGGTTGAGAATTTGTATAATTATTAGGCCTCTTGTTATAATTATTATTATTGTTTGGCCTCACCTGTTGATGGAAAAAGAGAAGCAAATGCTATTTTCAAGACTTTCCGCAGTATACCTTCTTCATGTTATGAACTCGTACCCGTATAAAAAGATCCTTTGCTCTCTTCTCTCTTGTACCAGACTACTTACAATACGTTGATAACGATTCAATTCAGTGACTCTAAGTTTGATGATCGGTAATTACTTTCATTTTGATATGAGAGAGTCATCTAATTTGAATATTGGAGCATTATTCAATCACGGGAAAGGGGAGAATTCATACCATACTCACAATGCTGAAATAGTCAATTAAGCTCGGAAAGAAGAGCATGCATGGCAAAGAGAACGAAGAGAACGATACTTTGAAATGAGCATTTGGATGTTAGATAAATATAAAAGTACCTTCTTTTACACCAGATGGTAGCAGCTAACGCGACAAGAAGGAATACGACAACAATTGGAGCAACGATTGAGGCTGTGTTGATTTTACCTGAATTTAAATGAAATGACACATAAATTATGCAGGCGAGTTAATATAGATGAACAAGGACTTAACAAAGGCTCGTCCTTCGTAGATTGCATCAATTCTAATTTCTTTCATTCTTTCTTTCTTAATTTTTTCATTTATTTCTTTCATTCTTTCTTTCTTCATTTCTTCATTTATTTCTTAATTTGTTTATTCATTAGATATTATATTGGGGGCATAGAGTCCAGAACTTCCATAAGATATCTCAAAATCTTTCTCTTGTCTCCCTCATGCAGATATTTTATGTCTGTTTCCCTAATCTCTTTCTAAATTTATCCATGGTCTACGTCTCTTTCCATGGATCACCCTGTGGTCGGTGGCTTCTATTCTCTTGTTGCATCGCAGTCTCCCGTGTCATTCTCCTCTTCTTTTCCCCCTTTCCCACTTCATTTATGTCTTATCAGTTATCACAACTATGACGCCAAATATGGCGCCAAACATGCGATGATCTTAATTTAGAATCTGTAACAAACTACGAGCTAAAACATTAAGTTTTTGATCGGTTTTATGATAGAACTGTAGTATATTGGTAAAGAGGTTTTTTTCCACATTTGCTCCTCTTACTGAATTGAGGTATACAAAATTGAAACTGTAAATCTACCAGTATTTTTTGACGAGAAAGAGCCTGGAGCAGTTGTCGCCCGATCAAATGTAGGATCACCCATAAAAAAGGGGATTTCATGACTATAGGATAAAAAAAAATAACTATTCAAGATAAAATGGGTACCTAACAACGCTGGGGTAATAATAATTGCAGGGCCAGCAGCAGACTACCCAGGGTAAATAAGACCAAAATATTGAATTGAGACGATCGTACAGTTTTTCGAAAGATCAACGTTAGTCAAGTTCTATAGCCTTGTCCCTTACCTTTTGAAATGTGCGAACATTACAATGACGTATTTCGTAATCCGAACCTGATTTCTATGGGATACAGGACGCGTATTTTTTGTTTACACGACAGCCTGTGATTGTTACGGCTTTAATTTCAATAAACGCGCTCGCGAAGAGTCTAGTTAGCTAGCTAAACCTTCGCATACGCACATGGTAACCGTTAGGGTTATAATAATCATGCAACCCACCTTTCATCAACCCATCCTTAGCCCAATCAGTAAAGACAGCGTAATACAACGTTGGAGTTGAGGGTTCGGATCTCCGTATTTATTCAGTTTTATTTTTTGCCTTTATAAATAGTGAGGCAAAGCAATACATAATACAAGTCTAATTGTTTGTGACCTCTTTCCAAGCTTTCGTAGCTAGGTAGATTCTTCGCGAGCGGGTTTATTGAAATTAAATCCGTAAAATCACAGGCTATTGTGTAGATTAAAACTATGCGTCATACGGGACATTGAAATTGCCCCTGTGTCGATTTTTTTCTTCTAAAGTACTTGCGATCGCGTTACTGTGACTGTTTAATTGAGAGCAATTTTTGTATCCGGTACAAGTTAATTAACAACTGTTCATTCTTAGTTAGAGTGCAATACGGTACAGGTAGCTCACCTGATGTAGATCCAACTGGTGGGTCTGGAGCAAATACAATTGTATTCATACCGCGTATTTGGACATGTTTTGAAGCGATTAGTGTCACCTGCGTTAGAAGAAAAAAAAAGCACTTTAGAGAAAGACAAATTTATTTGACATTGTCTTACCATAGTTCTTTACTATTCGAGAAGACCGATAAACGTACATCCAATTTTGAACATTATATTATATACTATTTTTGTTCAAATGAATTAAAAATAAAAGAAAACAAATATATAACTTTGAATTTTAATGGAATAGAATTGAATTGCAAATAGACGGAGTCATTATTAACTTTGAGACATTCATCAAATCATGATTATCATAATCATTTGTAACATTGATTTCATGAAAATGTTTGGTCAATTTGATTATAGCAAAGTGAGAGACAAAGAAACAATTTACATAATATGAATAATGATGATGACTATACCTTTCATTACGATTATGACTCAATCAGCATTATTGACCCATTGCAAAACAAGTAGGGGGAGGTGTAAGTTTAGGTGTTTTCTTGTTTTCACCGTTAAAGATAAAGTTGAATTCTGGGCAATTGCATTGTGGAAGAAACGATGTGGAAGCGATCAGAAAAAGTTGATCATGTAGCATTTAAATATTGGTGTGTACTGCACGATTCTGGAATCATCAAATTCAATATGATAACAAATTTGGCCCAGTCTTGGTAAATTAACAAGCACTATACACAAAAAGATGGTTTTATGTGATGTTCTTCCACACATGCATGCCAGCAATGATAGCGCTCCCAAATTATTGTTCCCCTCTCCCCAGAACTCAACTTTCTCTTTAAGAGTGTGTGGGGTGGGGGTGGGGTGGGGTGTTGACTTGATTCCCCCTATTCATGTCACTGTAAACCTTACCTGTAGTTCACTGGAGGTACGACTGCATGACACAGTTATTATATTGGACTGATGACCGACTACATTGACTACGTTGACAGGTTTTCCACAAAATTTCCAGCAGATGATCGTCAAATTTCCTTTTCTATTCATTTGGAAGCTATAATTAAATGAAACCAGAACAGTCTCATAGGAGGTGGATGTTGGACATGAGAGTTCGAATTCCATTCCTAGAACATAATCAAAAAGGAAAGGAAAATTAATAGTAGGTGTATTTTAATATTGACTTTGTATATGCTGGATAGTTAGAAATTTCGCCAAAATAAGGGATTTTTTGGAGGTGCTCAAAAAGATTAAATATTCGCGGGCAACAAACAAAAAACAAAACAAAAGTAAGATAGACATTAGACTAATAAACGACTGACAAGCAACTTGGGATACAATTATGGTTTTAGATAGCTTCCTTGCGGATTGCTCTTATTTGATTTGATAATAATTTTTGTTTTATCTCACCCATACTGGCAGGGTTCACCTCGCGTAGAAAAACTGACAGTTCCCGTTCGAATATTTGTTCAGTGTACAGAGATAGAACGTGTTTAAATGTTTCATAATGATAATAAGCTGTTAAGTTAAACATAATTTTGCAACTTACAGTTCTTACAGTAAGTTGTCCGTATTTGTTATGGGCGTTCCAAACATGCCTAATACGAGCCCCAAAACGAGCCCTCATTGCTTTGCGGTTTTTCGCTCCATTTTTTTTCCTCTGAATTACCAACTGCACTGATTTCTTTGTTTGCCATATTGTACCAATAATGAGGAGGAAATAGATGGGAATGTCACTGCAGAATTAGTTCTTTTCATATATGCCATGCGAGGGGGAAAAACTCCCGATAGTATTATTTGCATCGGTACTTCCCTTCTATACACTATACGTAGCAGTGTTCGAAACTGTTAAATTATATCCATTAAACTTTGCCATTAGACTCTGATCATAGTCAATCCCTAAACAGTGTCATTCATTTGGAGAATAAAAGAGAAACTATGATCAACCGGGATAAACAGGAAAGGAAAACTTTAGAATTATTATTCGTCAGCGAAATTTGACGCATTGTTAAGAAATCAAAAGAGATTCAACAACACACATGTTTAAAAATTGCGTTAAACCTTGCACTGCGTATGGTTTTGAAGTATTGTAAAGAATTCAAAAGAGATTGGAAAGATACAATTACAGATACAATCTGCGCATGGGCAGATAAAGGTCATTTGTACCAAAATGGTAAAACCCACAGAGATGAATACTGGACATGCGCTCATGAAAGTTATGTAACATTATTCATTTATGCACCAACGGTACATTCTATGATACGAAGGTGGAAGTATTCTTTTCAAAAGGGCAAACAAAAGGTATTCATGAAGCACATCTAGGACTTTGGCAGTTATTATTCTAAGATGCTCAAAGTGGAACTTCTCCATGTGTAAAAGATTTGTGGATATTTGGGGTCATTTGTATCATGTGCTATCTGTAAACTCCCTTATTACGTTAAACCTTGCCCTGCACCTGGTTTTGTGCAAATTTGGAGTGGAAAACAAACTTGTTCACACACACGAATTCTTTAACATTATGTTTAGGACAGGACTCATTTGTTTTCTTCACACACTTCGTTACTCGGGGAGTACATCGTGTTCTTTTGTCGGAGTGTGCGCGTGTGTGCTATTTTTCTTTGGTTATTAAAGATACTATGTCACATTTGCAGCCAACATCAAATTCTTGAGAACTTTGTAGGAATTATGAATTTGTCATGTATGTCCTGTGAAATTGAAACGTTAACAGTGTCCTGATATTCAAATTATGCAAGGAAACCCGTTAACTTGCTAGGCTTCACTGTCATACACTATTGAGTGACTGATTTTTGTTTTCTTTCTTTGGTAATAGCATGAGTTGTTAAAGGGTACATGAGCATTTGTCTACATCAATAACCCACTTCTTGTAATGGCCAACATTTAACTGATTGAATCTTTGCACAGCATAAAACGTACGACCATTCGGTACAATGGTCTGAAAAATGAGACTATTACTTACTGGCTCTATATCTCTAAATTCGATTTAACAACTAATAGCCGTTATTTTCCCACTTAAAGACATTTTCAAGCCCCTATTTTTCTAGGGAAGTTCGAAATTAGTATTATCTTTCAATGCCGTTGGAATTTAAACTTTTCATTTGTTTGGCCTGCAAATGGGACATAGTACCTTTAAGGGGGAGGGGAGAGTGGTAGACGAAGCACTTTTCATTCTGTGATTAAAAAAAATCATATATATCTATTTATCATTTTAACACTTACAAGGTAAATGTCACTGTTAAAAAAGGTGGCGGAATATAATTATATACATAACTTAAGTTTCACTTACTACTTGCTCCGCCCGACTGCCGTTCCCTTTCCAATGTGTCACTGGCGCCACATGTTATGTTGGCGTTGACAACCAGTGAAACATTTTGAAGAACTTGTGGAGAATATTTAGCCGCCACTGTAAAGTTTGTACGTTCGCCGTTACCATGGTACTCACATTTCAGCATTCCTTGATCTAATATTTGAAACATAAACATAAACTAAGGGACATCAATGCGTGATATAAGGGACATTAACACGTTCCCAAACTTGAGATTCAGATCGTGACCAGAATCTATAAAAAATAACTTCAAATAGCGCATAAAACACAGGCAAAATTGCATTTCTCTATGCACTTTAAGAAAAAGAAAAAAAATGCACTGGGTTCATGATTCTGATTATTATGAAAGAGCGCATGTTTATTAAAATATCGTTATCATTCGCACGCAAAGAGCGGCTCTCGGCCGTATATTTAGGTAGGGGTTAACAAAAAGAAAAATTACACACCACACTTACGGATCGTAAACTGATGAAACGCGATTCGTTAATTGAATGTCAATAGTCGTTGTATTGTATTTATTCTCTTTAATGGGGGCACTCACTCCCAGAGAAATTATTGAGATAAAAAAAAACTATTTTCTTTGATCGCGATCATAAAAAAGTTGTTTTTATTTTCTACAATGTCTCACTAATGGAGAGATTCTTGTAGTGTGTTCAAAATTCACATGAATAACAAAAACGTGATTCTGATTGCGATCAAAGAATATTTTTTTTAATTTCATCTCGATAATTGCTCTGCGAGTGAATGTTCCCAATAAAGACAACACATACAATCTAAATTATTGACATTTATATGAAAACTGAGCAAGGCAATATATTTTGTGTGTGATAATAGTGACAAATCTTGTACCGTCAGTTTACGATCCATAAGTGTGGCGTGTAATTTTCATTTTTTAAACTCATGCATACATAGGCAAATGAGCCTAATACCATTTAAACTAGTCGCATACAAACCCTAATAAAAATTGGTTGAAAGCAGTGATGTGTGGTTTATTGTTTTTGTTAACATTGTTTGCTGATTTCTTTGTCGATAATTGTCCTGGGTAAAAGTGATATGTCAAATGGCTTATTCAAATTCTATGTTCCTATGTGGGCCCTTCTCCGTTTTACGCTGCCAACCCCCCCCCCCCCCCCCCATCGGGCTGTACATCTGTACATACGAGGAATCAAAGATAATTCATTATTCTATAATAACAATATTGGATGCACTAAATTAAAGGTGTTCATGGTTCATTCTAGGAATTTAGGAATCCAGTCAACTCATTTCTGTTTTCGGGTTGGGTTGAGGGGGGGGGGGGGGGGGTCGGGGGGGGGGGGATTCAAGTACTACAAATGTTAAAACCGTATGTAGCAGCCTCTAATACACAATAGTTTTGTTCACGACCATTACTCCCGGCCTACTGAAAAAGGGTACAGGCGTAAAAAGACTGAGCAAATGAGTATAATATTCAAGCAATATGAAAAGTTTGCCCATACGCCTCTCTGTATGCACTACTCATATGGTTATATGAAACTTAAATAATTTGTATTTAGCGTAAGTAGGGAAATGTATCTTTCCATTTTAACACTCAACACAATTGATGACTTGAAAATTGTCACTAGAAAATGCAGACACGATAAATTCACGATGAGGCGGATTCGAAATACTTCAAAGTTACCCCATGAAACGAACACGACATGTGGTATATCAAATCAAATTATATATTTTCCACTGTCAACAACTCATTTCAAATCAATGACAAATTATATGGTATATACGTAGGAAAGATCTTACCACTTTGACACATAATGCCATTGATGACCAGGACCATCGCAAATACAAATTGCAGATACAATGGATTCATGATTGAAGCGGATTCGACATACGTCCACGGTGTTCCATGAATCGAAAACGAAATGCAGTTAAATCGCCACTGCAGTAATTCTTGGCAAAGCCGTGGTCAATGTATCGTTGTGAAAATGCTGTGAAATGCCTAGTTCGTTTACAAATCCACGGAGGGAGAGTTTTCCAAATATAAGAGCGGATCAATAAACTAAAAAGCAGATTGGTCCTTTCACAATTAAGTACCTCCCCACAATCGTGATGGTTTTGTGTTGATATTATAAAAATGCTGTGAAATGCCTAGTTCGTTTACAAATCCACGGAGGGAGAGTTTTCTGGATATAAGAGCGGATCAAGAAACTAAAAAGCTGATTGGTCCTTTCACAATTAAGTACTTCCCCACAATCGTGATGGTTTTGTGTTGATATTATTAAAGGGCATAGTTAACAGAGAAACTTAGTCAATCATAAACAGATCATATATCATGGTTATACCGTGCGACCTTAGAAAAACTATACACTTTTGAAATGGCTGCCAAATAAAAAAATATTATTCTGGGGAAAACAGTTTTATTTGTATGGAAAGCTCATAAACTCAACTTTCATATAACACCAGAAAGTCCGAAAATAATTCATGCTTAGGTGAGCACTGCTCACTTTTGTAGAGGGTATGAAAATTAGGTTGCGCAGGAATTAGCCTTCCAATTTGTGAGAGGTAAATCCTTTGGAGCTTACATAATTGAGGGTGATATGATACATTCATGATTTGCTGAGTGAATTTCATGGTTTACATTTCAGTTACCATTTACCTGAAGAATAGGTAGTCGATATCTCGGACAATACTTTTTTCAACAAACTGTATTTGAATATTCAATTAACATAATCCCTACCGGGGTATTAAGTAAATCAATGAGATGTTCAACTAATCTTACAATAATCGAAATGTGAGGTGAAGGTTTTTATTCAAATTCACAGATGTAAAAAATAACAGTTTGTAACATGGAAGTTACAACAGGTACCATCACCCCATCCTGACTCTCATGAACACGCCACTGAGTCTACCAGGGAAAGTTACAATGCTACAATAAAAATTCAAAAGGATTTACCTCTCACAAATTGGAAGGCTAATTCCTGCGCAACCTAATTTTCATACCCTTTACAAAAGTGAGCAGTGCTCACCCAAGCATGAACTATTTTCAGACTTGTTGGTGTCATATAAAAGTTGAGTTTATGAGTTTTCCATACATATAAAATCTTTTTCACGAGAATCATATATTTTTTATTCGGCAGCCATTTCAAAAGTGTATAGTTTTTATTGGGGACGCAAGGAAGAAGGACAACGTGTTAAGCACTACAGTACAGGAACCGACGATGTTATCTGATTACAAACAATTATTTAGATGCTGCATGTAAGTTTTCTTTTAGTTTCGTAATTTCGTGATTGCTTTTATGATGTGTAGTATACCACCACGTACACATCTGAAAACAATACTCCGGACTAGATAGGCTTTTAAAGCAGTTGGTATATAAAAACAATGTTTAGGGAGTTGTGTAAATTGTAAATTGTAAATTGTGGAGATATCATATACACTTATGGACTGAAAGGCGTCAGACCACTTAACATGAACATGTTTGTTTCAATTTTGTAGTTCCGTTTACGATATAGATTTACATTATATACAGGTACCAAGAAAAGAATAACTGATTGAAATATTTAATATATCAAAGCCCATGACACTGCATGATTACCGAAAGCGTTATTTTTATACTAAGGAGGAAATAAAATACCAAAGGCAGGGTATTTTACAAACCACTTTATTACTGTTCTAATGTATTTCAACTGCGTAAATCTGATTATGATACAGTGTTTCAGTATCATGTTTATTTCTTTCATTTCCTTCCTCATCTACTTGCGCTTTCATATATTGTGTACTCATACCTACTATTTGAAATGTTGCCCTTTTGAAACCTATCGTGTGTGTAACTTCTCCTGCTAATCCTTATCCTATATTTTCACCAGTTTCTTTTATTATTATCATTGTCAGGTGGGCTGTATATTATACAGACCACCTTATGTTTTCGTTAAAATTGCCTTTATTATTATTTCTTTATTTTATTTCTAACCACTTTTTTGTTAACAAGATAACTTAAAAATGGTTCGATCAAATGCCTTGAAATTTGGCGCATATATGTATAGACAGATGGACAAGGCACGGTAAGGTTTTCAACCTTGACCTTGACTGATGACGTCATCTAGGTGCCATTTTGTGAAATTTTCTGAAAATAAGCTCTTAATCATATCTTCATAACCAAAAGTCATTTTTCATTCATATTTATCATGATCAAGGTCAATATCAGTCCGGTCAATTTCAGGTCAAAAAACGCGCTATTAAAAATATTCTGACATCATCATAATGGCCTTCAAACTAAAAATACGAATTTGCATATTATGACGTCAGCATATTTATGTAAAATTGATTGTATCTCTGTAAATATCGATCGATTTTCTTCCAAATGTCGATATGTTGTAGCTAAGACAATACTCTACAAGCTCAGTGGTCATTATTTTCATTTTGATGACGTCATCATAGTGAAAATTACGATT
Source organism: Strongylocentrotus droebachiensis (assembly GCA_035222895.1). Classification (NCBI taxonomy): domain Eukaryota; kingdom Metazoa; phylum Echinodermata; class Echinoidea; order Camarodonta; family Strongylocentrotidae; genus Strongylocentrotus; species Strongylocentrotus droebachiensis. The sequence goes on from JAVYIG010000083.1 coordinate 185,216, forward strand.
AAAGGGCACATATCAGAAATTTCTTAAGTTGCGTGTTATGCCTATGGAAGGTGAATTTCGTTCACATCATTAATCTACATGACATTGTTTTTTAGCAGTATCTCGCTTATTTTTGCTATATTTTGTCTCAAATTTTAGTTGGACCAGCCCACCTATACTTGTTCCAAACAAGTATTACATGTCTAGTTGTTTTTGTTGCTGTCGTTGCTATCGTTGTAGTCATCCTCGGCAGCATTATTCTTATTATCATTATTGATATCATCTTCATCGTTATCATTATGAACATCTTCTTTACAGCCATTCTCTCTCTTTCGGGAATAGGCCTACCATACAATTCGCATACATCACAGGGCAGATGTCATTCCAAACAAAAATGGAAAATTGTTAAGAACCTATTTCTCTCCATTTGATTCAGCTGAAAAGATAATTTGCAACTTCACCGTCCCCCGCCCCCACCAACAACAAAAATAGGATATTCTTTTTTTATTAAATCTATTAAAAGAAACAAGAAAGATATACCTACTGATCATGTACTCTTAGTATCAACGAAATTGATTAGAGATTAGACGAAATGTTCGAATGTGGTTAATGCATGGACGATATATATATATATATATATATATTTGTATTTGTATTTATTTATTTATGTATTTATTTATTTATTTATAGGTGGTGCAGAGCAATTTAGCAGAGTGGTGTCAACGTCAACGGGGCAGTATATCTCTGCCAAACGGATCCACGACGAAATTTATACCGGACTTGGAAAACCTGCCAGCAGGAGGCATCCTGACAAGATAAACTGTCTGACAAGACAAACAAATAACACTGACCAAAAATATGATGTAAGGCTCGAAGGTACAGACGTAAAAAGACTGAGCAATGAGAATAATATTCAAGCAATATGAAAAGTTTGCCCATACGTCTCTCTGTATGCACTACTCATAGGGTTATATGAAACTTAACTAATTTGGATTTAGCGTAATTAGGGACATATATCTTTCCACTTTAACACACAATACACCTGATGACTAAGAATTTATCAATTATAAATTGCAAATAGGATATAAATGATGATGCGGATTCGGAATACGTCCAAGTTACTGCATGAAACGAAAACCACGTGTATTGTGATATACCAAATCAAATCGAACCAAATCATTATATATTTTCCACTGGAACACAATTAATTCAAAATCAATGACAAATTATATAATGTATACGTAGGAATTTTATCTTACCTTTTTGACACATAATGCCATCAATGACCAGGACCATGGCATACAAAAATTGCAGATACGATGATTTCATGATTGAGGTGGATTCGAAATACGTACAAGGCGTTCAATGAATTGAAAACGAAATGCAGTTCAATCGCCACTGCAGTGATTTTGTGCAAAGCCGTGGTCAATGAATCGTGAAAATGCTGTGAAAAGTCTAGTTCGTTTACAAATCCACGAAGGGGAAAGTTTTCTGGATATAAAGGGGATCAAGAAACTAAAAAGCAGATTGGTCCTTTCATATTTAAGTACCTCCCCACAACTGTGATGGACTTGTGCTGATATTATCAAAGGGCATAGTTAACAGAGAAAATTTATCAATCATAAACAGATCAAATATTGTGTTAAGCACTACAGTTCAAGAACCGACGATATAATCTGATTACAAATTACCTTTCTTTTAGTTTCGTAATGTCATGATTGTCACGTACACATCTGAAAACAATACTCTGGACTAGATAGGCAAGCAGTTGGTATATAAAAACAATGTTTAGGGAGTTGTGTAAATTGTAAATTGTGGAGATATCATATACAGTTATGGACTGAAAGGCGTCAGACCACTTTAAATGAACATGTTGTTTTAATTTTGTAGTTCTGTTTACGATATAAATTTATATGATATACAGGTACAAAGAAAAGAATAACAGATCGAAATACTAAATATATCAAAGCCTATGACATTGCATGATTACCGAAAGCGTTATTTTTATACTAACAAGGAAATAAAATACCAAAGGTAGGGTATTTCAACTGTGTAAATCTGAATATGATGCAGTGTTTCAGTATCATGTTTATTTTCTCATTTCCTTCCTCATCTTCTTGCGCTTTCATATAATGTGTGCTTATACCTTCCATGGAAATGTTGCCCTTTTAAAACCTTTATCGTGTGTGTAACTTGTCCTGCTAATCGTTATCCTTTATATTCACCAGCTTCTTTTATTATTATCACTGTCGTTGTTGTTGCAAATATTATGACCATCATCAGCAGCATTTTTTTATTTTTCATCATTATCTTTATTGTTATCATTATTATCATTTTCTATACACCATTTTCTTTCTGTTAAGGATAGGCCTACCATACAATTCGCATACATCATACTGCTTATGGAAATTGTGGCATAATTTGACAGAGAGTGAAATATATATTATTCCAAATAACGTGTGCCCCAACATTATATTGCACTAAATTAATTACGAAAGCATGACACAGACCGGTATGATTTTATCATATTAATATTTAGATTATTTCACAAAACCGTCTTTGCAAAGATCAGCACTTTCGCGACAAGGGACTTGGCGTGACTTCAACTCATAGAATACTCCAAACAGGTTATGTCTTTGTAAACGCCATTACAAGTCAACCTTTATTTAGTCTAGGAAACTGTAAAAATATCATATATTTATATACTATATATACATATTTTACTAAAGGCGTCATTAGAGGGACATTTGGAGTGAAAAAATGAGTCATTAAGTAGACATTGTCATTAGGAGGATAATTTGGTGTCCTCTTAACGTTTTTACGTTTTATTTCTCATAGAAGGCCCAATTTTGTTATATATCTCTCTCTATATATGTAATGTTACTAAAGGCGTCATTGGAGGGTCATTTGGAGTGAAAAAAGAGTTATTAAATAGACATTCATTTAGGGTTAGGGTTAGGGGTAGGGTTAGGGTTAGGGTTATGATTTGTATGATGTCCACTTAATGTACCATGTAGGGTTATATACAAATGCATACATACACAAATATACCTCACCAAACTCTCTCGTTATTAAAAAGTTCTTAATGGTGTTAATATAAAAATGTCATACAAACACAACTGTTTCTATATAATTTTTAATGTCTTAACGTATACAAAGATCTCTTGACACGTTTATCCCCAAATCATTTGACAAAGGCCTATCGCATAGTTTTTACATTATTTCAATATCACTAGTTATTACTAGGGGTAATTGTAGTCAAAATAAATTACATAAATTATTTAAATTGCAAAAAAAAAACCTTCGCATATGCCTTGGATATTATTATCGTGCCCATTCTGCCCCACTGTTTAGAAAATTGAAATCTCTTAATATTTTTGATTTATAATATTAGTCCATTGCCCTCTTTGGTTTCTTTTACTTTCAAATAAATTACCTGTTAATATTTTTCAGATGTTCACTCTTAATTACCAGATACATAATCACAATACTCGTTTTAAGGATTCTTTTCACTTATGGCCAGTAAAAAATAAATAAGGTAATGAAATCAGTACGACATAAAATCCCTGTGATTTGGAACTCCATCCCCAAAGATGTTTCTGATTGCAAGTCAGTTAATTCCTTCAAAAAAAAGTTGAAGCAGTTTCTTTATCTCAAATATGTATAGTTATTTATCTTATGTTAATATTTGTGTTATATGTTTTTGGTTTGTTGTTGCCTTTTTGTAAATGTTTTGTTTTTATCTTTGTTTTTGTTCACTTTGAATTATGCAATGAATGCTTTGGGAACTATGCTTGTACAAGGCTTAAGGGTTTTATTCCCCCCCCCCCATTTCATTTATAAATTTGTTTATGAATAATTTTGTATCTTTTGTATCAATGTAATTTTTAATCGAGAATGATGCAAAATCAATCTCAATCAATCTCAATCTAGCTGTGTCAATCATAGCTATACGTACGTTGATGCCAGGAATGTAGTCAACGACACACACAAAACACACATACACACTCAAAATCAACCCACCACAGCTGTTATTATCATATTTAACTTAACTCTACGCTCGTACTTTCCAGGAATATAGTCAAAGACACACAAAAACACACACATCGCCACACCCCACCACACACTAAAACAGTTGTCAATAACCATATGCACAAAACAAACGCAGTTAAAATACTGTTTTTTCCATGTACTTTATCGTTTATACTTAAACGAAATGTACACCATTTCCCACTTAAATGTGAAATATGCAGATTTAGAAGAAAAAAAATAGAATACTTCCTGATAGTGCAGAACTAAACACATTTGTATTTAGATGTCATAAAATGGTATATTACAGTGTGAGCAAATTATACAAAACCGGAAACTATATACATGATATTAAATGTTACCCATAAAAGTCGGGATATTGTTTTCTTATCTTTATTTTTCATAATGATTATGGCATCATGGTTTATTCTTGATATATCAAGTTTATAGCTTATTGATCAATCAAAGAAATCATAGAGATTGATTTATAAAGTTCTGAGGAGATGTTAACTTTATCTATCAAGAAGAAACCATATTGTCACAATAATCTTCATGAAAAGTTGTAAGAAAATATTACTATTCCAATTGTATGGACAACAGCGAGTGCAGTAAACAAACAATAATCATTTTGTAAAGAATCATCATGAATAAAGTTAAGGATACAAACAACAACATTAACATGAATTATCTATATGTATATATAACATGTTGTGTTGCAAAGAGTTCCAAGACCACAGAACAATCTCAATATTGGTAAGGGGCTCGGTTACTACTTCAACATGCATAATTCAAAAGATTAAAGATAAACTTGAGTTCTGGTAAAAAAAAAAAAAAAAATCTCACAGAATCAAACGAAATTTACACTGAATATTCAAGATTGCAAATAAATGTAATTTGCTGAACAACTTCGCTAGAAAATGTATACTGGCTGGGTAATGAGCATAGAAAGATAAGGACATCAAGGTAACTAGCCCCGACATCATTTGTGTAGTCCCATATACATCGTTCTGTGTGCAGTGCTTGTTACTTTACCAAGACTGGGCCAAATTTATTATGATTTTGATTACTCCAGAACCTTGCAGTACACACCCAATACTTACATGCTACATGATCAACTTTTTCTGATCCATTCCACACCTTTTCTTTCACATTGCAATCGCATGATCAGAACTCAACTTAAACTTTAACGATAAAAATACATAATAGGAGATATTAGTTTATAAACTGGCTATAAATCGTCTCTATATTCGCTCCAGTGGCCTGAAGGTAGCATTAAGTTGTGTGACGAATCCGTTTGCTTTAGAATTAAAAGTCTACAAGAGAAAAGAGTAGAGGAAAGGTTCCCTGCTAAGTTTAAAGATTTGTAGAAACTTTGACTATATACATGACTTGCTATAATGAGTATCCCCAATCCATCAGAGATGTCCGTATCTATATCATTCTTCTTTCGATATTATATCGGAAAGATACCAGAACACGGTTGCTTTTACTTTCGAAAATCGGCACAAGGCAATTTTAATAGCCTTTCACGTCACCTTTTGAAATATGCGGACATTATTTTGAGATATTACGTAATACGAACATGATTTCTACGGGATGTTTTATAGGGTATTGAAATTGTCCTTAGAAGGTTGAGTTCTGGGAAGAAGTGAACAATAATGTGTGAGCGTTATCATTGTTATAATGCAAGTTTGGAAGTACATCAGATAAAAAAAATGTTTCCTGAAAAGCATAGCTCTTCAAATGCCTTAATATTCTAAATATGGCATGTAACAGCATACAAATCGGGACGGATTTTTATGCCACATGTTCGTGTAGTCCTATATACGTATTTCTGTGTACAGTGACTGTAACCTTACCAAGACTGGGTCAAATTTCTTATTATATTGATGATTCCAGAACCTTGCTGTACACACCAATACTTATATATTAGATGATCGACCTTTTCTGATCGATTCCACTCCGCTTCTTACAAAATGCAATCGCATGACCAGAACTCAACTTTATCTTTAAGTTGATCTTTCGAAAATATTTGCAATCGTGTTCGAAAGATCATTGGCATGTGTAGAAACGAAATCAAGGTGTGTCGCCTCAAACTGTGTCCAAGTTGACAAAGTCGTCTCCTTGACCAGACTTGGGAACATCAAATTCAGAATCATAGTTATCTCTATGTAGACAGTGGTACGCGTTCTGGTCGTTCTTATCGGTTTATTGGGAAGCCTTCGCAGGTATCCCAACATGTAGAGCTTGGTATTCATGGTCAGTTAGTTGTGCTGTTTCGTCGGTCGGTACTTTGCTCTGGAGTCTGGTACTAGGATCAAGGGCAGTGTAGTCACCATCGTCTTTGCGTAAGTTCTGATAAGCGTGGTCATTTAAATCTCCTGGTAGTTCTGCATATTCGTGTTGTTGGACGTCATCTAAAGAACTGGTGGGTGGGACAGCCTTAGAAGGGCTCTTAATCGAATTGGTAAACTCTGCGTACTCGTGCTCCTCGCAATTGTCGTTCTGAAAGGTCGGATTTATGACATCCCCATCTGAGCTTTTGGATAGTGTCTTTTGTTTTGATGTCGCAGACTTTCTTCTGGAAATAAAAAAACAATATATATATGACGTAAAAAGAAGAAACTTGAGCTGGGGAGGAGTAGAAGAAGAAAAAGAAAAAGAAAAAGAAAAAGGAGAAAAAGAAGAAGACGATAATTATGAAGAAGCACAGACGAAGAAGGAGAGGAAAAAAGAGATAAAGAGAGAGAGAGAACTTTTTCTAAGGATTTCAACGTTTCCCAAATATACGTTTACACATTTCCACCAAGCAATAATGACAAAGTTGATTGTAAAAAAAGAAGAAGTAGATAACAAGGAAACGTGGTCGTGTATTTCTAATAATACCTTTTAAGGGTAAAGATTTACTGAACTATGATATGTTGAAACTGTTAATATCCGTTGAAACCTGGGGCTGTTTTCAATGATTTCAGAGCATCAAACAAAGAATGGCAGACATAAAGATAGTTGAAAAGAAAAATTGTGATAAGCAATAAATCTTAACAAAGTAACAGGAAATATTTGTGAACATTTCTTCATCGCGTTACTATTGAAACTAGAAAGTGCTTCGCCCCAAATCAGCAAAGTTCTAGAGAGCAATAACCTGGTGTAAACGTTATGCTCTTTAAGTGTCGCTCAAAATGTATCCCTGCTCCACATTACATATAAGGAGATAGTTTAACGAATCGATCGGTTCATTTATAATATAAAACTATTATAAAGAAATGACAGAAAGGTCATACCGGCAATTAAGACCAACAATGGGTTATTAAATATCTATGTATCTACCTAGGTTTTCTTTTCCTTTGGTCTTGCCTTTTGGTGACATCATTAATCAAATAGAATATTCAAATCGTTATCAATTAATTAATTTGTTGTGCCATCCACTTAATACACAGTGCAATCCTGCCGCTAATGGTTTGCCTATTGTTTGTGCCGATCAGCACTTTTGACAAGCCAAAGATTGTACAGCATTGGCACGTGAAAGGTTAAAAACAGGAATTCTTATTTTACCTCTTTTTGTACCAGATCACTCCTATTACCCCGGCGACAAGGAGGGCGATTAGGAGTACCACGACGACTGCGATTATAGTGCTCTTCGGGGCTGCAACAAACACAATAAAACGAAAAATGTCGTAAAAGGTTATGTCAGAGGGAGGGAGAGAGAGAGAGAGAGAGAGAGATACAGATAATTTTCCTACGAATATAATTGTTAGGCAGAGATTACTTTGTCATTGTTGAGTTTCCACTTCATCACATCCCATCTTTTTACATGTGTTAAGCACCTTGCCGGAAACAAACAAACATACTCGTACTCGTATTGATCGTTCAATACCGTGATTATCAGTTTCCTCGAAAAATATGGACTGTCTGTTCCCTTTTCATGCTTCACAAACCATTTTGTCATCTACAAACTATTAAGTTTAAGCATCTTATCTCCAACGAAACATATTAATATTACTATGACCAATTGGTCACTCGGCTAATACAATGCCATGCAAAAGACACTCTGGTACTACACCAATTAATTAAGCCGTTTTATTATTATTATTACTATACTACTTCCACTGTTATTATCGTTATGATTTGTACAATTACTATCGTCGAGACATCCAAAACTGAGTAAAAAAAACTGGCAGATGTTTACTTTATTTTTGCGATCTCTCTTCTACTGCAAGCCAAAGATGGCGTGATCCGTTAGTATGGACCAAAGCCAACTATACACAGAGTTTGGCTAACTTGGGTTCACTGGGTCTCACCATGGCGTATATATCTTGTTTTGTGCTTGCCCAACAAAGTAGTAGTCGCCTTATTGTGTCTAACTCGAACCGGGTTGGCCAAACTCTGTGTATAGATGGCTCCGGTATGAACATGGACTGGTATGGACATTGCAATATCGAAGGGTTTACAAAATTCGGGGATCGCTGGTTTGCAGCAAGTCGGCGGATCTAGATAATCGCGTTGATAATGTTCGTGAAGATTCTTTGAAAATGTATCGGCCACATTATAGATGGTTCTATGAATAGCGAGTTCAAGAAAAACAAACAGCACAGTCCAATGAGCATGAACAATAACCGCTATTACGAATGCGTGCTTGGCACTTAAGGCACTGAAGCAATGGCTCTCTCGCATGTACAAAGCACTATAACGGTAGTGTGCATGTAGCCTCATGGCATGCGATGTGTTAAGGGAGGACCAGTGGTAACGGGCCAAGTATGCATAGGACGAATTGGTGTCACAAAGCTGAAGACATTTCGTGATTTGATAACCCGGTTGCCAGGGAAGATGTACCTAGGGAAGCGGTTGTCCTGGCAGGTTCAGTAGTGTAAGATGGTTCATCGGCCTCTCTTTGATATATTAACAGCTGCACGTTTCTGATCTGGACCAGTCCGATCCCTCTCGCTTGAACAGTTACCTTTGAATGAATACAACATTTGGAGTGATAGTGAGCACTTTCTTGTACGGTCACTCATTCGCCACACGCAGGGGCGTACGCAGGATTTTTTCAAGGGGGGGGTTTTAAAATATTTTGCTCCCGAAAATTTGAAAATCGCGCCGGCCGAAAAGTCGCTCAGTGGGGGGGGGGGGGGGGGGGGGGGGGGGGGGGGGGGGGGGGGGGGGGGGGGGGTAAGCGGACACTTTTTTTTTTTTTTTTGGTCTCAAATTTTCAAAATTTGACATTTTTTTCGTTGGGGGGGGGGGGGGGTAAGGTCACTTTATTTAGGTTAGCCGTGGGTATAATTTTTTATTTTTTTATTTTTTTATTTTTTTAATAATAAAAAAAAATAAATAAAAAAAAAAGCCAAAGGGGGGGGGGGGGGGTTTTCGGTTTTTTTAGGGGGGGTTTACATACATTAAAATACCAAGGGGGGGGGGGGGGGTTTGAACCCCCAACCCCCCCCCCCCCCCCTGCGTACGCCCCTGGCCACACGTGCAATTTGGCACAAAACATGAGGTATCAAAATTACACATCTTGATTAGGTTCATGACAACCATGTTAACACTAGTATAGTCAAACGACATTTGACGTTACTGTGAGGCACTCAAAAGGCAACATATATTTTTTGTTTGAATGATGACATTTTGACTTTTCTCAACTGACACTAATTAATTTCAAATCCATCAAGAGCATATTGACAATAAAACCTAAAAAGGATGTTCAGAACGTAAACATACACAAAAAGTAAACTTAACAAAAAAAGGGCTTTTAAAAAAGGTTGAGATCAATATGATCATTATTCTATTTTTGTCCATGATTAATATCTGTTCATCGAAAACGATAGCAGCTATCTATCAACCTAAGGCAATTTTAATTGCCCTGTGCGTTGCCTACCAAAACGTGTGAACACGACATCTATGGGACATATAATAAGGCAGTAAACTAATTATTATTTTACTTAATTATATTTATTGCCCTTGAGTTGGTTCTTTGGAAATTATTGCGATTGCGTTATACTCAAAATATATAAATCTTAAAGGTCATGCAATATTTCATTTACTTCCATTTCGCCGTCTGCATTTATTGATTCATGGCACAGGACGTTGACCTGAAGTCTGTTTTGATGAAACGATTGGTCGTTTTCTGGTAGGCATTCATTGATGTAATTTCCTGTCCATACAACTGTAGATTCCTCATTGTTTACGCCTCGGTACGTCTTTATGGTGTAACTGAATTTAAGTAGAATGGCGCCCTCGTTGTTAACACTAGGAGGTAGAGTGCCTTTAAACGAATCACATCCTTCATGACTTACATTGCTGCCATGGTAACCTGTGATATTAAAACAAATATTACAATGCAATTGGCAAACTATGCATTAGCCTTTCGGTGTAATAACCATTAGAAACCTTGTAATCGCAAGAGTTTAATTGAGAAAAATACTTATGGAACTAAATATTTTGTCTCTAACAAATTAGTTTGATCTCTGTATAATGTCTAATCTTTCCGGCACAGGCCCACTAACATAACTGGTCAGTGGGATGACGTTTCTTGCCCTAATATTACTTTAACATTTCTTAAACTTTCATTTCAAACGACCAAGGTGCAATAACCCAGTAGAATCTCACGAATAAGTCAAATTCTTTGGGTCAATCATTTGACGGGTACATCAAGTGAAATTAAACGTCAATATTAGTTATGTAAAGGCTTTGAATGATGGGGTGTAGCATATTCACTCACCCTGCTCACGTTCACAGATGTAATAGTCTCTCAGAGAACATGGCCTTCTCTCCCATACGTAACCTCTGCTACTCCTCAAACGAAAGCATTGCCCAGATCTTTTTCGTTCGAAATTAGAGTATGTAATCGGCGACCCGTCCATCCATACAGGGTCCCCATTTTCATCCCGTTCTAGCCCGATCCAGTAATCTCCGAAACGGTCGATGCTGGACGCGGTCGTGGCCAGAAACTGCTGCTCCTCAGCGCTCTCGATAAAGACAAGATGATAGTTCCCCATCGCATCACAAGTCGTTCTGGACATTGATAGATATTCCTCGTTCGAGCTGAACCAGTAGCAGGACCCATCAAAAGTGTATCCATTTCCTTCACAATCTATAATTCACGGAATTGAGGGGAAGGTAGCGAGAGAGAGAGAGAGAGAGAGTGAGAGAGAGAAAGAGAGAGGGGGGAGGGGAACTGCTGGGTATCGTGTACTTAACAATTGTCGGATAGTACTGGGAAATATTGCACGCCTTTTGGTGAAAAAAGTAGGATAGTCACAGTAAAGGGTGAGTCTGAAAATAAGTAAGCCTATATTGAATATTGCATGTAATTTTAGTTGGATTGTCTGTCGCTCTCTCTTCTTGCCTTTACAAGTGTATCAGGGAAATATTAAAGCTTGCAGTCTCTTGTTATACCTGTCGTAATATGAATTTCATTATAATAGTGCCTGCCATGCTAAAATCCGGCTAATAACAGTGGACCGCCATTAGTGTCTAGTGTGGCAGACACAAAAATGCTATCCAAAATCCCTCTTATACGATTGGTATACCCATTATGATTGTTATTATTATCATTATTATTATTCTATACTACTATTACTATCCTTATCGTTAAGATCATTACCATTATTATAATCATGAAATGCTGTGGTTGACAAAAACCTCCTTAATTGTCAGCCCCTTCAACATTAAAGGGACTGGGTAACTTTGTCTCAAATTCTGAAACAAAATTCTGGCTTAACTCATGCTGCAATGATAATTATAAAGCTTTAGGTCAGTCAGGAACCCCATGACTTTTACAAGCCGATCGCCTGTCTGATTATCAAGATATTTATGATTTGAAATCGAAATCAAACTTTGCGTTTTCCTAACGGTATTCATAACTCTACAGTCTATTAGGGAAAACGAGTATGGTAAAACCGGTCACCCAACATATTTTTAATTTTTTGAGGCACTTCTTGATCATTTTGAAGCGCAATTTTGTTTAGGGCTGCAATATTACACCATATCACAGACACTGATAACACGTAGGGCCGTGAATCTCAGATTTAACATTGTTGAACGATGCCTTTAAAAGTTGGGGGGAAAAGAATCATACCAGGGTCGTTATCCCATTGATTTTCGCTATCAACAAATGATGCAAATAAACAGCCTTCAGTTTCCCTCGAACCATCGACAATATCTGAAACCAAAAGAAAACAAAACAATACAAATCAATTAATTATGCATGAACATATCTTTTACGTAAACTAAAACAGAAACCAGAAGTGGTAAGTTTGTCCCTCTCCAACAAAAATAATTGTGGTAGACCTTTTAATCTGTCTGCACTAGTTTGGCCGGGAGTGGTCACTGACATGTGGTTATCTCATCAAATCAGCTCTCAATCAACATAAGAAAAAGGGGATCATGGGGGACCAACGGGTACCGCTTAGGCATTGTTTGGTATATAGAGGCGCAAGTAGCTACAAGCCGTGAAGTCCCGCTTCAAAGGCTCTTGATATTCTTTCTGATGGTAACATTATTATACTACCCCCCCCCCCCCCATCCCCACACACACACCTTTCATTATCATGCGCCTTAGTATAGTGGGTTATGATTAGATTCTTTTTATTATTTTCGTTTTAACCATTATTAAATCTTTATTGTTTAAAACCACATCAGCAAAGGAGAAAAAGGAGGAGACGAAGAAGAAGGAGCTAGAGAACAAAAAAAATACAGAACAAAAAGAAGAACAGAAGAAAAAGAAGGAGAGAATAAAAGAAGAAAAAGAAGAAGAGAAGAGAAGAAGAAGAGAAGAAAAGAAGAAGAGAAGATAAAGAAAGAGAGAAAAAAAGAAATAGAAGAAGAAGAACAAAACACGAACACAAAGAAACACAGGACAAAAAAACTTACCGACCACATTAAATGTCTGACCGATGACAGTAAAATCCTGCGTTCCAGCTGAATCTGTGAAAATAACATTCATGTTGACTAGATGTGACGAAGAAATAAACGAGTCCCCGTCGGTTGTGAAGCTATCAGATGAGAATGGGTGCGTGATGTTGCCGTCAAGTTCATCCGTTGCTCCTATCGTGTGGTGAACATCATAACTTGGGACTTTCAGCAGGACCCGCCAATCAAGGGGCGCGGCAATTCTCCACCCGTACTCGTAGTTGAAGGGTGGGATCATAGCGGAAACGAGTGCGCAGTCGATTTTCGTAGTCACGTGACTTGTAAGATTGACCACTACATCATCTGAAAGTAAAACGCAGATAAGAAATTATTGTGGACTAAAAGAGCAATCTTCAATGTACATGCATTGTAGCTCTTTCTCCGGATGAGGGTTCTTCTTCCAGATTGCCTAGGGATATTGCAAGGTCTGTAACGTTTATACTAAAGTGACCGGGCAATAATCTCCAAGTTTGTAAGCGCTTAGTGATTCTAATAAGCGCTATATGAAAACTGACTATTATTATTATCATAGTTACCTAAACAAATTCAAAAAAGCAAATCCATTGATCTGATGAGCTTCTTTTATGATACAAATCCAAGCAAACGTTTCCATATCTGCCCCTCTCCACCGGGAGCGCCACCTTAACATGGCGGAGCTTGAGTATATGGCCGGTTTAACACCGTAACTCTTTGATAGAGGGTCAAGTGATTAAAACCACCACATAACGACACCCCTTCTCTCTCTCTCTCTGTGCCTGTTTCTTTCTTGCTCTCCCTTTCTCTAGTCATCTCCCTGCAGGTATATAATAATACTACACGTACACATAAACTACTCACTTTAAAATCCATTCCCCCATCATTCAGTTCCATTAAATTATCTGTATTTCTATTCATAATACATGTATTATATTTCCCACCAACTTTAATCTATTCGAAACATTTCTCCCGTTAGAAGTATGCAAGACAATCGCAAAGACTTCCGAAAAATCAACTGAAGCCAAATTAAAGGGCCTTTCCACCACCTTTCGAAACGTGCAAACATCATAATGTTATAATTCACATAACCAAAACGTAATTTCTATGGGACAAACAATAAGGTAATGAAATTGCCCCTGAGACAATTTTAGAAAAATGGTACTGTCGTGGTATGCCTACCTGTCTCGAAATAATGTTGAGAGCAGCAGTGGGGCGTCAGGTGTACAGATAAATAACTCTCATTGGTACAAGTCCAGACAGTATCGTTCGAAAGTAGCCCAGCAATATTGTGATGGGCAGTGATGTGGCAGACATGTGTCAATAGCAATGAATCTAAGGATAACAAGTGGAAGAGAAGTTTGAATTGTAGTGAACATAACATAAAATATAGTGGGTTACCAACCAGACTATGGATCGTGATAATTATAGTCCATATATATTGGATATTTATATAATATTGGATGGCTTTGAGTGTGCTCGAGCTATGACAATATTGGACGAGTCAAAGACGAGTCTAATATTGTCTTAGTGAGAGCAATATATTCTTGTATCACACGAAACAAAGCCATGCAATATCATTATTATTATCTATATTATTCTGAGTAGCGTAATAACACAATTGAGCTTACCTCGGTAAATATGGCTTTGTTTTCGTGTAATATCGGTATGTTATCTATATCAATAGTTGAAGTTCCCGGATGACTGAGCAATACGAAAACAATATTGGTCAGTCATCCGGTTACTGCGCTAAAGATATTAAATACACTGATATATTGTACCACTTGAAAGCCTTATATCAATAAAAATTGGCAATCTCCACCCAGGTGTGAAAGGGTACCTGGAAATCGCCAGGGTAATAATAACTGCAGGGCCTGTAGGAGAAGCAGTATGCCTATAATGTACCATGGTAACCATGGTACATTTGTCCAAATTACCATCCACCATGATAACCAAGGTTACCATGGTGGATGGTTATTTCTCGTCATATCTCGAATACGAGAGCATAAAGGCAATGCTTCCTAGTTGACTGTAGAGCATGGGAATTATTGAGTCTCATAGCAACATCTCCAGTGTAATTTAGCCTTAATTTTTGTACAACCATTCAGATATTTCTCATCCTAATACTTTTACAGGAAGAATAAAGTTAACCTATGATATTTTTCCGAAGAATAACAAAAAACATGAAGACAGCTCACAAATTATCATTCTTTCATCTTGTTCATTAAACATATTTAAAGCTAATGCTCAGAAAAAGAAAATGTATCCGTTAACAAACCGTTAATGATTTTTCGGGGGTCTTTTTAGCAACAATATTCACAGGCGTGGGAACGGCGTTGTACGATCATACGATTGGAATGCACTTAGCTATGGTTCGATTATTTGTTCATTTTGACACGGTAGCTTTTTTCGGTTCAACGGTTTCAGAACTGAAACCATTGAACAAAAGCAATACAAAAACTGATGATATACTTGTTATGAAATATGAAAAAAGAGTAAATAGACACATGCCATTATAAAAATAATGAAGGGGGATCCCTAATAGGCCTAAGTATATTCACACACCTTACATTTATATTCTGTATCTATTCAGATATTCAGTAAAAGCCAAACATGTCTGGGAATGCAGCAAAAGGTTTTACAAACCTGTTCTATGCTACACCCCCAATGTTGACATTCATAATTATTATAACAACATATTTGACAAGTTTAGCACGATATAAAATACGATTAAGGGCAATTTCAATCCCCTTTTGTATGTCCTATAGACCATAGAAATCAAGGTCGGATTACGTAATAAATCATTGTCATGTGCACACGTTTCAAAAGATGACACACAAGGTTATTGAAATTGCATTTTGCTGATTTTTTCGAAAGAAGTTGCTTTGTGCACACAAATCTTGCCCACAAAATTCAAGGTTTAAGTAGAAGCTTTACAACAAATTACATTATTATGATTATCCCAACCGATGACATTTTTCTGTATCAACTTGCTTTGTGTGTTATACATGAAATGGTAACAGTGGGTAACATATATAAAACATGATTAAAACACACGATCATAAAGAACATAGAACATACTAAAGAAAACAAAAGTACAACAGATGGCTCCATTGAGAGGATCAAAGCTAACAAATTTCTTACCACAATTTGTGGTTGAATCCACCGGGGCCGATCGGCTGGAGCATGTTCCCCCGAGAACCGGCAACGACAGGAAAACATGGAGTAATATCAAAACTCTTTTCTTCCCCCTGTCCATGTTAAGTTTGCTACACTGTCCTATCTGGCACACATGTGAGAACTTTCCCTGTAGGCTGTACCTACGGAGTTTACAACGGAGGTCACAGAACTATAACTTTCCAAAGCAGTCCATCTATAATTGTTTTAACAACGATTCAAGAAGGAAGCAAAGATTGTAATTTTCATACACGAACGCTGGAAACGTGTCATATACTGGCACACAGTCTTATATATATATATATATATCTCTCTGGAGTAAAATGTTTATGCTACCCAGTTTCCTTTAGACTATGGGCTGATGGTCCATTGCTTGTATACAATGGAGAAACGAACTTAGCATTGATACAAATATTACATATACTCAATATCCTATTACGGTAGATTCCCTCACCTTGCCTTTGACTTAATCTATTGTGTTCATTTGCAGACTATTTCTGGGTATTTGTTTCATATTGACACAAAGGATATTTAATGAGAAGGTAGGTAAGAGAACGAGAGAGAGAGAGAAACAGAGAGATAGAAAAAAAACAAAAAAGGGAGAGGAAGGCAGAAAAAATGACAGGGAGAGAGAGTTTAAAAAAAGGGGGGGGGGGGGTGGGGAATCGGATAGGGGAAACAAGAAAGCACATAGGGAGAGCAATTGAGATCAGGAGAGATAAAAGTAGATACGTAGGAGACAATGCCAAAGTTTTAGTCCGGTAGAAGTTTTTCAAACCTGGAAAAGTTGTTAAGTAAAATGTTTTTTGTTGATTTATGCTCTAGATGGGTATTGCCAGCTTGGCAACCTTGGGCAACTTTTTAATAGCCATATTAGCATAATCATTTAATTAGCATTGTGTGCAATATGTAATAATGTTGCTAATCTCAATCAAGGAAGCCTGAAAACAAGGATAATATGACTTTTCAAGGGTTTTTATATGACGAGGAACTCATTTATGACACCCGTTTTTGATCCCAAGTAATGCAATTGTCTTAAATAACATAATTAATATATTGAGCAAATAAGCATTGTGTACAACATAATTGTAATTTTTTAAAAAATCTATACAGCCTAACAAATGGTGCAATGCAACATGGTAAATCACTGTTTGAAGAATAATCATTAATTCATGAGAAGATATTCCATGCAGAACTAGTATAATTAGCCTAATTAGCACAATATTCTAATTAGCATATACAGTGTGAGTCAAAAACAAGTTTATACCTAGAAAAGTGCTAATTATTTTAAAAAATCAAGCTATGAACAGTAAATTATTATACATCTTATGAAATAAATTTTATCCCAAATCATTTGGTATCATTTTTGTGTGGTATGTGTCCATGCTTGAATGAGCAGGAGGCATTGTTTGCGAGAGTGCAAACATCGATTTGCGCCAAAGTTGCTTGTGTGATGTTTGAATAAATTTGTATTTGGATTTGTGTATTAATTCGGTCTTTGCAGATCCAAATAACATCCCTTACAACATTAATCCTGCCACACATATCAAATATCGAATATCAATTATCAACAAACATTTGTGCGCGTGTGTGTGTTTTTGTGATTCTGCTTCTACCAAAAGCATATGCCATGCATTTCATTTGACACATTCAATTCTTTCTCTCACTCCGCTTATCCCAACATAATGCATGCTGTAGGCATCAATTTGGAGCAAGTCGATTTTTGCATTCTCGCAAACAATGCCTCATGTTCACCCAAGCGTGAACACATACCACGTAAAAATGATACCAAATCATTTCCGTTTCTGGGGGTCTCTCATCACCGGCCCTACTTTGCCTGTATAAATCACTTGTTCTTCCGCTTGTTGAATATGGTATACCAGCTTGGTTCCCTGTCAATCGTAATTTATGTGACAGATTAGAAAGCATCCAACGTAAAGCAACTCGTCTGATACTAAAACAGTACCGACAACAGATGCCCTACAATCAGCGTCTAAGGTCACTTAACTGCAGTGGCGGATCCAGGCCCCGGCCCACAGTGGGCCAGAACCGCCTCAAAGTGTGCCAAAATTAATTTCTCATTGAAGAAGGTTAATGAAGTTCCTGGTTATTCACGGCTAACAAAATAACAAACAACCAAATTTGCGTTTATGTCGTGGCTTTATTAACATTTTGAGATGGACGCTTATTTTGCACATTTTGATTTTCTGTGTGTCATAACAAAATAACACAGATATATTGAATCATAAAAAATGCTTACAAATGCAATGCTAGGCCCCCCGCCTATGAAATCGAGTGATGCCTAGGCTAAACTTATATACATTAAGTCATTATATCAGCCCCCCGCCTATAAAATCGAGTGATGCCTAAAGTTATGCTAGGACCCCCGCCTATGAAATCGAGTGATGCCTAGGCTAAACTTATATACATTAAGTCATTATATCAGCCCCCCGCCTATAAAATCGAGTGATGCCTAAAGTTATAGAATATAGATGTATATATATACCAGCCTCTCCGCCTGTAAGATCGGATGATGCTTACAAATGCTAGGCCCCCCGCCTATGAAATCGAGTGATGCCTAGGCTAAACTTATATACATTAAGTCATTATATCAGCCCCCCGCCTATAAAATCGAGTGATGCCTAAAGTTATAGAATATAGATGTATATATATACCAGCCTCTCCGCCTGTAAGATCGGATGATGCCTAAGATTAAAGCGTGACACCCTGAGTTTGAAAATGTGTAGGTACAACTAGGTCCCCCCGCATTCAAATCGAATGGGGGCCGGAAAACTAAGAATTGACATGCGAACAAATTCGACTGAATATACATTGGCAACCCCCTCGCATGTAAAAATTGAGTGGGGTCGAAAATTATCGGATGACAATTATTGATCAATAAACTTATCAGTACCATGTGATTAGTGATTTGGAGGCATAATTTGACAAATTACCGCCAAACGAGAATATATTTATATATGATCGGCCGCCAAATCACAACGTTGTCATCAAACGATTTTTGTGCACTAAGGGAATATCTATGCCTAACTATTTACACTTTGGTGGAATTAACATTTCAATTGGCCAAATTAACCAATGTACATGTACAAGCATGTACTTTTTCGCCCTTAAGCTAATTTATAACCCTATAACAGACTACAGAGTATCGTAATAAACTTATCTCTACAACACCGGCACATCATTATGCCTAATTCATTCCCCTCAAAGAAGTGACTAAACCGTTAATGCCCATTTCGAAATGAAGCATTCGCAAAACTGGTCATTTACCAATGTCCACCTAAACCTGCCCCATATAACCATTATTTACTCTCCACAACTTTGTTACTCCCAAAATAAGGCACTCTTATCCCAACAACAAAAACATGATCTTGCGGTGCCGGACTCAAACGAGTCATTATCTCTACAACACCGGCACATCATTATGCCTAATTCATTCCCCTCAAAGAAGTGACTAAACCGTTAATGCCCATTTCGAAATGAAGCATTCGCAAAACTGGTCATTTACCAATGTCCACCTAAACCTGCCCTCAAAGAAGTGACTAAACCGTTAATGCCCATTTCGAAATGAAGCATTCGCAAAACTGGTCATTTACCAATGTCCACCTATTAAAACCTGCCCCATATAACCATTATTTACTCTCCACAACTTTGTTACTCCCAAAATAAGGCACTCTTATCCCAACAACAAAAACATGATCTTGCGGTGCCGGACTCAAACGAGTCATTATCTCTACAACACCGGCACATCATTATGCCTAATTCATTCCCCTCAAAAAAGTGACTAAACCGTTAATGCCCATTTCGAAATGAAGCATTTGCAAAACTGGTCATTTACCAATGTCCACCTAAACCTGCCCCATATAACCATTATTTACTCTCCACAACTTTGTTACTCCCAAAATAAGGCACTCTTATCCCAACAACAAAAACATGATCTTGCGGTGCCGGACTCAAACTTTTTTGCGGGATTTACTTTGCTACCCGAACAGACTTAAACATTGAAATATAAAAACGCTGAAATATAAGAACACTGAACTATAAGAACATTGAAATATAAGAACAACGTGTTTTGTAACATTATCATTGTTTAACTACTTGGATGAACCGAGATAGGACAGGCCCTCCTTCAGGTCAGTGATAAACCTGTCCAAACCCTCATTGGAGAGATGCAATCCGTCCGGCCTATATAAAGCCCTATCCTAATGCCTTATATCGGGGTGTGAAATGGCCTTTCCCCCATTCCTGCCGGCCAAGGCGCGAGCGTATCGGTTCGTGGCCCTCCTTCTATCGTCTAATTTTTTCTGCTCTTCCGGACTACAGCATTTATATTCTACCCGTTCTAGAATGTCAGACCATATTATTGTCGTCTCAGTGTTCGATGTGATTAATCTGTTCACCGCATTCGCCATCGCCCTCTTCGAACATCCCTCTATGTCATTCGTGCCCACGTGTAACACTAAAACGGTCGGCTTCGTCAGGCCACTGGTAATCGACTGCGTTTGTTTGGTCCAAGCGAAGGCCCCGCTTTCCAGCCCAATGGATGACCGTCCCCAAATCCATATCGGCGCAGCCAGTCCGCTCCGCCCTGCGATGGGCCCAGAAAAGGATAGAGTCGCCTACTATCCATATTTGTTCTGTGGACAAAATAAGAAAAGAGGACTGGGCAGCATTTTGTATTCCAAAGAACATGCATTAATGTGAACTTGAAATCCCATTGTATTTTCTTGCTCTTGTTTTGCATGTGTGTTTGTTGTCTGCTTGACTTCGTTTTCATTTTCATGTTGTAGCACCATTATGATTATTATTGCTATTATTATTATTAGCTTATTTAACCTCTCGAGGCGAGGGACTTATTCATCTGTATATTATACATATATTCATTCCTGTGTATGCGGCCTCACCCTTACATTATTGACCTCATCATTCACTCTGTTATATTTTGTACGTATACCTGGCGAATCAAATCAAATCAAATCAAATCAACCCCAACGGTACTTTGCAACATTGCTCATATTTAAACAACCATATCAATATATCTGCGATGCGCGGAGGAAGCCCATCGACCCATGTGCTGTATTTGGGCGTCCGAGCAGCCCGCCATAGCAGCGGTTGTAGCCGCACCTATACGAAAAGAATGGGAGGAAAACTTCGCCGCCAACATATCCCTGTATGACATGCATCTCTTCATCATGGCACTGAACTCATGCCTGGTGAGAGGAAGTGAACCATATGAGCAAAAGAAAGCCTCCCCACTTCCCGGGCGCATTTTCAAATATCTAAGGACCGCCTTTACGGGACAACTACCCGCCTCAATTTCGTGTATTGAAATGGTGCAACCGTTTCCCCTCGGATCAGTTTTCGATTCCCTTAAAGAGAGACTCACCCGGCGATGTGGTGCACTGCCGGTGACTGGGCCACGTCCGTGAAACGCAGCATTCGATCCCGCCTATGCCGTGATGCCACTGTGTGATGTGCGACCAGGCCAAAATAATGATATGGACTCTCCTTTCTAATCAGGCCCAACGACAAAGGCCAGCCCAAAACCCGAGTATAATCCCGCTGGTCGCTCACGAGAAGAAATAATTCAGCGTTATATATCCAACTAATTATTCCAGTGCAGTGCTAACTTTAGTATTAATCCAAATCGTCTAATAATGTTTTAGACTCCGTAAATTTTTCTTCTTGTCCATTCAAAATGAAAGCCATAACTAGAATGAAAGCCCCTTCGTGCTATTTTTAATTTGCTGGCGGTGTTTTCCGCGCTTGCTTGATAAGCGTACATACGCTTGGACATTTCCTTCCAATGTAATACAAAGTATTACATTTCCTAGCGCGTGAATTTCCCTCAAAAATGTAAACAACCTCTTGACCTACATTTTGTCAGCCTGTCAATAAACCATTTTAAATCGTTGTCTACTCTTTAAATTTTATTAAAGTATCTTAGGGGTTTTCAGACCCATAGAATTCGATGGGAGTATTTTCAAATCCGTGTGACGTCATCAAAATACTGTTTTCTGATTGGACAAGGCAAATATGCATTGTAACACATAGACAGATTCATATTACACTGATTAGTGGAACTTATAAGGGGTTTCTGGACCTAAGAAACACAATTGGAGCATTTTCAAATTTCTCTGACGTCATTCAAATACTGTTTTCTGATTGGACAAGGCAAATATTCATTGTAACGCATAGACAGATTCATATTACACTGATTAGTGGAACTTATAAGGGGTTTCTGGACCTAAGAAACACTATTGGAGCATTTTCAAATTTCTCTCACGTCATTAAAAAACAGTTTTCTGATTGGAAAAGGCCAACATGCATTGTAACACATAGACCGATTCATATGACACTGACTAGGGAAACTTTTCAGGGGTTTCTGGACCTAAGACGCACAATTGGAGCATTTTTAAATTTCTCTCTATAAAAGTGTCCGGCATCAACTATTTTTAGTCCACTATTTTCGTATTTACAAACTACTTGTTTTCTGTTTATTGTATCGGGTTTCCCTTTCCATATGAATTTAAAGAATGAGACATCGATTGATTTCAGAAGATGTTCAAAGGGATTTGGAATATAATCAAATAAATCTCTATGTATGGGTCATTCAGCTTCTCATTACGAGTCACTGTCTGGAGAATCATTGTCTTGAATGACCCGAAAGTCTTTCAGCATCTCTTGGACTTCACGTGGCAGGGTTCTTGGCTGTGGAGTTTTAAGTGATAAAAGACTGATGGCAACATCGCCTGTAACCATAAGACGGTGGAACACGTCACTCATATTGTCTACTCTTGATGTCTTTCTTGCAAATTTCCTTCTGTATACCTTGTTGTCCTTGTTTCTGGCTTCTTGAGCTTCTTCGCTCATCATCCCGATCGGTAGAACTGAACAAGCAAGAATGGTAGAGCCGTGAAGCAGCAGTACATGCACACTCACAGGCATTTTATACCATGGGTAGAGTAGTACATAGATTTCTGCTGTTCTGCGACAATAGTCTCCAAATCGTACTGGATTTAGAGAGGATTTGCAAGAAATTGCTACTAAGATCATGTGAATCCTATGTACTAAGTTCAAATCTAACCCGCATAATTATGTCAGCAAAGGTGTCCTCCTCTTGGAATGCTCTGCGTGCAGTGTTCCCATCGTTTGTATTTCCCGATCCTTGTTTCGGTTCATCTACTTTAAGACCCATTTCCTCTTTGAAGCGATCGTGTATTTTCTTCTTCTGAGCAGCGACGACAGCTTTGTCATTTTCAGTTGAAACACGCCACTTTTTAATCGTAATTCTGTAAGCAATGTGAATACACATCTCAAAACATCTGATCCATTTATGTAGAGGTGAGAGTCCATAGCTATAAGCTTCCTCATTTGACGCGGAGGGAATAGCATCGCATAGATGACTTGGTTTCTGTCAGAGCATTCACGACTTTCTGATCTACCATGGTGAAGTGCAATTCATAGTTAATCTGTATGTTGTCGTTCCTATTTAGATATGCTGCCAGCTCATAATCAATGTCCAAAGATACATTCATTGGTTGCAATTTCTTGATTTCATCTTGAACAGATCTATACTCTTCCTGAGAGAGTTCAGTTGTTTCTTTCTTGAATTGAAGATGAATGGGTGTGGCAAAATCTTGACGAAGAAGGAACCGGATTTTGCCACAAAATACTGTCTTTTACCTTCAATTGCAGCGGAACTAGAGTAGTGCAGAATATTTTGCTGTCATCCAAAGTACCTGCAGTAGAAAAATAAAATTATTATGTCAGAAATGCATAATCGTGTACAGCAAACATGAATTCAAAATTACTTTAAAATTTCATCAGAATGAAACTTAAAATGTTATACTCATACATCATGTACGTCCAAATGTATCTATATTATCCCAACATTTGGAGGCTTTGATTATTTATTTTATCAAAACATAAAATATCATTGCTCATAAGAAATATATATAATTATCAGGAAATAAATATTAATGGAAACCTAAGCTTGTTTAATTGTTGGAGCATTAAAACCATGTGTTTTTATTTTACTTAATATGTTTCATGAATCAACTTTAATGATGATGTTGGTCTCTCTGATAAAAAAGAATAAACGCATTTAGCTCTGTAGGGTGGAAAGGAGAAAACACGTACCTGCAGTAGACTTCTGTTTGTATTCACTGTGGCCTGAAGAGCCGTCAAAGCCCCATTTGCACACCAATTCACAATTGAACTGTTCATCTTCTTCTAAATTTTCAATGACTTGCGTGATAGTGTCCTTCTGCTCCTGAATTATCCGAAGTGCAGTGTGGTCTAAGAGGCTTTGGAGGGGTACTTTCCCAGAGTCTTCCGTGACTGAGATGTCATTGGGATAACATTTTTCCTTAGCTTCCCTAATCTCGTTATACGGTGGATAAAAAATATCAGCATTTTTACCTTTTGCAGCAAGTCTGGTTGTTTGGTATGCCTGTTTTGTCATTCCTGTTTCAACTAAAAGTGACAAAGCTTCTTCACTTGAGAATTTTAATGGTTCTTTCTTTTTTTCTGATATCAGTTTCCTTATTTTAGCTGGTCTTGATGGTGTTAGCATTGCGAATTTCAACACATATTTCAAACTTAAATTTTTCTTATACACGCCTTGAGATGCCGCATATAGAAGTTCCTCTGGTTCCCTGTCTTCTAGAAGGTGGTGTGCTTTTCTTTTTTTTAGAACGATCTGAGAGAGTGTCCCAATTCTTAGCTGGACGTCCCACATTGGATGCGCCCTGTGACGTGCCTGGCAAGTCTGAAGTTGGCTCTGTTTCTGTCCCGGTATCTGTGCTGTTTTGCTGTGCAAGAAATGTTTCTACTTCAGTATTGAATGTCAATGTCTGATTAAGCCAGTCCTCGTTTCCTTTCATGAAATATTCCTGGCGACGACCACACTTGTTCCATTTCTCTCGCATACGATACAGAAAGCGTCCAATAGTCTTTGACACACTCTTGAGAAGTTTTTGTGGGATGTTTGACTTGTTACCCACATTATGATATGCACATAATGCATCAATGGATGTTTTGGATGCCAGTTTGATGTCTGAAATGAAGCCAGCTGAATGCACAGCATGAAAAAGCTGTCTTCTTAATACCGCCATCGTTTATTTCAATCCAAGTTCTCCTAGAATGATATCACATATGATTGCGAATTGCATCAACGTGTGAAAGCAATATACACTACGCTACACGCTCTACACTCACGTAACCGTTGCCATGGTTACGCGGAAGAGCGTTGAATCGGCTGTGCGTAAACAGTACAAAATTGTACCGATTATGCCTAATAATAATCGATGGACGTGGGGAGGAAAGGCGCCTGCACATGCAGAGTAGCAAATTATGGCAAAAAGAAATACCATACATGGAAAGCTTAGGTTTGGGCGGACATTTTGAGATTAACATCACTGCGGGAATCGGCCGGAATCCTAATTAATATGCTACTTTTATATAAAAATTGCATTTTTTCCCTTTTTTTGTGAAATTAAATGCTCATTTTTCCCAAAATGAAGCTTCCATACATTTGGTCATTGTATTTTCTAATTGGGTTACCAATAGGCAAGAAGTGCACGCAGTATCAAGTTGAATGCTTTTCCCTTCATACATTCTCAACACCTAGTGTAAAGTTACCTTTTTTATCATTTTTGGAGCAACATATAGATTTTCCCATGTTCGCAGGGGTATATGACACTTTTAAAACTCGCTAAATATTAAAATATGGGTGGAAAAATATTCTTTAGAATGTTTTCTTCTCAAAGAGAATGAAAAAAATATAAAAATTCACATTCGCCAATTTTGAATTTTGGCACACTTTGAGGCGATTCTGGCCCACTGTGCGGCCCCCCCCCCCCCACCCCACCCCCTTGAGAAAAAATCATGTAAAATCACGTGATTTTTACCTTTTTGGGGGGTTGGGCCCCCCCCCCCCCCCCCCTGGCGCTCAAGGGGGGGGGGGGGGGGTGCAAATGATTTTTTTTTCGAGGACCAAAAAAAAAATGTGCTCACTACCCCCCCCCCCCCCCCCCCCCCCCCCCCCCCCCCCCCCCCCCCCCCCACTGAGCGACTTTTCGACCGGCGCGATTTTCAATATTGTTTTGAAAGTGGAGCTGAATTGGTATGATCGTATTGGCTACATTTTAAACATTTTGGGGTCTAAAATTATCTTCATAGAAATTTAAGGTCCTGAAAGATCACTAGAAATGTCCCAAATAAGAATAAGAGCAATAACCATGTAATTTGAAGGCATTTGCGGTCTGAAACAAGAACTCAACTGTTCTTTTAATGACTCATTTTTCCACTACATATGTCCGTCTAATGACGCTGTAAGACATATATATATATGTAGATAAATATATTCATAGGAGGCGAAAACGGAGTAGTATAGTCTGAGATTCTAGAGACGTACAAGGAGGGTGAATTTGAGAAGAAAAGAAAAATTGAATAAAGAGTTAAAAAATAATATAATAATGATAAGTAGGAGAAGGTGAAGGAGGGAAGAAAGACGAGGAAGACGAAAACGAAGTGAAATAAGAAGAAGAGAAAGCAAATTGATTAAATCAATGGCAATGTAAAATTACAAAACAAAGTCTGTATAACCACCTGTACTATCCAGCGCGACATCAACATTAATTTTATACATACTTACTCAAAATGAAACACCTGGCTTTCGTTTAATTGAATTAATGGAGCGGCTCTCAACAAGTTAGTTATTCAGGCTGTTCCAGAATTTGGGTCCAGTAAAATAATTGTTTTGTTAGCAAAAACGGTGCGAGTTCGAGGGAGATGAGAATGGTTTGTCTGTCTAGTCGGGTAGGAATGTATAGTATTATTGCGTTGAAAAAAAGGGACGAAATCATCTGGTAAATTATCATTTGATACTTCATACATAACAATCCAAGCAACTAGTTGGTCTGAGAACAATCCAGTTTTCAACTGTTCTTCATTTGATGGGATTTCCAAGCTCAGATATAATATATCTGAACGTATGTATAC
Source organism: Strongylocentrotus droebachiensis (assembly GCA_035222895.1). NCBI lineage: Eukaryota > Metazoa > Echinodermata > Echinoidea > Camarodonta > Strongylocentrotidae > Strongylocentrotus > Strongylocentrotus droebachiensis. The sequence goes on from JAVYIG010000083.1 coordinate 212,306, forward strand.
TTCCGAATTATCATACGTAACAATTTAATATATGAGAATATCATTGAATGTATTATATCCGCAATGTAACAGTAAACATTCTTGCGTCATTGTTCTGCAAAAAAGAACACCAATATCCTAGAATTACGTTTTTCTTTTCTTTGAATTAATGTCATCGTATTCATAAATTCAAATACACAAATGGGGCCAAAATGTTATCAATGGAAAAAAAGAGAAGAAGAAGAAGAAAAAGAAGAAGATGGAGATGAAGATTTCTCCCTTCCGATTTTTGACTTGTCCGGAAAGCAATCTTTATATTCTCTAGTTGTTTTAATCATCTGTAGTTTTTTTTTTCATTTTACATGTCATTCATTGAATGACATGCTCATGAGAACAGTGCAACAGTGTAGCGAAACGGGTGTGATTGTTTCAACACGATCGCAACAATTTCTATCTCCTATGCACATCCATTAGAAATCATGTTCGGATTTTATACATAAAATAATCATGTATGAAATCGCATGAGGTTGATTATTCGTAGGTATACATTCTGTAGTTGCGATCGTACTTTTCGAGCCTCTCAAAAGGTGCTCAATCAGCCCTAAATTAAGTCCTGTCTTCAAAGGGTCAAGCGAAGACATGGCTACTTTCATCCAATAGGAATCATGTACTGTGGACTTGATTGAAGAAAACAATTTGTATTTTATTTCAGTCTTTTTTGATACCCGGATTCCTTGGCAATCATTCAGCTTTTAGGTGTCTGGTTGAGAAGTGTGAATACCGACATGTTACTTTTATCCAAGCAAAGTTGTGTACTGTGGACTTTGATGTGTGTCCAGTTTTTGTTTTCTCATTATACCATAAGTCCTAGTCCATCATCCTATCTATAGGTTTGGGCGTCACGCAGAGAAGAATGAATGCCAAGCCATAAACCCATAACACCCCCTGCGTCACCTGGAAAGAAAAGGGTATAAAAGCAATGTGTAAAATAATGATAATAATGATGAATACAACTGCAATCTTCATAGAACCATATGCATGGATTGACGCCCGTGTTTCTACGTGGCAGATGAAAGAGCATATATCTAGACCAATGTGTACATATAGTATAGACTGAAGCATCTAGCAAATTAGAGGAGAGACGGCAGAGAGAAAAGCCTAAAAAATGTCCCCGAAACATACAAAATGGCGTCTTGGCGGTCACGCATTAGTGATTACGGAAAACGAAGAGTTGGGTGACCTTGATGTGACGCTAGAGATTATGCCTGGGTAGAGGAAGGAACCTAGATAGCGCTCACAAGCAATGCGTGCCTTTTTTATGTTTATTCACACATTCCCATCCTTTTGAGGTATCAACTAAATGCTGTTGAAGATCTGAGAGTGATCCAAAATTATCTTTGCATGACGACATTTTGCAGAAGCAAACGAGAATGTTTGCAAATTAGTTTGAAGGTGAAGCAGATAACTCTATAGCCAGGATTTCGCATAATATCGCTTCAATAAATGTTCTTAATACAATGGATTCACCTATACGGAAGACATACTGTGTATGATCAAACCTCTTCGGGATGCACTGTTTACAGCGCCATCTAGCGACACCATGTAGTGTTTAGTCTATTTCACGTTGTGCATTATGGGAAATAGTAAACAGACATAAAAGCTGTGGCATTGGAGATAATGACTTCTTGTTTATTTAGGACCCTTAGGCCAAAAAAAAAAAATGTTTGGTTGTCCTCGATTGCTTTTCTGGAGAAGGGGCGGGCGGGCGGATTTTTTTTCTTTATTTATTTATTATTATTATTTTTTAATTCACTTTTTGTGTGTCTTTTTTTTTTTTTTTTTTTTTTTTTCCCCATTTTTTTTCCCCATTTTTTTTTTTTTTTTTTAATAATTTTTTGTCCATAAAAAAAAAAATCATTGGGATTGTCAAGCATTTAAACAAACAAAGTCTATAAAATACTTTAATATGGTAAAACACTTTAATATGGTAAAAGACTAGTTAAATGTACAATGAATATCAAGACCAACACAGAAAGTATTTTGGGCTTTGAAATACAGCGCCTTTTAAATCTCCATTGTACTACTTATATCTACTTGCGCCCTCTATGTAGCAAAAAATGCCTAATCGGTGATCATTGGTCCCCCATGATCCTCTTTATCTTATATTAACTGAGAGCTGATTTGATGAGATAACCACCTATCCAGTGACCTTGCAGTGTGGTCTAATCCCTCCTGTAAACTAGTACAGATGGGCTTTAAAATGAGTTTAAGGTAATACAAAGTTTTGGTATAGGGTCATGAATTTTGTTCAAATGAACATATTGGAAGCATATGGGATCCTACAATATTCAGTGATCGTTGTCGCGGTTGAAATCGAATCTAAAGTTATGAAATTATCAATAATAAACTCTTCATGTTGTATAGCTCCCTCTCAAGGTCAAGATATTATTTAAGCTACAAAACAAAGTTTCTTGACTAAAATCGACCAACTAACTATTCCCGTTCGGAAATTATATATCACAACTAGATATTCTGAGATTTTCATGGTCGCAGCTACCATTGTACGGCCGTAGGCGCTATATGAAATTTATCAAAATTTACCGGGAGCACCGGTAAATTTTTATATTCAATTTTTTTCGAAAGCAGAAGTGTTTTAGGGGCTACATTCGCTAGGGCTTATAATACATCCACATATATCAAGGTCGTAAAGAACCACTACCCACCCAATTTTCAAAATTTCCCAAAACTTTGTATTACCTTTAAGAATGCTCAGAACCTGATTTGAATGAACGGCATTTTGACATAGAAAAATAAAAATGGCAAGTTTAATAAATACCTAATTGCGTACTGAAAAGACCAAACTGGCAACGGGACGCATGTTGATCCTTGCAAATGCATAAAATGGTATGTTTGACATTTAAGATTGCTCCCCACCAAAAAAAAAAAAAAAAAAAAAAAAAAAAAAAAAAAAAAAAAAATTGAATAAAAAAAATATAAAACAATATTTAAAGGTAAAGACCAGTAATGGTCATGCGATTGCATTGTGAAAGAAACGTTGTGGAATCGATCAGAAAAGGTTGATCATCTAGCATCTAGCATCTGCAAGGTTCTGGAATCATCAAAATGATAAGAAATTTGGCCCATTCTTCGTAAAGTTACAAGCACTATACACAGAAAGATGTATATGGGACTACCCTATCTCTCTTACACGACCATGAGAGAAATAAATTTACCAAATATATGAATTAGTAGGCGGTTTCCCGGCAAATTTTTTATCATCATGTATTAGTCAAAACATATTCTTTCACATGATTGGTAATGAGAGCTTCCATTTCATTTTTTGAAATTGGGGCGTTACCAATACTGGTCTTTACCTTTAAAAAAAATAAAAAATACGAGCGGCCCGAAAATGAGGAGCGGGCGGTCGAGGACAACCAAATGATTTTTTGTTTGGCCTTATGAACAAAAATTGACCATCGATAATGGTCACTTTCTGATAACTTTTTCGATTGTTATTACCAACAAAGGCATCTTGTTCGGGAATTGAATAAAATTCTATTGCCTTATCATATTGACTGTTTTTTTTCCCTCTTTTTATTTCTCTTCCACTCCCAACCTAACTGAATGTTTCAGATAAAATCTCGAGTTACGGATAGGATTTTTTTCTTTTTCAACTTGATAAATAAAATGTTTCCCAAATTGTGACTATAAAATATGTATTACGAAGAAGAAGAAAAATGTAATCCCAGTTTACATGCTTGTATATGTATTTATATATATGTTTATAAATATATTACCTTTTAAATTCAGACCTGCTATATTGTGTTACTCAGTATGGGAGCCTATTTACATACAAGCTATGCTTTTTATTTAGGCTCCCCACATTTTACCTTGCCTGTCATTTCTATATATTTCGAAACTTCGTACTTATTTTCCGTACATTATGCTTTATATGAAATCTTTATTTTTTTGGTGTGAAATCTATACGTTTGTATATAAAAAAGAAAAGAAAAAGAAGTTAAAATGTTTTGCGATGTAAAATGTGGAATAAATAAAAACTTCAAACTTCAAAAACTTCAATTTAGTTTTACAGGAATGTCGTGTTTTGTTGAAGAAGCTTAAAGCAACCAAAGCTGATACTAAATGTCAGCCAAATATTGCAGTGAATCATCAATTCCATTTTAAAGTGGAGGCGGATAATACTATAAGCACTGGCTAACAAACACACCAACAAGTGTCTAAATGACATCAATTCCACATATTCTTAAAAATATATGGCTGGGTTGTTTATACCAAACTGTAACTTATAAAGGAATTTGATTGGTCCATGGTAGGATGTAATTAGAACCTTACACAACATCACAGTGTACACTAATTCCTAGGCGCTACTTAATCAACCTTATCCAATTCCTTCAAGGCAGTTTCTTTCACAATGTAATCGCATGACCAGAGCTCAAGTTCATCTTCAACATCCTGTCAAGCTCAAACCCTCAACCTTGGTATTTCAAGGAAAGTTTATACATCCTACCATGGATGAATCAAATTCCTTTATAATATTATGATATAACTTTAATTCCTTTATATCATAACAATAACAATTACCAATTATAAAGCGCTCATAACATTCCTCACACAATGACGCTAATGGCACTACTACCTTGGTTATAACCGAGCAGCCAAAGTAGGCTAGCGCTGAAACACATCAGGTAGCCCTCTACACCTGTGTGGAGAGTGGCAAATCTGGATTAACGTCTCGCCAAAGGACGTTAGTGCGGGACTGGGATTTCAACCTCGTACCTAGATATCTACACTACGGTGATTTTATCCACTAGACAACAACACGTCTACCCCCGCTATTGTTCCAGGATACCTACCCCCTGGACATCCACCCCAGTCAAGTACCACCTTGGACAACTACCCCCTAGGACAACTACCCCATAGTGCAACTACCCCTAAGACAACTACCCCCGGACAACTACCTCCGGATAACTACCACCCGGACAACTACCCCCGGATAACTACCACCCGGACAACTACCCCCAGACAAGTACCCCCTACGACAACCATCCTCTATGTCAACTACCCCCGAATAACTATCCTAGGGGGTAGTTGTCTAGGGGTAGTTATCCCAGTATTTAGCTTTGTGCCCTAAGGTTGACATCGAATCTTAGTTTCAAAACGGCAGTTTAGTTATCAGGTGGGCTGTATCTAATACAGACCACCTTATATTTTTGTTAAAATCGCCTTTATTTATTTATTTATTTATTTATTTTTCTTAATTCGACCCACTTTTTTGTGTGCAAGATAATTTAAAAATGGCTCAAACAAATGTCTTAAAATTTGGCACACGTATTTATAGGCATATGAACAAAGCACAGCAAAGTTTTCAACCTTGACCTTGATTGATGACGTCATCTAGGCGCCATTTTGTGAATTTTTCTGAAAATTTACTCATGATCATATTTTCATAACGGTAAATCATTTTTCATTCATATTCAACATGATCGAGGTCAATATTCGTCCGGTCAATTTCGGGTCAAAAAAAGGCGCGCCTGCGCGTACGTCCGCCCGTCAGTGCGCGCGCAAAAAAATTAAATGCTCAAAATCGTCTCAAATTTTTTTTGCATACGTTTCAGGTCATTTTAAGCATTTTATAAAAAATCGCGCGTACGAGCATGCGCGCGCGTTTTCGCGCGTAACACCATTAAAAAACATAGAATCGCCATTTTTTTTTCTTTCATGATATATCTCATATTTTTTCAAGGAATTTGATTCCATGTTTATCTCTTTATGACCATTATTAACAAGATGAGCGTAAATTCAAGATAAATGTCAGTGCGCGCGAGGTCTTTTAATACATAGCATATATGGGCAAAAACATGCCTATACAAAATCCGTTATAGCTCTTTGGAATGAACCGTGACCTTCAATTTTTTTCATATTTAGATAGAGTATGAGTTGGAGATATGATTTCATGTCTCATTTGGCCATTAAGTGTATCGTGACATCATCACAATGGCCTTGGAACTCAAAATTCGAATTTGCATATTATGACGTCAGCATATTTATGTAAAATTGAATGTATCTCTGTAAATATTGATCAATTTTCTTCAAAATTTCGATATGTTGTAGCTAAGACAATTCTCTACAAGAACAGTAATAACCATTTTTCATTTTGGTGACGTCATCATAGTGAAAATTTTGATTAAAGGCCTCATGTCAAAAACTTCATAATTTGCGTGTTATGCCTATAGAAGGTGAATTTAGTTCACGTTATGAATCTACATGATATTGTCTTTTAAGAATTTGTAAGCAGTATGTCGCTTATTTTGCTCTATTTTGTCTCAAATGTTAGTTGACCAGCCCACCTATACTTGTTCCAAACAAGTATTATATGTCTAGTTTGTGATTCATCTTTCTGCAGTCAAAGCAACCTTTTTATTATGTCAAGCTTGATTACCATGCAGTGTCTCCACTCGTCAAAATATAATGTTCTGAAATAGACCTTCGGATTTCATTGGTTTAATGAAATTTCTTTACATTTCTCAAAATTCCTCTTACGTTTCATTTATGTTGTCTACAGCAAAGCCGAGGCTATAACGTAATACGTCTTTTGTTGCACCATAATAGGGACTTTTAGAATGAGTAGACGAGAACACGACGTACGCCGACTGATCATGCGTGTCAACGTACTCAACTTCCCATGTTGACTACAATTAGAAATATTTTAGATTGCACTCGACGATATACATGCATGCAGGAAGTAACACTATGAATTACATGACAGACAAAGAAAGAGGACAAAATATACAGTTCCTCATTCTACCCTCAACAATAGGCCATTTTCTTAATGTAACCAAATTTAATGCATAGGTCTTTGTGAAGTGCCTCAATACAAATTATTTCATTCACCTGATAGGAATAGTAGTATTTCAATAGTCAGAATGCAACTGCATATATTAAGTGTTGCTAGGTAGGTCAAGCCATAATGTTTGTCCAACGTGGCAACAACTAATGTATGCAGTTAGGATTCTGTCTATTGAAATACTATTATTCTTATCAGGTGAATGAAATAGTTTGTATTGAGGCACTTCACAAAGACCTATGCATTCAATTTGGTTACATTACGAAAATGGCCTATTGCTGTGGTAGAACATCCCTTCACTGCTATTATGTAAAAATGTGTAGAACAGGTGAATATGCATGTGACACTTGTTCTACACATTTTTACATAATAGCAGGGACGGGATGTCTACCTGAGGAACTGTATATTTTATGCGCACGCGGCATATACTAGTACCGTACTAGATTTAGGAAAATCAAGGTTGACGCATTCTCGATCACCGACTGAGACGACGTGACGCATGCGCAGTGCCTTAAAAGGACGTCACACGTTGCAGTCAAAGCTGTAAACGTGCAAATCTAAAAGTCCCTAATGTAGATATATCGACTGCTTTGAGAAAATTTAACACGTAAAACAATGGGGATCTCATCAAAACCCGGAATCTTTAGGGAATCTTACTCATGAACTATTGACTGTTACTGGCATTGTTCGTTTCTTTACGGGATTGGCTAAAATCACGACTCAAATTTCGACCAATCAGATGGCTAGATTTCTAAAGAGAGCTATGTAATACCAAACAAAACCTCCAGTTTTGCGAGAAAAATAAAAACACTGATATCATGGTTCGCTAAACACTTGATTGTCAAAGCGGTCGGCGTGGGCACGGGGAATGTGTCAAGTGTTCCTTGCGTTGATTGGTTACTTGAGATGGGCGTGTCTCGCTACGCAGACCTTCCTGATGAGGGTGCCTGTTAGCTGCGACATCCGCACATTAGATATTAACCAGTGAAGGTTGGAGTTAATTTCCAAGTGTTTCAGTAGACGGTGTTCATCGATTCTCATTTCGCTGTATAGACAGAATTAAGCAAGTTGTATTGTCAACATTAATGTCATTTCGAGAAAAAAAAATAAACATACTTTTTGTAATACTGGATCGTTTTTACTTCCTCTAGAAGGTTTCGGGAATAAAGACAATATTGCTAGAAAAACTTTACAGAAACTATTATGCAGCTGGATTGAACAAGTGCCGTATTTGAGTTATAGAGACAACACAGCAAGGAAGACAACATCGTAAGAAGAATAGACAACAAATCAACCTTTGTTTGACTGGATTATTTGTTATCGAATAATACGGATTTTCTTTTCCATCGGTCAAAATGGTAAGTCCTCGCCTATATTTATTCAACTACATAACTTTGCATATACAAGGCGTATCAGTATAAAGTTTACCTAACCCCCCCGGGGGCTTTTGACCCACATTCATTGCTTCAGCCCAAACTTGGTACAAGAGGATTTTGACATTCACTTTCGAAAAGCCTGCTGTTTAGTCATCATTGGCAGCACAATTATGAAAATGGTATAATTAGACAGGGTATCAGTTTTCCTTTACAGTAAATTACTATTCAAGGTTACATAGGTATATACATTTTAACTAGAAGCTACCAAAGTTGGTATTTATAAAGTTAAAACTCACAAGCCGAAAGCTTGTAATAAAATTGTACAGCTACGTCTCACGTTCGTAGACCATTTTCTTTACGCCTACATATATATATATACACATATATATATATATATATATATATATATATATATATATATAATATCCCTCTATCTGTGTGTGTATGTGGGTGTGGGCGTGAGCGCGCGTGTGTGTATGTTTATATACATTTGAAAACTAAATTATTCATACCCTTACTAAGTTTGTATTTTTTAAAGTATGTTAGAGATTGATTTGACCCGATTAACATTTCTTGACAATGTGACATAGGGTCTATTCAAGCTTACATCTGAAAATATTCTTATTCAGCCAGACCACATTCATTCTTGAGTTGTTAAAATTGAAATTGATCTCTATTTCATTCATCATAAAAACATCATAACAACATTTAAAATACAAAACATATACAATACAAAACATAGTGTACAAGTTATATTTACAATTGAATACAACAACAACACAAATTTGGTATGAATGTGGGGACAGCTTAGAAAGCCAAAAGCTTTATCGGTGTTGCCAACTAAAAAAAAGTACAGTATAATATTGTTGTTTAAAAAGGTGATAAAAAACACACTAATGCCTAAATAGCGGGAAAAAACAAAACAAAACCCAACTGTGTACAAAATCAATCTTTATTCATATTGTTGGAGTAAAAATTATTTATAGCATCTTTTAAGTTACGAAACAAAAAGAAAATACCAAAAACATCACATTTACTAAGGGTATGAATAATTTAGTTGTTTACGGTTCATATAATATATATGAACGTAATCCGTTTAAGATGCACTGTATGTCAACGTAAATATAAAATGAAATAATGCTTGGGAATTACCTCTATGACATATCCAAAAGTAATTTAATTTTCTCAATGAGAGAACGCAGAGATCAATAGCCCATAAACTATCTTCTAGCGATCGCAAACACGACGGCGCATTGTTTTTACATTTACTTGCGATATGTCACAATTCCACATGACGAATAGAAAAATACCAAGCTTAATGCTTAATACATGGTGATCCCCCTACCCAATTTTTGAAGTACCTGGAAATTTTCCTTTTTTCTAAAGACAAGCGCCCTTTTTTGTTTACGAAAATGCCCTTTTTAAGTCTAAAATGATCTTTTCTATTTTGAATAATGCGCCCCTTTTCACCTTTCATTTCTTATGAGTGCCTAATCCTTCTAATAAGTGCCCTTTTCATTGGGGCACAATGTCCATAATAAGAACGAACTGTGCCCCTGTTATTAAATCTAATAGTGCTCGTTTTCCCCGCTATCAAATGCACCTGCTCTTGTTAGGTAACTATGACAAGATGTTTTTGTCACCCCTAGTCTACCAACCCCCTACTAACTGATATGTCATAACCTCGCTTACATGTGTTCCCCTAATCTAAGCATCCGAGAAAAGTATTTTCCCTCGAATTTCCGCTTAGCTTACTCTTTATGCTCGCTAGCATTCATAATTCATATAATCATGTAATGTTAAAGATCTTATTCATTCTTTATTTTAAGAATATGCTTAAAAAAACGCATCAGGATTAGTTACTCTTTGTAGTAAGATTTCATCGATTGTAATGCGACTAGACAAATCTAAAAAAATAATATTCAGATTATCACACAGAATGGCAAATAATTATGATGCTATAGCAGTATTTTGGGCCACGTAAAGAGAGAAACGACACAATTTTAAAGAAGATCCTTGATAACGTATTAATTGGAATGCAGGGGTATAAACCCATGTCTCAAAATTATATATATTTTCGCTTTGGGAAGCCCCTTTTCGATGCCCCCTTTTGTTGGTGTCTCCACTTTAAAAGATACTCCGCCACCCCTGCAAAAATGAGGACATTGCTGAATAAACGGAAGGAAAATGAATCAACTATTACTTTTTCCTGAAAGTAGTTCAACATACATCAGCTTCGTATGAGTGGTACAAATGCGATATCGCTTTAAGAAATTGGTTAAAAGATTGTGGATAAATACCTGTTTTTCCGTTCCCGTTTTTGTTGTAACACGCCTAAAATATACAGATATTAATGTATGATACTTTTACTTCATAAATGAGTCGAAAAGATCGCCATGCCTGTTGTAATTGAGAATATCTTAAATGTTATGATATTTGAATAGACCATTTTGTAATGTAACCAAATTTATTCCTACGCCTTTGTAAAGCGGCTCGATACGAATTATTGTGTCTCAATAGTCAGAATTCAACTTGGATACATAAGTTGTTGCTTAGAAGGACAAGCATTGTGGTTTGTCATACCTTACAACACGTAATATATGCAATTCGCGTTCTGACTATTGAAATACAATTATTCGATAACAGGTGAATTTAAAAATGTGTATCGAGGCGTTGAAGTATTAATTTGGTTAAATTACGAAAATGGCCTATTGGCAGGGACTACGATTTTGAAGATGATAGTCGATACAGTATACAAGATTTATCGGCAAGGAAGCAGAATTACCCACCCTGAAATGGCAGCCTATCACATGAAGCCTTTGTATTCGTATGTACATGTACGCCAGCTTTCAGTCAGGTAGCTTTGCTCCATTTATAAGTATTAATTAATATGATTTTTGATTTTCGAATTTCAAGCCTATCATCTTTTAATACCAAGGCTTTTCCATTTCTTTGTTTCACATATAAAGGACAAAGATCTCATACGAGGCGCGATCCTTGTTTTCCTGACATGTTTATCGTTCGGTACGTATGATCTGGTCAACGATTATTTATTATTATTATTATTATCATTATTAGTATTATTATTATTATAATTATTAGTATTATTATCAGTATTATTATTTTAAATATTATTCTTAAATAAATAGTAGTAGTAGAAGTAGTAATTGTTTACATAAATACAATGGAACATTGTTAATAACGTAATTTTTTAAAAATTTGTCGTTAGTATTATTTGTTTATTTTATTAACTATTATTTGGCGCTTGCAATACATGTTACAAAAAATAACATACAAATAAGTAAGCAAAATATGGAAATAATTTCATAGACATACTTTTGTTGCTTGAAAGTATGTATAGCACCCTTTGTATTCATCAGAATTGATAATGATAAAATGTATTGGTCGTAAAGATTATGAGGGGCAATTATATTGGCGTAGCCAGGGGCCAGATATTGAAAGAACATGGCCCACTTAGCTGACATGAAAATATACACGTTAATTGATTGAGGATGTGTAGAAATGGGTCTTGTGTCTTTTTGTAAAAGTCAAGTTTCACAACGACTCAGCCAGCCGCTGAATAAGCGGGGGGGGGGGGGGAGGGGCAAGTTCTGTTTGTTTTAATTGATGCTTGTGATTAAACGAATTCGTTTTCACTGGCTGCTTTTGCCGTAGCAACAAACGGAATTGACAAAAGACTTAACTCCGTTTCGTTGACGATCAGACATAGACGAAAGACTGATTGTCAACGAAACGGAGTTAACTCTTTTGTAAATGCTGCCTGTTGCTACGGCAGGCAGCCAGTGAAAACGAACTTTTAAAATCAAATTATGGAAATATAAGCATCACTTTAAACAAATACAATTTTGTTATTCCTTGCTCATTTGTCCTGATTGAGGTGTCATGTGATTTTCCCTTTGAAACTCCGATACCGTTCCGCCCCCCCCCCCCCCACTCAATGTTATTTAGGGTACGCATATGCTCGTTCCCTCTTTTTGAAAGCACCCCCTATCTGAGGACTGCCAATATTTCCGAACCCCCCTTTCGCGGGCATTTCGCGGGCATTTCGCGGGCTTTTCCTACCTTGGAGACCCCCCTAAATCAGGAAAAATGCTCAATGTACCTCCCCTAAATTCGGAATAATTTCTCAGGAGTCCAAAGAGATGAGAGAAAAAAAGAAAAAACACCCCCCTTGTTAAAGAAATCTCCGGGTGAAAAGTCAAATACACCCCTTTTTTACAATTCTCGGGCCGGACTTTGTTGCACGAAAAGTACCCCTTTACCGGACATTTTGGAAACACGCATGCGGTCATTCCGACCTCTGAGTGGAGGGGGGGGGGGGGGGCGGGGATACCGTCCGCCAAATTACTTGTATGTTCCCTCTTTTCAATTTGATTTTAATAACTCTTGCGTGAAATATGCATCATATGAGTTGCATCAAATGAAAAGAGGAGGATCTAAGCTTTACAAATTATATGTCATTAATTATAATTGTGATTAAGTTATGATAAAACAACGATAATTCTCGGTTTCGTTTTTTTCTTGGACGCACTGTATAGGCCTACACAAATTGTTAAATGTAAATATACTGTACTTTAAAGGTACCAGACATGATGCTTTTTCCTGGTTTATATTATTCATTCGAGATATTTGTCGAGAACAAAAAACACTAAGAGAACTTTTGTGCATGTTGTAAATTGACATTTCATTTTCTGAGTAAAACATGTGCCCCCTCCATATTTCAAGAGCTTCCTCAATGGATGGACCCACGCTCTGCCATTGGCTGTATAGTTACTGGCTTCTAATCAGTTGATACCACACGATATTTATACTCTTTACTCACCTGGTTTATATCTCGTTCAAAGCCTCTCTCGTTTCTTCGAATGAAAACAAGAAGACGGGCACTTGTTTTTCGGACGGATTGGGGCTGAATTACACCTTACCAATGTTCAACGAATGTAAGATGAAACTGCATCCTAATGGCAGCATGGTACAGACCATTCCAAAGCTCATCCCATACACATCTGCGGAAGCTGCTTGTCCAAGAAAGGAGAGTAAACTGGGGATCCCACCCGGACACAGAGTGTGCAGATTTCCTGGTAAGACGTTCTTTGCCTGCTATAAACATAATACAACATAATCTGTTCTACTGTTCAATTTTGTTGAAAATGTAATCATGTAAAACCTAACCAAAAGTGTCATAAGATTCGACATATTATGTTAGAGACCATTTCATGACATTGTCAACAAAGGGTGTCGGTCTATTCTTAGCAGTCGGGTTTTATAGCCTGAGGAGCAGCCGTAAGCCCCCCTAAGATGGCTTGACTTCATCCAGTCCATGGCAAATCGTCGTCAAGAAAAGGAAGTAATGTTACTGTACATCACAAAACATGAAAGATTAAACAAAGTTCTATTTTTTGTTTAGTTATTTGGGAGAAGGTGTGGTTAACTGAACTTTATTTATCCCTGGTCAAACAGGTAATGATTGTTAGATAATCCACGGGGTCAGTGGCGTAATGACGGAAACTTTTTTTTTTGGGGGGGGCGGGGCGGATGGATAAAAAAAATAGTATCACCACCAGGGATTGGGTATCCTTATCTCAGATTCTAAACAAAATCCTGGATTTAGCTCATGCTGCAATCATAATTATAAACCTTTATGTCAGTCATGTACTCCATGACTATTACAAGCCGATCGCCTGTCTAATTATAAAGATATTCATCATCAATAGTGATCTGTCGGTTTATGACAAGTTCAGTGACCCATTCAAAATTCTATATCAAGTGTCTCTCCAAGTTCCTCGTTCTGAGCCAACCGTTTCATCGTTTCATAGCCCGTTGCTCCACATTCTGCTATTAAATCATCTAGAAAGCCTTTACGAGGTCTTCCCCTCTTCCTCTTTCCATGAATACGACCTTATAAATATATTAATGATTGGAAATCGAAATCAACTGTTGCGTTTTCCTAACGGTTTTCATAACACAACAGTCTCTTGGGGAAAACAAATATTGTTAAAACTTCTCACTCAAAGATTTTTTTTGAGGCACTTCTTGATCATTTTGAAGCCCAATTTTTAAGGCTTCAATATTACACCATATCACAGTCACTGATAACACGTAGGGTCGTGCAACCAGATTTAACATTGTTAAACGGTACCTCTAATGTTACATGCAGGCCCCGCAGAACGTTTTTTCCAAGCGCGCACGGGGGGGGGGGGGGGGTAACGTATTTAGTAGAGCGTGGAGCGTAGCGTAAATTAGCGTGGGGTCCAGGGGTGAAGCCCCGGCGTTGGTCAAGGGGCGGAGCTCCCGGAAGCTCAGGGGTTTTAGGCATTTAATTATGATCAGATGAGCATTCTGGTTCTTGCGAATTACAGAGTCGTTATTTGTAGTTTTATTTTACAGGGTACACTGTAAAAGATTTAGGGTTTGTTTACTAACATGTTTTTGTCCCCAAAATCCAAACACATTCATGTTTAGCTGTTAATATTAAAACACTTAAAAACGCAGGCTAATTAGCACCTATTGTTAAAACAATCAGATTATCCACTCGGTAGCAAACGGTGTTGTCTCTTACTGTTAGATATTGAATGGTTTATCCGTTGTGAAATTGGTCAAGATAAGTAAGCGTTTAAGGACACGCTGCTGCTATTTAACAGTTCACAAGCTCTATTTTCAGAAACCAGTGGTTGAATCGTTTAAACACAAGCAAATACAAATTGGTCAACCGTTTTAAAATTTAGAATGTAGCATTGCCAATTACAAAACTGCTTTCCACAATCATATAGGTCCTTTTGGCTTCGATTAAATATGTATATTATGATTAAATATAAAAATGAGAGAAATATCAATTTCTAAATTTCTATTCAAGTGGTGTTCCCTACAAAGTGTTTAATTCAATAATATTTGAAACGGTTAAACCAGAAATTTATAATTATAAAGAATATGTCGGAAGGCATTACAACCAATGTCAAACAATTAATTATTTTGTTGGGGTGCGGGCGAACGTCGACGTGTTTGCGTGTGGTCCTTTTTTCTATTCGGTTCAGGTTTAATTCACTGTACTTTTTAACTATGATTGATATGCCTACCTAATCACGTATGATATAATATATTACGTCCTCCATCATGATATTAGAAGGAGCAACCCTTAAATATATTTATTTCATTTTGTTCATGTTTAGTACGTTTTACGTGTGGTTGTCTTGTCAACACAACGTGGCGACAAGAAAGTTAATCAGCCAAGTGCACTTTAAATTTTACAACGGTAGACCCATTTGAAGTGCTTGTGTACATGTACGTGTATCAAGTATCAAGTATCGAGTTTATTTGTGTTCCAGAAAACACATGTGACAAAATATAATACAGTATAATCATAACAGTACAATGTAGAACAAAGAAAGACGGGGAGACCTTGGTTGAAGCACAGCTTGTTAAGTTAAAGGCCCCCTCACATATTATGTGACAAAGTTAACTGATTCATGAATACAGCAACAAATATGGAATATACACTATTTACAAAATACTCTCAGAAAACAACTACCCAATGATGCATCAGTATACCCGAAGACCGGATGAGCTAACAAATTCACCGTGTGTGTGAAAATATGTGTCATATGAGCACGAACAACCCACCCATGGGAGGGCGATTGTATGTGCACGATATTCGCTTTACAAATTATTCTACTAACCCGCTTCTGCACAACAAAAAGCCTGTGGATTTGAGTTTGGATGATTTTTCCCATGCCAACATTACATAATTAATATATGATACAATTAAGAGTAAAGTACAAAATGAACAATACCTCTTGAGGTATACATGATCTCAACTTATAAATAACACCAGTATTTTTTTTACACCACTTTACTTAATTTGTCCACATGAGTTTTCCAATTCAGTTTGTCGTCTATGTATATCCCAAGAAATGTTATTGAAGTTACTCTCTCAATTGGGTTATTATTAAATGTCACTTCGCCTGGCAAAATATCGACTGAATTACTAAACAGTATATAATTAGTTTTCTGAAGATTTAAGGATAACTTATTAGAAATAATCCACTTCATTACTTTTCGAAGCTCTTTATTAACAGTTTTCAACAATATTTGTGGACATTTATGAGAAAAAAATACACTTGAGTCATCAGCAAAAAATAATACACTTAATGAGCGTTGAAATCGGTAATATACAAGATGAAAAAAAGTGGTTCCAAAATTGATCCCTGGATAACCACATGTTGCTTTTTGGGGGCAAAAGTCAATTCCATTTAATGACACATATTGCTTTCTGTCAGTAAGATAACTTCTAAACCGATCCAAGGCGACCCCCCTGACATCATAATGACATAATTTACTTAATAGAATTCCATGGTCTACATTATCGAAGGCCTTGGAAAAGTCTAAAAATGTACCGATGGAGTGTAAGCGACTATCTAAGGTAGAAGCAAGTTTATCTATAAGGTGTAACATTGCATGTGTTGTTGTATGCTTCTGCCGAAAGCCAAACTGATAATTACGGAAGACACATGTTTTTTTTTGCCTAAAAAATTTATAGTTCTGACATAAATATTTTTTTCCAGAATTTTCGAAAAACATGTTAACAAAGAAATCGGACGATAATTTGAAAGTAATTGAGATTTAACTTGTTTTATATTGGTACAACTTTTGCGATCTTCATGTTTATCGGTACAACTCCGCTTGACATAGACAAATTAAAAATATGAACTAGTGGTTGAATACCGACAATAACTTGCTTAATAAGTTCGTTCCCAATATGATCATACCCAGGACTTTTCTTAGTCTCTAACCCAGCTGTTTATTTATTATCTCTCTCTTGTTGTTGTACATGCAACCGGATACAATGCAGTTTATACAAATGGGGTCGAATTCACAAGATCTTTAATAGATCTTTAATCTGATCCCCACTCAATTTATTTTACTTGTGCTGACAACTACTGGTTTTAATAATACGTCCATCTTTTTATATTTGTTATACATGTATGCGTTTATTCGCAATTCTATGTATCTGTTTTCATATGGAGTGAATACATGATTTGAATTTGAATTTGATTTGAATAGTTGCACTGCTTGTCTCCTCCTTTTACAATAGATTGTGTCGAAAATATCTGTCAAAACGGCTCGTGTGAAGAGACTATGGAAAACTTTAAATGCCACTGCTCTGCCGGATATCGAGGGAAACGTTGCAATAAACGTGAGAATAAAAGTAATTACAATCATTCTCTGACAAGTTGGTTAGACAAATTAAAAACCATCTATACAACATATTTTTGCTAGTAACCTAAATACGAGCAAGAATGATCAGCTTTGTCAAAAAGAAAGGTAGCATGAGTGTACATCATAATCCACAGATTGTCAGACCCCCCGTCCTTTCCGTCTCTCTGCCCCCCCCCCCCCCCCCATTTCCCCTCATTTACCCTCTATACTCTCTGCCTGTCTGTCTGTCTCTGTCTCTGTCTCTCTGTCTGTCTCTCTCTCTCTCTCTCTCTCTCTCTCGACCTTTCTCTTTATCTGTCGATTTTCTTTTGTTATCCCCTTTCCTCATTTCCCTTCTCTCTCTCTCTCTCTCTCTCTCTCTCTCTCCAATTTCCTCCCTCTCCCATCTCCCCTCTCTCTCTTTCTCTTTCTTCCCTTCTCTCTCTCTCTCTCTCTCTCTCCATCCCCATTTTCTTTCTTTCTCTTTCTCTCTCTCTCTCTCTCTCTCTCTCTCTCTCTCGTTCTCTCTAACTATGCTTACCCTTTCCCTCTTTCTCTACATCCGCCTGTTCTTCTCTGTCGTTTTCCATGTTATACGATATCTCACTTCCCTTTTCTCTCTCGAATTGTCCCTCTCTTCGTCTCCCCATGCCTCTCTCTCTCCCTCGCTTTCACGTTCACGTGTATATGCTACAACGTAAAGCAACTTCTTGTTCTCGGCCATCTGCTCAGGCGTCAAAAGCTAGGAATTCGATATAATTTGGTGATTAATTTTGTTAAGTAAGTCTTAGATTAGATACATTTTGGTAAACATGGATTTAACTCTTTTTTTTGCCTCAAGTTTTATCATCAGGCGTATATATCGTATTTATTCTTCAGTATCAGCTACTACGCAAGACACCACAACGATGTCTACCACGGAACCCGCCACCTCACACCCTACCACAACGACTCGTAAGAAAACTTCATATACACCACCTCTCCCCCTCTCTCTCTTTCTTTCTCTCTCTTCTCTTCATCTATCTCTCTTTTTCTTTTTCTTTCTTTCTCTCTCTTTTTTCTCTCTCTTTCTTTCTCTCTATCCCTCTCCCCTCTCCCCTCTCTCTCTTTCTTTCTCTCTCTCCCTCTCCCCTCTCCCCTCTCTCTTTCTTTCTCTCTAACTCTGCTCACTCTTTTCGTTTACCATTTCCTCAATTTTGTCAATCACCCACACCCTCTGTCTCTGTCTCTCTCTCTCTGTCTCCATCTCTCTGTCTCTCCCTCTATCTCCGCCTTTTCTTTCTCTCTCGTTTTCTATGTTATATGATTTTCCACTTTTTTGTTCTCTCTCGAATTGTCTCTCTCTCCGTCTCACCATGCCTCTCTCTCTCCCTCGCTTTCACGTTCACGTGAATACAATATGTTACAACGTGAAGCAACATCTTGTTCTCGGCAGCCGCCCCTGCGTCAAAAGCAAGAAATTCGATATCATTTGGTGATTAATTTTGTTTAGTAAGTCTTAGATTAGATAAATTTGGGTAAACATGGATTTACCTTTTTGTTTTTCCTCAAGTTTTATCATCATGTGCATATCTCATATTTCTTCTTCAGAATCAACTACTACGCAAGCCACCACAACGATGTCTACGACGGAACCCACCACCTCACATCCTATCACAACGACTCGTAAGAAAACTTCCTTTTACACTACCTCTCTCTCTTTGTTTTTTCTCTCTCTCTCTCTTTCTCTCACACACATGCGCTTTCTCCCAACTTGTCTACATACCTAATCTACTTACACTGTCGCTCATATAGTTGAAATATTTTTTTTAACCCAATTTATGAAATTATTTTGACAATGATTTATTCCTAATAGATCTAGAAAATAATATACATTCTCAGATTTTATTGAATAATAATTTGCCAGTGTTTCTTTTTGCGTGACTGCTTAAAAGCATGTGTATGCTACTATGCTTATCAACTAGGGGACCTACGCCCTTAAGTCATAAATGACAGTAATGAGGATTAATGCCCCCACAAAAGGGCACTAATATGGCATATCGACACGGTTTTGATCCTGGGGCCTCACAGTTACGAGGCCATTGCTTTGCCACTGAACCATGACTGTACGCAGCGGGGGCTATGGTAGGGGAAGTTCCAACAAATTAAAACACAGCAAAGAAAATGCAGACATTTTCAATAATTCATTGAATTTTACCCCGGCCCCCAACATTAAAAAAAAATCCTCTGTACGACCATGCATTATGGCACAAGGCATGGGCACACATAAGCTTTGTTTGTCCGAGTCTGCTTGTCCGAGTCTGCTTGTGTGGGAGAGTCTTTGTCAACTCCAACCTATATACAAGTGTTCATAGTTAGCACATGATACAAATGACCCCAAATACCTTTTACACCTGGGCCCAGTTTTAAAGAGTCCTCTAATCAATCGTAAGTCCTCTAATCAATCGCAAGTTTGCAATCTCCTATCTCTTATGTACATAGTTGCGATTGATATCAACTCTTTGTAAGACAGGGCCCCGGAGTAATCCCTTTTGTTGTATTATTTTTGCCCTCTAGAGGAGAACACTTCCTACGGTGATCCATAACCAGGCGCGGATCCAGGATTTCTTAGGGGGGGGGGGGGGCCCAAATTTGAAATTATTCGTGCCAAAAATTGGTACGTAATGGTGACCAGCAGTGACGTAATGCAGGGGGGGGGGGGCGAGTTTCCCCCTCCCTCCTCCGCGAAACGCGGAAGCTTTTACGATTCATTAAATCATTAGAGAAAGAAGACGATTCGTTGTACCGTTCTCGACTCTTAACTCTTACACTGCCATGAGACTGCTAGCGCGCTATTGTTATAGTGCCATGTGCACGCGAGCGTGCTATCGATTGAAAGCCACGTTCATGCTAGCGAGCCACCGCTACGGTGCTTCGTGCGCGCTAGCGCGCAGATGTAATAACAGTTATTGTTCATGCCCATTGCACCGTGTTGAGTGCTTTTGCAGCGCTATTGAAAGTACCGTCGCGTGCATCAGATTATCGGCTTTGGATTACGCGTCTTTGTATACAACAGTCAGATTGGATTTTCTCGAGTAATTTAGAGATTTGTTTTTGATATCATATATCATCATTATGCCTCCCCATCGCAATGGATTGGTTCGACAACTCACTGATAGTGCTTATTTACTTCAGCAAAATTACAAATTCATGAAATGATATTGGTATCAATGGAAAAAGGGTGAAATTTCCTACAACTCTCATGTACAATGTTTGTTTATACAACATACGAATGAGAAGTTATAGTGGATCAAACATAGTAAAGATTTTAAAAACACGCACTTGAACCAACCCTAAAATTAACTTGGCACGCAGGGGCTTTGTTGCTGGCACAATAGAGATTAGCACTGTGGCACTGGGTGCATTGTATGGGTGGCAGCTTAAGAGTTAATCCTCGTCTAGATTCAGATTCCCCCTGCCGCGCAAAGCGCGGAAGCTTCTACGTTTCAATAAATAATTAGAAAAACAAGACAATTCATTGTACAGTTCTCGACTCTTAACCCTCGTCTGAATTTAGGTTTCCCCCTCCCGCGCATAGCGCGGAAGCTTTTACGATTCATTAAATCATCAGAGAAAGAAGGCGATTCGTTGTACCGTTCTCGACTCTTAATTCTTGTTTAAATTTAGCCCCATCCCCCCCCCCCCCCCTCCTGCTCGAAGCGCGGAAGATTTGAAATTTCATTAAATTAGTAGAGAAAGAAGACGATTCGTTGTTCCGTTCTCAAAAATAATCCTCGACTGAATTTAGTTTCCCCCCCCCCTCCCGCGCGTAGCGCGGAAGCTTTTAGGTTTCATTAAATCACTATAGAAAGAAGACAATTCGTTGTACCGTTCTCGACTCTTAATTCTTGTCTAAATTCAGTCCCGCCCCCACCCACTCCCACCCCTCCTGCGCGAAGCTTTTACGTTTTTTTAAATCATTAGAGAAACAAGACGATTCGTTGTACCGTTCTCTACTCTTAATCTTTGTCTGAATTTTAAAGATGTTCTTCGTCTGCTCCTTTTTCTTTCTACGTCCTCTTCCTTTTCTCTTCTTTTTTTTTTAGAGGGGC
Organism: Strongylocentrotus droebachiensis; assembly: GCA_035222895.1. Lineage (NCBI taxonomy): Eukaryota > Metazoa > Echinodermata > Echinoidea > Camarodonta > Strongylocentrotidae > Strongylocentrotus > Strongylocentrotus droebachiensis. The sequence continues at coordinate 233,827 of JAVYIG010000083.1, forward strand.
GGGGGGGGGGGAGGCGGTGATTGTTTGGGGGCCGCCCCTACTACCCCCCTGGCTACGTGCCTGCGGTCAGATTAACACATTTTGATACCTTGTCCTACCCCGGAAGCTCAGACGTTTAAGGCAATACATTACGGTCAGATAAGCATTCAGGGGCCCGCCTTAGGGCCCCTGGTGGGTCGAGGCTGTGGAGCCCCCGGAAGCTCAGGGTTTTTAGGCGTTTAACTACGGTCAGATGAGCATTTTTTTATAATCCTTATTATTTTGTCACGCTGGCAGGACACATAGGCGTGGGTCAAGGGGCCCCCCAAAATCAGGTTGTTAGGCATTAAATTACCGTCAGCTGAGCATCTAAGGGCCCGCCTTAGGGCCCAAGGGTGGAATCCATGGGGCAGAGCCCCCGGAAGCTCAGGGGTTTTAGGCGTTTATTTACGGTCAGATGAGCATTTTTTTATAATCCTTATTATTTTGTGACACTGGCTGGACACTATTTGGCGTGGGGTCCAGGGGGCGGAGCCTTCAAAAAAAAAATCAGGGTTTTAGGCATTAAATAACCGTCAGATGAGCATGGAAGGGCCCAACTTAGGGCCCTAGGTGGAATCCAGGAGGCAGAGCCCCCGGAAGCTTAGGGGTTTTAGGCATTTAATCACGGTCAGATGATCATATTTTGATGCCTCATTATTTGTTGACACTGGCAGTTAACTATTCTTTCTTTCTTGCTCCATTTCTTTTTTATTTCTATTTAATATACTTTTTGTCAAAGTGTGTGTGTGTGGGGGGGGGGGGGGGCTTGAGGCTCCCGATTCCCGCCGTTCCTCGGGCCCTGACATGTAGGAATTTAGGATTTTTTATTTGTAATCCACAATTATGGAATTAGAAATAAAACACTTTTGAATTTGATTTCCTCCAAGCCCCCCCCCCCCCCCTCCCAATCAGTACGCCAGTATCTCCTCTTTTCTTTTTTTCTTTCCCTTTCCTTCCTTCTCTATTATTTTTTTTGATGGGGGGGGGGGGGCAACAACTTGGGAGGCAAGGCCTTTTCGACCCCCCCCCCCCCCCCGATCTCCTTCCTCCCCTTTTTCTTTTCTTCTTCCTTTTCTTTCTTTCCCTTTCTCTCCTCTTTCCCTTTCCCTTCTTTTTCTTTCTTCTCTCTTTTTTTTTGCTGGGGGGGGGGGGGGGGGGGGGGCGCCAAGGCCCGCCCCCCCCCCCTGGATCCGCGCCTGTCCATATCATGTACCGTCGGAGCATGAACGAGTAATGATACCGTAACTTCCATGAGTGCGTATCCAGTATTCGTCTGGGTGGGTTATTCAGTTTTGGTACAAATTAATTTTATCCACGCATGCGCAGTTTGTATCTACCCAATGGTGGATTCATTTGTGGTATAGCATTGGGTTGTGTCGAAAAAGTTACATAAGACTTTATAACGTCCGACATTAATGCCGTAGATTTTAACAAGTGCAACGTCAGCGCAAACCAAACCGACCCCTTTGAAAACGGTGGGACATGCATCAATGACGTGGAAGGATTTAATTTTACTTGTCATGTAGGCTACTAAGGGGACAACTGCGAGATCGGTAAGGGGTGATGTGGTTTCTTTTATGACAGGTAATCAATGCCATCAAGCTCGATCCATAAACAAAATATTGGTCTTTGTGGCATCAACTGCCTGCCATAGTCATGTAGTCCCCCGTGCCCTCATTGGTATGATCAGCATCACCGTTACTATGGCAAAAGCACGGAGGCACAGCATTCCATCGTGTTGTTTTCTTAACTCTCTTCGTTGCTCCATATCGACACGGTTTTGATCCTGGGGCCTCACAGTTACGAGGCCATTGCTTTGCCACTGAACCATGACTGTACGCAGCGGGGGCTATGGTAGGGGAAGTTCCAACAAATTAAAACACAGCAAAGAAAATGCAGACATTTTCAATAATTCATTGAATTTTACCCCGGCCCCCAACATTAAAAAAAATCCTCTGTACGACCATGCATTATGGCACAAGGCATGGGCACACATAAGCTTTGTTTGTCCGAGTCTGCTTGTCCGAGTCTGCTTGTGTGGGAGAGTCTTTGTCAACTCCAACCTATATACAAGTGTTCATAGTTAGCACATGATACAAATGACCCCAAATACCTTTTACACCTGGGCCCAGTTTTAAAGAGTCCTCTAATCAATCGTAAGTCCTCTAATCAATCGCAAGTTTGCAATCTCCTATCTCTTATGTACATAGTTGCGATTGATATCAACTCTTTGTAAGACAGGGCCCCGGAGTAATCCCTTTTGTTGTATTATTTTTGCCCTCTAGAGGAGAACACTTCCTACGGTGATCCATAACCAGGCGCGGATCCAGGATTTCTTAGGGGGGGGGGGGCCCAAATTTGAAATTATTCGTGCCAAAAATTGGTACGTAATGGTGACCAGCAGTGACGTAATGCAGGGGGGGGGGGGCGAGTTTCCCCCTCCCTCCTCCGCGAAACGCGGAAGCTTTTACGATTCATTAAATCATTAGAGAAAGAAGACGATTCGTTGTACCGTTCTCGACTCTTAATCCTCGTCTAGATTCAGATTCCCCCTGCCGCGCAAAGCGCGGAAGCTTCTACGTTTCAATAAATAATTAGAAAAACAAGACAATTCATTGTACAGTTCTCGACTCTTAACCCTCGTCTGAATTTAGGTTTCCCCCTCCCGCGCATAGCGCGGAAGCTTTTACGATTCATTAAATCATCAGAGAAAGAAGGCGATTCGTTGTACCGTTCTCGACTCTTAATTCTTGTTTAAATTTAGCCCCATCCCCCCCCCCTCCTGCTCGAAGCGCGGAAGATTTGAAATTTCATTAAATTAGTAGAGAAAGAAGACGATTCGTTGTTCCGTTCTCAAAAATAATCCTCGACTGAATTTAGTTCCCCCCCCCCCTCCCGCGCGTAGCGCGGAAGCTTTTAGGTTTCATTAAATCACTATAGAAAGAAGACAATTCGTTGTACCGTTCTCGACTCTTAATTCTTGTCTAAATTCAGTCCCGCCCCCACCCACTCCCACCCCTCCTGCGCGAAGCTTTTACGTTTTTTTAAATCATTAGAGAAACAAGACGATTCGTTGTACCGTTCTCTACTCTTAATCTTTGTCTGAATTTTAAAGATGTTCTTCGTCTGCTCCTTTTTCTTTCTACGTCCTCTTCCTTTTCTCTTCTTTTTTTTTTTAGAGGGGGGGGGGGGGGAGGCGGTGATTGTTTGGGGGCCGCCCCTACTACCCCCCTGGCTACGTGCCTGCGGTCAGATTAACACATTTTGATACCTTGTCCTACCCCGGAAGCTCAGACGTTTAAGGCAATACATTACGGTCAGATAAGCATTCAGGGGCCCGCCTTAGGGCCCCTGGTGGGTCGAGGCTGTGGAGCCCCCGGAAGCTCAGGGTTTTTAGGCGTTTAACTACGGTCAGATGAGCATTTTTTTATAATCCTTATTATTTTGTCACGCTGGCAGGACACATAGGCGTGGGTCAAGGGGCCCCCCAAAATCAGGTTGTTAGGCATTAAATTACCGTCAGCTGAGCATCTAAGGGCCCGCCTTAGGGCCCAAGGGTGGAATCCATGGGGCAGAGCCCCCGGAAGCTCAGGGGTTTTAGGCGTTTATTTACGGTCAGATGAGCATTTTTTTATAATCCTTATTATTTTGTGACACTGGCTGGACACTATTTGGCGTGGGGTCCAGGGGGCGGAGCCTTCAAAAAAAAAATCAGGGTTTTAGGCATTAAATAATCGTCAGATGAGCATGGAAGGGCCCAACTTAGGGCCCTAGGTGGAATCCAGGAGGCAGAGCCCCCGGAAGCTTAGGGGTTTTAGGCATTTAATCACGGTCAGATGATCATATTTTGATGCCTCATTATTTGTTGACACTGGCAGTTAACTATTCTTTCTTTCTTGCTCCATTTCTTTTTTATTTCTATTTAATATACTTTTTGTCAAAGTGTGTGTGTGTGGGGGGGGGGGGGGGGGGCTTGAGGCTCCCGATTCCCGCCGTTCCTCGGGCCCTGACATGTAGGAATTTAGGATTTTTTATTTGTAATCCACAATTATGGAATTAGAAATAAAACACTTTTGAATTTGATTTCCTCCAAGCCCCCCCCCCCCCTCCCAATCAGTACGCCAGTATCTCCTCTTTTCTTTTTTTCTTTCCCTTTCCTTCCTTCTCTATTATTTTTTTTGATGGGGGGGGGGGGGCAACAACTTGGGAGGCAAGGCCTTTTCGACCCCCCCCCCCCGATCTCCTTCCTCCCCTTTTTCTTTTCTTCTTCCTTTTCTTTCTTTCCCTTTCTCTCCTCTTTCCCTTTCCCTTCTTTTTCTTTCTTCTCTCTTTTTTTTTGCTGGGGGGGGGGGGGGCGCCAAGGCCCGCCCCCCCCCCCCCCTGGATCCGCGCCTGTCCATATCATGTACCGTCGGAGCATGAACGAGTAATGATACCGTAACTTCCATGAGTGCGTATCCAGTATTCGTCTGGGTGGGTTATTCAGTTTTGGTACAAATTAATTTTATCCACGCATGCGCAGTTTGTATCTACCCAATGGTGGATTCATTTGTGGTATAGCATTGGGTTGTGTCGAAAAAGTTACATAAGACTTTATAACGTCCGACATTAATGCCGTAGATTTTAACAAGTGCAACGTCAGCGCAAACCAAACCGACCCCTTTGAAAACGGTGGGACATGCATCAATGACGTGGAAGGATTTAATTTTACTTGTCATGTAGGCTACTAAGGGGACAACTGCGAGATCGGTAAGGGGTGATGTGGTTTCTTTTATGACAGGTAATCAATGCCATCAAGCTCGATCCATAAACAAAATATTGGTCTTTGTGGCATCAACTGCCTGCCATAGTCATGTAGTCCCCCGTGCCCTCATTGGTATGATCAGCATCACCGTTACTATGGCAAAAGCACGGAGGCACAGCATTCCATCGTGTTGTTTTCTTAACTCTCTTCGTTGCTCCATCTTGTGCATTCATAACACGACTCGACTGGTTTTCATTCCTTAATTCATTATATTTTGCTCAAGTATTCCTTTTATCTTAGCACGTTGCTTCAATTAATTTTGTTTTCTTCATCTGCTTTGTATAACCATTCAATTGAATTTGCCAATGCTTTGATTACTTTGTATCCTTCATAACATTTTTTATTAACGCTTTTTATCATTGGTTGATTAAGAACATTCGGAGTGACCATTTTTGCTCTATTTATTGATTGCTTGTTTGAAAATACATGTATTTGGAACGTTCAATGGTTGCCACTTGCAATATAGGAGTTACGGAATGATGCCAAATGCCCATTCTATATGTTATTCATCTGGCTATTTATATCCTGCTATTATATTCACCGTTTACTTTGTTTATTTTTATGGGGAATATCCAGGAGTACCCGCAGTCTACTCAATATAAAACACGTGGTTAAGGTTTTTCTTTAAAATCGGGTTTAACAAAGAGAGTATAGTCTAAAGTGATTCTAAAACGTGATTTTAGACCCATGGTCGGACAAAACTGAATCTGTTGAAACAAGGACCACATTATCCACATTGCTGTTTATATAATATTTCTTTTTAACCAATTGCTTTCTATGTTGTTGTTGGTTTTACAAATCTACGAATTTCTTAAATATTCATTCAAAATTAGCATGTACCGACGAAAATGGTAGCTGTGCATACTGGGCGGGAGTCGGTGAGTGTGAAAAGAACCCGAGGTACATGCTCGTGAACTGCAAGCTAAGCTGTGGAGTGTGCAACGAATTAGGTAGGCAATAATGAAATTGGATAACGCCCTTTAAACTTTCGAAATGAAGCGATGCCACTTCTTTTCAACTACTCAAAACTTCTTCAACATTCAACCAATAGATTCCCCCATAATTTTAGTATGAAATTTCAAACCACTAGACATATATTCCTGTGTAATTATATTGAATTATTTCACTTTAATCCTTATCGTGAAATGATATGTAATATTACTAATTCAATACAAGTTTCAGTGTTTATAATCAGAATCATTCTTCTGCTGTTTTTCATTTGCATTTTCATCAACTTTGATTCCATAGGAGATGACGAGTGAAGTGCAGCACCCTGTCTTAACGGAGCAACTTGTACACCGACATACACAAACTTTAACTGCACATGTGCAACAGGATTTAAGGGAGAAACGTGTGAAATAGGTTAACGATTATTACATGTTGTTTAATCCTGTGGTCATTTTATCATTTAAGTTATTATTCAGAAAATAGACTCGTTTGATCGGGCCAATTCATCAATAATTCATTATTTGTATTAGAATATTTTTATTTTCAGAAGAATAGTATCAACTGATTTTGCAATTCTTGTTAAATGTTGCTTGTTATGTTTTGCTTTTCAATATGAAATTAGTGGAACCATGTCAACCACGAGATACAAACTGTAATGTTTAGACATTGTTAGTAACAAGTCTGTATGCATGGTATAAACTCCTTGAAGTGATAGGTTATTATTATGCTTGCTCGAATACTAGCTTTACAAACTCTCATTTGCTACCAAACTTTCCATACTCATAACTAAGATTTGTATGTCTTAGCCAAAAAAAGAAGCATGAAATATTATTATAGTCCAATGTCATAATGTACTGATTAGAATCGGAATACAGTATCGTATACATTTGAGAATACAGACGTGTAACTTGAATTATCGAATCATTTACCTATGTAAACCGGTTAGAGACAATAATCTATCACACTGTCAGTTGTTTGGTAATCATATACAATACTTGTACATAATATCTAAGTATATTGATAATTTATTTTCTTCACATTTGTTGTTCATCAGTGTTATTGACGATGACGAAGATCTATTCTTCTGATATAGTTTACTATGTAAACATAAAATATGCCTTGAGCCGTGCATTTAATGTTTTGAGTGGGATTCTGTTACACTTCTTTTAGACAGTTAATATATTATAAGTACATGTATATAAATTAATAAATACATTTTACTAAAGGCGTCATTAGAGGGACATTTGGAGTGACAAAAATGAGTCATTAAGTAGACACTAGGGTGAGGGTTAGGGTTAGGAATATATTAGGTTAGGAATGTATATAATAACCCCAAATGGTACATTAACCGGACATCATAAAAACTGGTACATAATCCAAACCCTAACCCTTACCCTAAATTCAAAACAATAAAACTAATTAAACTAATGACTAATGATTAAACGTTATGTTTCTTGGGAGGCCTTTAAGTTACGTCTACCTTAAAACGCACGTAGAGGGTGTACTTCTTTTGTTCAATCATTAACATGTCACGAAAATATCCTGCTAATGACCATTTCTACTAATGACCATGTGTACTTTCCCTTTAAAGGGATAGTTGAGTTTTGTTGCAGAGGGCGCTACAAATTTTGTTTGGTGAGATAATGAAAAACTGTGTGTCTAATTTGAAAGAACATACAATTCGAAAATGATTTTTGTTTGATCAAAATCGGTTAAGAGACGGCTAAAATATTCATAAATAGGCCTATAGCGATTTCTAATATTTGTGGTGCCCCACAAATATTCAATAATTCAAACCAGCCGTTGAAGAAAACGAGATAGCGCCTTGTACGTTTAATTTCAGCCAATGCCGATGTTGGCCTTTTGTTGACCGTTTTCTGTTGGTTATAATACGCACAACCAGACGGCCCGTGTGTTGTTATTATTAATTAATTAATCAACTAAACGTCACCATATTGTTTTGAAAGTGGAGCTGAATTGGTATGATCGTATTGGCTACATTTCAAACATTTTTGGGTCTAAAATTATCTTCATAGAAATTTTAGGTCCTGAAAGAGCACTAGAAATGTCACAAATAAGAATAAGAGCAATATATAACCATGTAATTCGAAGGCATTTGCGGTCTGAAACAAGAACTCAACTGTTCTTTTAATGACTCATTTTCCCACTACATATGTCCGTCTAATGACGCTGTAAGACATATATATGTAGATAAATATATTCATAGGAGGCGAAACCGGAGTAGTATAGTCTGAGATTCTAGAGACGTACAAGGAGAGTGAATTTGAGAAGAGAAGAAAAATAGAATAAAGAGTAAAGAAAATAATATAATAATGATAAGTAGGAGAAGGTGAGGAAGGGAAGAAAGAAGAAGAAGAGGAAGACGAAAAAGAAGTGGTAGAAGTAGAAGAGAAAGCAAATTGATTAAATCAATGGCAATGTAAAATTACAAAACAAAGTCTGTATAACCACCTGTACGATCCAGCGCGACATTAATCAACATTAATTTTATACATACTTACTCAAAATGAAACACCTGAGCTTTCGTTTAATTGAATTAATGGAGCGGCTCTCAACAAGTTAGTTATTCAGGCTGTTCCAGAATTTGGCTCCAGTAAACATAATTGTTTCGTTAGCAAAAACGGTGCGAGTTCGAGGGAGATGAGAATGGTTTGTCTGTCTAGTCGGGTAGGAATGTATAGTATTATTACGTTGAAAAAAGGGACGAAATCATCTGGTAAATTATCATTTGATACTTCATACATAACAATCCAAGCAAAAAAAGAACACCAATATCCTGGTATTACGTATTTCTTTTCTTTGAATAAATGTCATCGTATTAATGAATTCAAATACACAAATGGGGCCAAAATGTTATCAATGGAAAAAAAGAGAGGAAGAAGAAGAAAAAGAAGAAGAAGATGGAGATGAAGATTTCTCCCTTCCGATTTTTGACTTGTCCGGAAAGCAATCTTTATATTCTCTAGTTTTTTGTAATCATCTGTAGGTTTTTTTTTCATTTTACATGTCATTCATTGAATGACATGCTCATGGGAACAGTGCAACAGTGTAGCGAAACGGGTGTGATTGTTTCAACACGATCGCAACAATTTCTATCTCCTATGCACATCCATTAAAAATCATGTTCGGATTTTATACATCAAATAATCATGTATGAAATCGCACGAGGTTGATTATTCGTAGGTATACATTCTGTAGTCGCGATCGTACTTTTCGAGCCTCTCGAAAGGTGCCAAATCAGCCCTAAAAAAGGTCCTGTCTTCAAAGGGTCAAGATAGGACATGGCTATTTTCATACTGTGGACTTGATTGAAGAAAACGAAATGGTATTTTATTTTAGTCTTTTTTGATACCCCGATTCCTTGGCTATCATTCAGATGTTAGGTGTCTGGTTGAGAAGAGTGAATACCGACATGTTACTTTTATCCAAGCAAAGTTGTGTATTGTGGACTTTGATGTGTGTCCAGTTTTCTCATTATGCCAGAAGTCCTAGTCCATCATCCCGTCTATAGCTCCGGACGTCACGCAGAGAAGAATGAATGCCTAGCCACAAACCAATAGCACCCCCTGCGTCACCTCGAAAGAAAAGGGTATACAAGCAATGTGTAAAATAATGATAATAATGATGAATACAACTGCAATCTTCATAGAACCATATGCATGGATTGACGCCCGTGTTTCTACGTGACAGATGAAATAGCATATATCTAGACCAATGTGTACTATATTATAGTATTGACTGTAGCATATAGCAGATTAGAGGAGGGACGGCAGGGAGAAAAGACAAAAAAAAATGTCCCCGAAACATACAAAATGGCGTCTTGGCGGTCACGCATTAGTGATTACGGAAAACGAAGAGCTGTGTGACCTTGATGGGACGCTAGAGACTATGCCCTTTTGAGGTATCAACTAAATGCTGTTGAAGATCTGAGAGTGATCCAAAATTATCTTTGCATGACGACATTTTGCAGAAGCAAACGAGAATGTTTGCAAATTTGAAGGTGAAGCAAATAACTCTATAGCCAAGATTTCGCATAATATCGCATCAATTCATTTTCTTTATACGATGGATTCACCTATACGGAAGACATACTGTGTAAGATCGATCTCTTCGGGATGCACTGTTTACAGCGCCATCTAGCGACATCATGTAGTGTTTAGTCGATTTCACGTGGTGCATTATGAGAAATAGTAAACAGACATATCAGCTGTGGCATTGGAGATAGGGAATTCAATCATAATTTTTGGTGGGGAAGGTTTCCATAGGTTTACTAATTTTGCGCTGATTCCAATTTTATTTATTGACCCCTTTTATGACTTCTTGTTTATTAAGGACCCTTATGAACAAAAATTGACCACACAATGGTCACTTTCTGTTAACTTTTTCGATTGTTATTACCAACAAAGGCATCTTGTTCGGGAATTGAATACAATTCCTTATCTATTGCCTTATCATATTGACTGTGTTTTGTCCTTCTTTTTATTTCTCTTCCACTCCCAACCTAACTGAATGTTTCAGATAAAATCTCGAGTTACCGATAGGATTTTTTTCTTTTTCAACTTGATAACTAAAATGTTTACTAAATTGTGACTATAAAATATGTATTACGAAGAAGAAAAAAAATGTAATCCCAGTTTACATGCTTGTATATGTATGTATAAATACGTATCAGGACAATTACCCCCTGGGCAATCACCCCCCCCCCCGGAAAATTACCCCCCGGAAAACTACCCCCAAAGGACAATTACCCCCCCGGAAAATTACCCCCCGAGGACAACTACCCCCCGGGGACAATTACCCCCCGAGGACAATTACCCCCGGAGGACAACTACCCCCCGGGGACAATTACCCCGAGGACAACTACCCCCGAGGACAATTACCCCCGGAGGACAACTACCCCCCGGGGACAATTACCCCGAGGACAACTACCCCCGAGGACAATTACCCCCCAAGGACAACTACCCCCTCCCCTGAGGACAACTACCCCCGAAGACAATTACCCCCCATGGAAACTACTGGGCATGGTGGCTCAGTGGTTAGAGTGCCCGCCTCATGAACGGGAGGTCGTGGGTTCGAACCCCAGCCGAGTCATACCAAAGACTTATAACAATGGGACCTTCTGTCTTCTAGCTGGGCGCTCAGCAAATTAGATTGGAGAAGGGTAGTAATAACATATTATGTTATGCAAGGCCCGCTGGAAGAGCAGTTTCATAACTGAAGTGGCTCACCTAGGTATATAAAACGTTATTATCAGGTGGGCTGTATATCATACAGACCACCTTATATTTTTGTTAAAATTGCCTTTATCAGGTGGGCTGTATCTAATACAGACCACCTTATATTTTTGTTAAAATTGCCTTTATCAGGTGGGCTGTATCTAATACAGACCACCTTATATTTTTGTTAAAATTGCCTTTATTTATTTATTTATTATTTATTATTTATTTATTTTTCTTAATTCTTGCCACTTTTTTGTTAGCAAGATAACTTTGAAATGGTTCGATCAAATGCTTTGATATTTGACACACATATGTATAGGCATATGGACAAGACACGGTAAGGTTTTCAACCTTGACCTTGACTGATGACGTCATCTAGGCGCCATTTTGTGAAATTTTCTGAAAATCATCTCATGATCATATCTTCATAACCAAAAGGTATTTTTCATTCATATTTATCATGATTAAGGTTAATATCAGTCCGGTTAATTTCAGGTCAAAAAACGCGCGCGTGCGCGTACGTCCGCGCGTCAGTGCGCGCGCAAAATTTTAAAATGCTCAAAATCGTCTCAAATTTATTTTGCATACGTTTCAGGTCATTTTAAGCATTTTATAAAAAATCGCGCGTACGAGCATGCGCGCGCGTTTTCGCGCGTAACACCATTACAAAACATAGAATCGCCATTTTTTTTTCTTTCATGATATTTCTCATATTTTTTCAAGGAATTTGATACCATGTTTTTCTCTTTATGACCATTATTAACAAGATGAGAGAAATTCAAGATAAATGTCAGTGCGCGCGAGCTCTTTTAATACATAGCATATATGGGCAAAAACATGCCTATACAAAATCCGTTATAGCCCTTTGGAATGCACCGGAATCCTCAATTTTTTTTCATATTTAGATAGAGTATGAGTCGGAAATATGATTCCATGTCTCATTTGGCCATTAAATGTATCGTGACATCATCACAATGGCCTTGGAACTCAAAATACGAATTTGCATATTATGACGTCAGCATATTTATGTAAAATTGATTGTATCTCTGTAAATATTGATCAATTTTCTTCAAAATTTCGATATGTTGTAGCTAAGACAATTCTCTACAAGCGCAGTAATAACTATTTTTCATTTTGATGACGTCATCATAGTAAAAATTTTGATTAAAGGCCTCATGTCAAAAACTTCATAATTTGCGTGTTATGCCTATAGAAGGTGAATTTAATTCACGTTATGAATCTACATGATATTGTTTTTTAAGAATTTGTAAGCAGTATGTCGCTTATTTTTACTCTATTTTGTCTCAAATTTTAGTTGACCAGCCCACCTATACTTGTTCCAAACAAGTATTATATGTCTAGTTATTATTTATTTATTTATTTATTTTTCTTAATTCTCGCCACTTTTTTGTTAGCAAGATAACTTGAAATTGTCTAAATCAAATAACTTGAAATTTGGCACACATATGTATAGGCATATAAATAAATCAAAATAACGTTTTCAACCTTGACCTTGACTGATTACGTAATCTAGGCGCCATTTTGTGAATTTTAACTTATGATCATATCTTCATAACGGAAAGTAATTTCTTATTCATATTTTGCACGATCAAGGTCAATATCGGTCCGGTCAATTTCAGGTCAAAAAATGCGCGCGTGCGCGTACGTCCGCGCGTCAGTGCGCGCGCAAAATTTCAAAATGCTCAAAAACGTCTCAAATTTATTTTGCATACGTTTCAGGTCATTTTAAGCATTTTATAAAAAAATCCCGCACTCGCGCATGCGCGCGTGTTTTCGCGCGTAACACCATTACAAAACATAGAATCGCTATTTTTTTTTCTTTCATGATATTTCTCATATTTTTTCGAGGAATTTGATACCATGTTTATCTCTTTATGACCATTAATAACAAGATGAGCGTCAATTCAAGATAAATGTCCGTGCGCGAGCTCTTTTAATACATAGCATATATGGGCAAAATCATGCCTATACAAAATCCATTATAGCTCTTTGAAATGAACTGTGACCTTCATTTTTGTTCTCATATTTAAATAAAGTATGAGTCGGAGATATGATTCCATGTCTCATTTGGCCATTACGTGTATCGTGACATCATCATAATGGCCTTGGAACTCAAAATACGAATTTGCATATTATGACATCAGCATATTTATGTAGAAATGATTGTATCTCTGCATATATTGATCGATTTTCCTCAAAATTTCGATATGTTGTAGCTAAGATAATTTTCTACAAGTTCAATAATAACCATTTTTCATTTTGATGACGTCATCAGAGTGAAAATTTCGATTAAAGGCCTCATGTCAGAAATTTCACAATTTGCGTGTTATGACTATAGAAGGTGAATTTCGTTCACGTAATGAATCTACATGATATTGTTTATTAAGAATTTTTAAGCAGTTTCTCGCTTATTTTTGCTCTATTTTGTTTTCAAATTTTAGTTGACCAGCCCACCTATACTTGTTCCAAACAAGTATTATATGTCTAGTTTATTATTTATTTTTCTTAATTCTTACCACTTTTTTGTTCACAAGATAACTTGAAAATGAATCAATCAAATAACTTGAAATTTTGCACACATATGTATAAGCATATAGAAAACTCACAATAACGTTTTCAACCTTGACCTTGACTGATGACGTCATCTAGGCGCCATTTTGTGAAAATCAACTCATGACCATATCTTCATAACCAAAAGGTATTTCTCATTCATATTTATCATGATCAAGGTCAATATTAGTCCGGTCAATTTGATATCCAAAAACACGTGCGTGCGCGTACGATCGCGCGTCAGTGCGCGCGCAAATTTTGTAAATGCTCAAAATCGTCTCAAATTTATTTTGCATACGTTTTAGGTCATTTTAAGCATTTTATAAAAAAATCGCGCATACGAGCATGCGCGCGCGTTTTCGCGCGTAACACCATTACAAAACATAGAATCGCCATTTTTTTTTCTTTCATGATATTTCTCATATTTTTTCAAGGAATTTGATACCATGTTTATCTCTTTATGACCATTATTAACAAGATGAGCGTAAATTCAAGATAAATGTCAGTGCGCGCGAGCTCTTTTAATACATAGCATATATGGGCAAAAACATGCCTATACAAAATCCGTTATAGCTCTTTGGAATGCACCGGGATCCTCAATTTTTTTTCATATTTAGATAGAGTATGAGTCGGAAATATGATTTCAAGTCTCATTTGGCACTTAAGTGTATCTTGACATCATCACAATGGCCTTGGAACTCAAAATACGAATTAGCATATTATGACGTCAGCATATTTATGTAAAATTGATTGTATCTCTGTAAATATTGATCAATTTTCTTCAAAATTTCGATATGTTGTAGCTAAGACAATTCTCTACAAGCGCAGTAATAACCATTTTTCTTTTTGATGACGTCATCATAGTGAAAATTTTGATTAAATGCCTCATGTCAAAAACTTCATAATTTGCGTGTTATGCCTATAGAAGGTGAATTTAGTTCACGTTATGAATCTACATGATATTGTTTTTTAAGAATTTGTAAGCAGTATGTCGCTTATTTTTGTCTCAAATTTTAGTTGACCAGCCCACCTATACTTGTTCCAAACAAGTATTATATGTCTAGTTATTATTAATATTATTACCCTCGAGGACAACTATCCCCTAGGAAAACTACCCCTGAGGACAACTACCCCGCCCCCTTCGAGGACAACTCCCCCCCCCCCCCCGAGGACAATAACCCCCGGAGGACAACTACCCCCGAGGAATTTATAACACTGTGATATATAACGCAAGCTTCTCTCCAAATTGCTATTTACAGAAAATTGCATAAACCTTCATTTTCTTTGTTTTTTATGAAGTTAATTTCAGTCTTTTCATATTATTCAATTCGATATGGGGGGGGGGGGTGGATTTTGCCCAATTCCCCTGTAGTTGTGCTACCGAGTAAAGAACAGAAATTACATTTCTTAGAAATTGAACAATACATTGCGCGCAGATGAGTACGCGTTACAGTCTCTCTCACCATCAATGGCACAACAAAGAAATTAGGATGTAAGATTTCATTTATGCATCCTCTGTAACTTTTTTAATCAGCTGATCGTGTATTTGTCTTTGTATGTATAATGGGCCCTCATCCATGTCATGATCCATAATTAAGGTTTTCTTCACGTTATCTATTTATTTCTGTTGTCATGCTGAAGTATAAATGTTTTCGTGTACGTTAAATTATTTTGAAATAGAAATTGCCTTCAAGTTATAATTATGTACGGTGCCATGTTAAAAGAAAATAAATATCCGCTCTCTGGTAATTCATCTCATTTGATTTTTCAACTCCAGCATAGCGTTTTTCAACCGGGGTGCCGCAAGAGAATGATTTGGAAAACGCTGATTTTGTAAAAAAAAAAATCAAATACCAGAAACGGTTAAAATATGTAATTACATGAGAAAATTAAAATTTGAAGATAATAAAGTGTCTTCCTTTCTCGCTCGCTGACAATATTTTGACAGCAAGGCAAATAAGGGCAACGAGAGGCCCGAATATCCTCATATTCGTGTATCAAGGACATGACCGAATATATCACTTTTTATTTATGTACATTCGGCGGGAAGATGCCCGCATACAGTACTTTAAATAGTTTCTAGTGTGTGGATTATATACTAATTTGTTACCAGTTTGAAAATGTCTTCTCCTTTTTATTATTAAATGTGCCCATACGTGTGTGCATAGCACTTGACGAGAGCCAGAGCCATGCAAAATTAATAGTCTGCAAAGACTTTGGGATTTGGGAGAAACTTTTCGTTTCTTAAGAGGGTATCGTGACTAACAAAAAGTTAAAAGAATGCTGCTCCAGAGAAATGTATTTCTATGCACTTTAAAAAGGGCTGGACAATTACCTAAAACTTACATCCTTCGTGGAAATTAGCAACCGTACTGGCGTTGCATAAATTATAATAAAAGGGAAATGTGTAGTAATGAGGAAGACAACGTGCTATAGTATTTGAAAGAATATGGGTTCATGCAGGGGATCGTAGCCATCTCTCAATGTGTCGGATCACCTTTTGCTATTGAATCCCGATTGTCCACGGGGAATTAGTCCTCCGGCGCAATTGTCATCGGGGGGTAGTTGTCCTCGGGGGGTAATTGTCCTCGGAGGTAATTGTCATCGGGGGGTAATTGTCCTAGGGGGTAATTGTCCTTCGGGGGTAATTGTCCTCGGGGGTAATTGTCCTCGGGGGGTAGTTGTCCTCGGGGGGTAATTGTCCTTGGGGAGTAATTGTCCTCGGGGGTAATTGTCCTCGGGGGGTAGTTGTCCTCGGGGGGTAATTGTCCTCGGGGGGTGATTCTCCGGGGGGTAATATTCCAGGGGGTAATTGTCCTTTGGGGGTAGTGTTCCGGGGGGTAATTTTCCGGGGGGTGATTGCCCAGGGGGTAATTGTCCTAGAACCCACATGCTTTAGCAGTCACGCGAAACACACGTTGGCAAATTGTTATTCAATAAAATCTGAGAATGTGTACTATTATCTAGATCTATTATTTTTTTATTATTTTTTAAATAATTCCATGAATTGGGGTAAAACAAAAATATTCCACCTTTATGAGCGACAGTGTACATATATTTCTTTGCAATGATTCCCGGTGTTTTATCGATCGAAATTTATTGATAAATGAATCTTCAGGATAATATGAACAGTATCTGTCGGGATTGGATCGTATTGTCGGGGTCATCTCTTGGGGGCGGGGTTGGTAAAAAAGAACAGCCCCAATTGTAGCATGTACCAACTGCCATACATAGCGACATGCGGAATACCGCCCTCCTGACTTCAATTTCAGAAGATTCACAAGATGAAATATTTTTAAAAAGAGGGAGAAAAGGAAAGGAAAAAAGAAGGAAAAAAATAGTTTCAGTTTTGTGTGCAACACTGAGTGTATTATATTCCTGAAGAGGCCAATTGCTGTACGTAATTTTGCGGGCCATTTCTGTTTTCTAGTGAATGTAATTTCACATTTGTACTCATTTTTACTAACTATATTCATATACGATATATCTTTGATAGTTATCATTCGTTAACAGAATTTCGAAAATGACGCTACATGCTACAGCAACATATTGAATTCGAATCTGAATTTGAACACATATATACATAATTGTTTTACTATCATGTTGCATTTTATTCCTTTAACAAATTGTAAAAAGTAATACGAGTGATTTGATTGATTTTGAACTCTGTATTATATTCCAGAAGAGTCCACTCCTTGTTATTGTAATTTTTGTAATTTTGACTTTTGCACCTGACTCAATTATCTATGTTACACAAATGTGAAATTAGTTATCCATTGTTATAAAGAAAATGAGAATGGTCCTATTTTTTGGATTATAATCAATACAAATTTGAATTGAAATTGTTTTAACAAAAAGAATAATAAAGACAAATCTATAGCCCTTCTCATTCCTCCAACCTCTCCCACTGAAATCAGGCGTTTCGGAACCCCCCCCCCCCCCCCGCCCTAACAAAAAAGGCAAAGTCTGTATAAGAACGCCACCGACAGTTAAGACAGTCATGTATTGCTGAGTTCTTGGAAGAGGTGAACATAATTTGTGAGCGTTATCATTGTTATTAGGGACTTTTCGTTTTACACGACGAGAACATGGACCGCCACGTATGACATCCTTTTAAGGTAATGTGACGTCCTTTTAAGGCACTGCCAGGCACGGCCCAGTGCCTTAACACAATGGCACACGCGGCAGTCCACGCTCTCGTCGTGTAAAACGAAAAGTCCCTACTATGCAAGTGTGGAAGAACATCAGATAAGAAATGTTCCCTTAAAAGCATGGCTCTTCAAATGCCTTAATATTCTAAATATGGCATGTAAGTAACAGCATAAAAATCGTGACGAATTTTTATGCCACATGATTGTCTGGTTCATTATACACCTTTCTGTGTACAGTGCTTGTAACTTTACCAAGACTGGGCCAAATTTCTTAACAATTTAATAATTTCAGAACCTTGCAGTACACACAAATATTATGCTAGATGATCGACTTCTTCTGGTCGATTCCACACCGTTTCTTTCACGTTGCAGTCGCATGACCAGAACTCAACTTAATCTTTAAACTTGTTCGATTGTTAGGGATTTCCCATATTTCATTCCGGATCATGTATCATAATAATTATACGGAAGGACACATGGAGGTTTGTGCTTTATTATGTTTCCTCTACTGGGCTCTGTTTCATGAATACTTGTTACATTGTATTAGTGACAATTTACAATATCTGTTATTACTGAAATCGTGGCATTTGATTGGCTGAGGGCATATTTGTCATATAATTTAACAGGGCCCTGATATTGCATGTTGGTTGCTGTTTGATAAGAATAAGGGCGTAGCTTGGGGCCAATCATAGAGGGGGCCGGGGCGGCGTAGGAAGGGTGCAGCGATCTTAACACCTTGGCTGCTTTCTTCGTCATTCTGCACGGTCGCTGGTTGGCCGCATGTGCAATTTGGCATAAAACAATAGGCACCAATTGATGGAGGAGTTGCTATGTGCAACACGGTGGCTCTGCAAACTTACTCATGTCTGGGGTCGACTAGCTCCTGGATAATCCTTTTATCACCGGTGTAAATTTATTTTCCACTGAAAACAAGCAAATAGTCTCAAAGCTTTGATATATTTAGCCTATCCCATGATTCACAGTGAGAATATGAATGTGGCTTATAAAGACAAAAATAATGTGGATTGGAATGAACCAGCCGCTTCTATTTGAGAAGGACGGGGTGGGGGCTTTGAGCAGGGACTTTTCCAGGATTTCGTAACAGAGGGTCACAAAAATGTTATTATTAGGGGGGGGGGGGGGGGCTTTTTCAGATTTCTTCGACAAGCAAAAATTTGTTAAAGTTATGACCTCAAAATGGGGTAAAATCTTATAGTTTGAAGTGCACTACAGGTTAAAGCCAGGCTACAATCAAGAAAATAAAAGGGGGGATTGAAGAACTTTGTCCCTTGAGGACCCCCCCCCCCCCCCACCCTAAATGTTATTCCTAACCCATGCCCTATGTTTGATTTTTCTTTTTACATTGCAAAAGCGAATTTATGACTTTTCATTGAATGTGATTCTAAATAAAATCGTGTGTCAAAAACTAAAATAAACATGTACTTGTCTTTTTTGTTTGAAAACCAAAAGTTACTCGGTATCGTTTCATGAAGGAGCGGGGAAAACACTTATTAGAGATTTATAAAAAATAAAATAAAATGAGTCGTAGGCCAGAGAGTAAGAAAGAGAAAGGGGGAGATAGAGAGAGGCGGGAGGGTGTGTGTGTGAGAGAGAGAGAGAGAGAGAGAGACAGTGAGAAGGGGCCTTTATTAATGGTCAATTTTCATTCCACTTGTCTCTATCCTTCTTTTCCTTTCTTTTTGAAGGGGAGGGTTGGAGCATTTTCCCCGGGTATACGTAGTCACGCCACCGCCAATCACATAACTGCTACACTTCTCTAGATTTAACCATGGAGTTAACCCAACCACCATGCCAATGGCACTGCGCATGTTTAACTATGCTGTATTTCTATTGGATCCCATCGCTGCTGAAGTCATGCAGTCCAATCAGCACCTCCACCCTTGTTTCGGACGTGGTGGTGATGGTGGTGGTGGTGGTGGGGGGGGGGGGGGTGGATGGGTTAGAAATTATATTGATATAAATCGCACCATCAGGGGATCGAGTCAGTCCATGTTGATGTGAATATTTCGCAGAAAAGTGAAACGCAGTGATACGACGATCTTCACAAACTTGATATCATTAAAACTCAACAGCAAACAAGAAGCTGGATATTTTCTGACGGTCTTACATTCATGTTTAGACATTATGGCAGCATTTCACTTGATTATCTGTTTATTTTCTCCGCTTCTGTTTTCTGTTGTATCACCATCTGCCCTGACATCTACAACAATTGCTCCAGGTAATTATTCGAGCGTCAGTGATTTGTTATCTCATTTGCTTTAAGAATGATAGTAATGTTGCTATCTATTACCTTGTCTCACTTTTATTTTGTCGTAAAATGTATGTGTGTGCCCTCCCCCTTCTTCTTCTTCTTCTTCTATCTCTCTCTCTTTCTTTCTTTCTCTCTCCCTCCCCTCTCTCTCTCTCATTATCTCCCTCTATTCTTCTCTTTTTTCACTTCCTCGCTCTCCGCGCTCTCTCCCACTATCTCTCTTTCTCATTATCTCTCTTTCTCTCTTCCTCGCTCTCTGCGCGCTCTCTCTCCCAATCTGTTGTATTACCTCTCTCTATTTCTCTCTTCTTCTCGTTCAAATTTGTATCTTGTCATCTGTATCTTGTGTGACGTCGCAATTTGTCTGTATGATAGCAAAATAATCAACAACTTCATTTTTGTTCTGACTGCTTGTTGAGGCACTTGCTGTCAAATACTACCAAGTTTGAAGAAAGATTCTCTCTCCCTGTAATCAATGTAGCTATTTATCTCTCAGTATTTTATCGAAGTAATCTGTTCTCTAAGGCCTAAAATAAAAACTTGTTGTATTGCCCTTTGCGACCGACCCCAAAAATGTCAAAATCTACGGTCGGCATTTAATTTGTTTTAATTTTTTTTTTTTATCCGTTTAAAAAAAAAAAAAAATAATGAAAAAAAAATGTATTTTGTTTGTTTAAATGGGATATAAATGCATAAAATTCAATTATTCCAAAATTCTCACTCGTGCAAACCATGGATAATTATGAGGTGAAAAGGATATCAATGGAATGATGACGCTGAAACACATGTATTAAACCATTACAAACTGAGAAATATCATCCAAATAAGGGCGGGAAAAAAAGAAGGAAAACAAAAACAACATTCAAATCTGAAAAATATCGGCCCAAAAAGGGCGACAAAAAAAAAGTTAAAAAAAATCAAAAAAAATTTCCGTCCGACCGACCCAAAGTTTTGGCACCCAAAGGGCAATACAACAAGCTTTTATTTTAGGCCTAATAGATGCATACATGGACTTTATAAACCTCAGGTTTAAATATATATTTATGTCATTTTTAATTTTTAATTTGTTTTAGATAAGACTGGAGAGCCGAATTTTGAGGATTTGGTGACAGATTTTCGCAAGGAGTTGGCTGATTTGAAGGATATTGTCGCATTGCTTCAGGTAAATATTTCGTCAGTCCGATTTATTTTAATTCTTTTGATAATTGTTCGAGACGCCTTCATGCAGCTTATTGGGAAATATTAGTTCCTTAAATATTTGTTCATATTCAGCTCTCCACAGACTACTTTTTGGATAAAGTCAAAATAACAAAGAAACAATCATAAAGTTAAAAATGTTTGACTCACTTGATTATATTGTGCTTCTCTCTCCTTCTTTTTTCTTCTAGTACAAATAAAAATTGAAGCAACAGCCACTTAATAACAAATTTTCTATAAACACCATATAAATTATATTTATACCTTCGGCATCCTCATAATATTGAACAACTTTTTTGTGTCATGAGACCAAATACAGGAACCCTCTCTCTCAGCTTTTCATAATAAAAATGTTGCTTTAAAATGTTACTGAGCAATTGAGTGCATCATTTTCCTGTTTTTTTCTTGTAAACTCAATCTGTAAACGTTTATGTTCATATATTCATTGTGCTGTCGCTTTTCAAACTTATTTAAAGCGACCTTTTCTTTAATATGTCCCATCATCGATCCCTGCTCTTGAATGAATGAAAGCATTTGAAATATTTTGTATCAATTTCGTTAATTTCGTAGTACTTCAATTTTTCACAAAACCGCATCATTACGCCCGAGGATGGATCCGAAACTGGGAGGCAACAGCACGCTCAAGACGTACGCGATTTTGTTGCGAAATATTTGCTCCGAAGCAGACGAAGCACCCTCTCCTTGACCAACAGTTTATTTTATTTTGATTTTATTTATTTATTTTCCACATATGGGAAGGATCACCCTTTTCAGCTAAACGCTGGTCTTCAAAGGGGTCCATCCACAAGATAAAAATACAAATTATTGATAAAATACATTTGAAATATGATTACAATGATAAACAAGCAAACAAAAACAAACAAAATTATAAAAACATAAATGTGCAGGATAGAGGAAAGAAAAAAAAACAATGAATAGAGAGGCGAGAGAGAAAACCAAATATAAAATTGTTGCATATAAAACAATCAAAACATAAAAAAACAAATCATCTGATAGGGTTACCATTTCATTCGAGTTGACTGGTTATAAACGCGATTTACATCGTTACAACGGTACAAGTGTGAGATTCTTTCCAAGTGATTCCCTGCCAAGCGAATTTCTCACCATGTAGCCTTCACTGAATCAGTGTGAATTGAGTGGCATGCTCACAGAGGTGAAATTACCTTTTTCATTTCAACCTGAAATTGGGCCAGCTTGTTCAAGGTACTTGTGGTATCCCGAAAGCGTCTTAATTTGTCACTAAGTTTTGTGGAGTTCTAAACACAAAATGACATCGAATGTGTCATTTCACGTTTTACTAGATGAAATACAGGTTTTAGTAAGGCTATAAACTTAGAATTTGAATTAAACCAAATATATATTTCCAAATTATCGATATATCTGCCAACAACTCACAGGCTACGTGCACACACAAAATATTAAAACAAATAATATGAAAGAATCAATCAATTAAAAGGTTTTGAGGCTTGTATACTATAAAAAAACGGATACTCTGTTCTGTAAACTATAACTAAATTGTTTAATGAAAGGGCCATTGTCTGAAGTATTTTTAACATGCTAAATATCACCTTTGAACTGATGGATATAGTAATTTAGAGTGAGACACAAAATTTAAAGTCGTAGCTCTAGCGCAGATTAGATTTGTGAACTGGCTTGTTATGTTGGCGCTGTGCAGGTTGCAAGCAAATAAATATTGAGCCAGATCCTATACTGCTCTAGTCTAGAATCAGAACGGTTTAACTTTTAAAAAAGATCTTCTATTTTGTGCCAATATATTTTCACCGGGCGCTCTATAAATCGGGGGTCACGTATTGGTAGATTTTTAAGAAATGAAATCGGTCAGATTCTGGATTAATACTGCAAAATATGTCACACATGGGAAGTTGCTATCACTGTGTGTAATCTGGTTCTAGACGTTTTCAATAAGTTAATCCGTTTTATGCAACACCTACGTGGATCCTTGTCATTTGATTGGACAATTGTTGGTCACATGATATTCAATAGATGGTATATTGCACGGTCGTGCATTTTTGGTTATATTATGCGCCGTGCATTTTTGGTTATATGCAGACTGCTACCTCTCTGCCGTGCGCGCGCGTATCCCTGCGTGTATCTGACGCGAAGGCAATCTGAATGTAATCGAGAAGGCTTGAATCCAACTTGAATTTATCTTTAATATAAGGAGTAAAGCATAATTTGTTGATTAACGTTCTATTAAATCTTCTTCGATGTTGTATAAAACAAATAATGAATGTTTTTCATTCGTTCAATGGTGCGAATATTTTCATTCGTTGAAAGATTAACATTAATTATATTCAACTCGGCTGACGCCTCGTTGAATAGAATGTTAACCTTTCAACTCATGAAAATATTCGCACTATTGAACTCATAACCATTCATTATTTGTATATTATGCAACACCTACGTGGATCCTTGTCATTTGATTGGACGATTGTTGGTCACATGATATTCAATAGATGGTATATTGCACGGTCGTGCATTTTTGGTTATATGCGCCGTGCATTTTTGGTTATATGCAGACTGCGTACCTCTCTGCTGCAAGTGCGCGTATCCCTGCGTGTATCTGACGCGAAGGCAATCTGCATGTAATCGAAAAGGCTTGACTCGAACTTTAATTTATCTTTATAAGGATTAAAGCATAATCTGTTGATTAACGTTCTATTAGGTCTTCTTCGATGTTGTATAAAACAAATAATGAATGTTTTTCATTCGTTTAATAGTGCAAATATTTTTATTCGTTGAAAGATTAACGTTAATTCTATTCAACTCGGCTGACGCCTCGTTGAATAGAATGTTAATCTTTCAACTCATGAACATATTCGCACTATTGAACTCATAACCATTCATTATTTGTATAATAAATCCCTGTGCGTCTACCCCGCGTAGATGGCGCTAAATCTTCTTCTTTTTCTTCTGGTAGTCTTTAAGATTTGCAAGTACAAGTCATGATCCGCTGACCTCCCTGGAGGATTGAAAAAGAAAAAAAATCCGGTAGAATTAATAAATTGACCAGGGGATTTAACGGTGTATAACTAAGTCCAAAACTAAATAGAGCATGACGTGGTTAGATTTGCACCGTGTCTGGTACAGCAAACGCCCTCAGAATCCCTCCCCTGTAAACCAGAGAAAGTTATTTTGCACGTATAATATTCCCGCATTGAGAGCCACACCCCAATGAGTACGAACAATAAAACCCAGCGCAGACGTTCGCGAGAGCTATGACGTATAGCCCTATTCATCGGCCCGTATTCAATAGGTTAAACTGCATAATATCTATACCACAAACCTCCAGATGCATGCCTAATTGAATGTGTGTTGTCGGTTGTACAGAACGAGCTTTGAACGCTAGTAATCACTCAATGACAAAGTAGTACAAGATAATTCATTATGTTGTGAAATTATATCGCTTAGCCTCTCTGACGATTGTGGATTCCATTACGAGCATTTTTTACCAAGAGGAAACATATATTCGTCTGATCATAAACATATTCTGGATAACATTCAAGAAACAGTTGGTAAGTATAATGTATTCAATTTTTCGGAAACAAAATCATCTCATACAGTTACATGCACCGTTGTATTGTAAGATAATTCATCATGTCGTATACATTTTCAATAGACAGTTGGTACTTGAGCAGTGAAAAAATATATTTGATCAACTATTTGGCAATGACATGCTTGGTGATGCATAGAATCGATGCATTTACATGTGATTTCGAGTACAGACACAACTGCTCGTCTAAATGAGTCGGCCATCAACTCATGCAAATTATTGTAATTTATTGATTAGTAGAATACAATATAACGGCTGGAGATGGATTATCAAGGTAACAGTTATCATACCTGTAAATTTGATGTTATTTAATATTTTTCTTATTTTAACTGAAGAATGAAATATGAAGGGTTTAGTTATAGGGCCTTTGTTATGTAGTTTTAGATGTAAGCTTTAATACGTCACATTCTAGAAGAAGAAACAAAAACTGGAAAATCAAATCTTGTCACATACTTAATTAAAACAAATTCATGTACAAAATTGATAAGGGTATGGATAATTTAGTTTGTATGTGCAAGCAGAATATCAGTATGCGGGGCTATATCTTACAATATCCTATCGTAAACACTATGACAATATTTCCATCTATTTTCGCGATCAGCAGCCCCATGAATAGAAGTTATTTTTCCAAAAACAATCTGTTCAACAGCATATATAATGCATATGCCTCGGAAGAGGTCAATATACAAGCCCTATTAAGCAAACTGAAAAAGGCGAATATCAATGAATGGTATAGCTGTGATGTGTACTGTATATTCCTTCCCACACAATAGTGGCTATATATCATGTGGCGTTGTATGACGCGCAGGCGATGTTATAGAACACACTATTACTTTTCAATTGTACATTGTATTATAAATCTATCAGTGTCTACTATTATTGACTCCGTGATGTTGAAACTACCTCATGTAACTCATTATTGAACACGACACTTTGTTTATATGTCATCTTGAGAATGGATGGAAATCAAACAAATGCACCCTAGGTAAACAATTCACAAAGGGCTAAGGCCGTGGGTAAATATAGACGACGAGTGTACTTCTATTCACCATATACCGAGATCATAGCTTGAGCCAGACGTAAGAAGAAAAAAGGTGTTCATACTTTGATATGCCTTGAATTTGTTTCAAGTTTCAAGTTTCAAGTTTTATTTATCTTTCTTTCATAAAACATTACAAATATGACATGAATATAACAAGTGAACAGAATATGGCGTTACAATAGAAAGATGAGGTGACCTTGGTTGAAAGCAAGGCTTGTGGATTTAAGGTCCACCTGCTTGCATCTACATGATTTAGTTGACAAAAAAGAGAGATATTTTCCAAAATTATGATTATATATCAATAATCATTATAATAACAACAAAAACAGCAACAGCAATTATAATACCAATACAAATAATGATAATAATAACAATAATTATTCCTGTTACAAGATCATCAAGGGCACTTAATTCAGATGGGTACCAGCTCCTCAGGTCAAGAGAGGAGCAACACAGGCAATCTTTCTTCCCAAGGACCGTGCGTACATGGAACTCCCATAATTATGTGGATGCATTTCCTTCAAAAATTGACGAAATTCAGTGGCTGAACTAAAACCAGACTGAATAGGTCTTTTTACTTGCCCGTATTCGTCTCTGAAATTTATTTTAACGGTTTTATTTATCAATTTCGTATTTATTTTATAATTTAAACAAGAAATGGCTGTTTCTCTTATTTATTTCTTGATTAATATGTCAATTTGTTCTTATGTATTTTACTTTTTTCAGAGACAACTTAACATGAACAGACGAAGCATGTACGACCAACGACCAGATTACCGATTATTTTTCACCGTCTGTCTCATCGCTGCAAACGTCATCGTTACTCCAACGTTGGCTCAATTTGAAACACCACGTAAGTCTATTGTGATTTTATGCTTAAATCTTACCGTGGTTTCTTCTTTGGAAAGTAAAATAAGTGATCATGTTGGAATGTGTTATGTTGTTTTTACGGGTGTCACATGAGAATCTCATAATGATTTGACCTGTCCTGATGATAATGTGTCCCACGAAAATATGTCCATATTTGTAATTATGTTTAATTCTTTACGTTTGAAAACCTGTTAATATGATAATCTGCTCAGAAGATTCGTTGATGTAATAACCTGTTCAATAATAAACTGTCATATGATAATATATCATAAGTCAATCCGTTCATATTAAAACTTGTTCATGTGAAAATCCATTCAAATAAAAATCTTCTTATATCGAAATATATTTATATGATAAAATGTTCATATAATAATATGTTCACATGAAAATCTAGTCCAATAAAATTCTGTTCATATTACAATCGGTTTATCTTATAATCTTTTAAAGTGAAATCTGTTCATGAACAATTTTGTTCACATGATAATCCGTTTAAATATGATAAATTGTTTAAATGACAATCTATTTTTATAATAATATGTTTTTATGAAAACCTATTCATTTGATCCTCACATTTATACGATAATCTGGTCACGTGATTTTGGAATCGTATAATTGTGTTCATTGTGATACTTGAATCATATTAGTTATCTATTCTTATGATAACATGTTAATATGATAATATTTTCTAATAATAATTTGTAAAAATATGTTCATATTGTAATCTATTTATATTACAAAATTATGTTAATTAAATGATACATGCTAATCTGTTTAGGCCTACACGTATGCGGTAATTTGTTCATATGAAAAATCCGTTCAAAATATAAATTGATCAATCGAAATTATGTCCAAATAATCATAATTATTTTATATATTAAAACAAGTGTTGTTTTTTTAATGACAGGAGCAGCACGGTTCAACTCTAATGCTTTGTGGAAGGGAACACCTGAGGTGAGGTTCAACAACAACGATTGGTTCGCCATATGCGCAGACACGCGATGGAATATAGAAGTAGCAAGAGCAGTATGTTACCATCGAGGTTAGTATCAGGGGCGGATCCAGGATCTGCAAAAGGGGTGTTGGGGCGCATGTCCGGATAAAAGTGATAAGTAAAAAGACCCCAAAATCAGGTGTCTTGAAAGTGTGAAATATACGGAAGGGCTCAATTACGTTATGCTATCTCTCTCTCTCTCTCTCTCTCTCTCTTGCTCTGTTGTATACCTGTCTATTTCTCTCTCTGTTTCGTTCTCTCTCTGTCGATCTATGCTTTTAAAGGGTTGGGACACACGTCCGATCCCCCACCCCCTCTGAATTCGCCACTTGTTGTTGTAATACCCTGATATTATTATGAACAAAAAAGATATCGCAACTTGTCACAATAGCTTTAATATTGAATTAATATCAAAGATGCATTGTTTACATTAGAGTACCATATTCAAATGCTTTCACATTAAATGCAAGACATCCTCATTTCACCCCTCCCTTCTTAAGTTTTCACTTTCCTGTTCCATTTAGGCCCTTTTTTTGCTCTTCATAATCATTCTGCACCACTTTATAATTAATATCAATGAATTTCCTTGCTGTGCGGGTAAGCCTGAGTCCGATGACCGGGGTAATAATATATATTTCTGTAAAGCGCTTTGAGAGGGCCTTCGGTCCTGAAAAGCGCTATATAAAAACTAGCTATTATTATTATTATTATTATGTTATTTGTTTTGGATATCGTTACAAATTTCACTTGTTCAGCAACGTTCATTCCTGGAGTGCGGAGTCAATATTCATGAAGCTAACCTTTCATTATTAATTTTACTAGTAGTAGTAGTAGTAGTAGAAGTAGTAGAAGTATAACTACCACTACTACTACTACTACTAGTAGTAGTGGTGGTAGTAGTAGTAGTAGTAGTAGTAGTAGTAGTAGTAGTAGTAGTAGTAGTATTAGTAGTAATAGTAGTAGTTGCAGTAATGATAATAATAGGGACTTTTCGATTTGCGTGGACTTGGATGAGTGACTTCCTTTTAAGGCACTGTCAGTCACGTGTGACGTCCTTTTAAGGCAATGGCAGTGCCTTAAAAGGATGTCACACATTGCAGTCCACGTTCTCGTCGTGCAAATCGAAAAGTCCCTAGTGATATTGTCACCATCATCATCATCATCATCATTACCCACACCCACACCATCATTACTGGTGTTGTTCTTGCAGTTGTTCTCGTCATAATTAATATCACTGTTATTTCATGTATTCGTTTTTGTTTGTTTTACATATTCTTGAAATTTCATCACTTTTGATTTGATTCCAGGATTCGGCGGAGTTATGTTGATGGACACCATTACGTTAAATAACCCGGTCAACCACGCATCATGTACTCCCGATTATTCTTCCACACCTCCCCTCTACTGCCAAGAGATTTCGACCAGATCGTGCTCCGAAGTACCGAGGATTTCATGTTTTCGTAAGTTGCAATATCTCTATTGCACCGAAGCTTTTAAACGTGCAACGAGAAGGCGAATTGCAAAGGTGCCATGTGTAAGACAAGAAGGCGAGTTGTGAGAACTCCTCGCCAAGGCACTATCCTTTTTATAAAGACAAGACGGGAAGGCGTTTTGGCAGTTAAACAAGTCGCCTTCTCGCTGCCGGTTTAGTTTCCGTACCAGTGCCACAAATTTGGTTACATACCCGAGGATTACTCAAATTTGGCTTGGACGGGGGGTGTGCCGCTGAAGCCTCGACACTCCTACCCAATTCAAGGGTCACTTTTTTTGGGGGGGGGGGGATTTTTCTGGAAGTAAAGCCCATTTTTCACAATTTTGGGGGTGTGTGCCATGCAAACACACTAACAAAAGAATTGAAATTTTGAAAAAGCGGACCCATGTTTAAAAAATGTTGGTTAAAAATAGGACCCATATGATTGTTTGTGAAAAAGTGGGTTACATGAGATTAACGTACTGTCCGCTGTGTGTATCAAATAAAAAACATCACTGTTAGGCCAAACAAAAAGAAAGATGTTGCATTGCCCTTTAGGTGCCAAAACACGGGTCGGTCTCTTTATACTTTGAAAAATATTTTTTACTTCCTCTTTGGGCTGATATTTCTCAGTTTTGAATGCATGAATACATTAATATTTTTTGTTAACGGAAGATTTTTTTTTTTAAGCCGACCGTAGATTTCAAGATTTTCGGGTCGGTCGCAAAGGGCAATACAACATATTTTCCTACGTCTTATAGTCTTAAATCTTACGAGTATAATCCTGTTATCCTGACGCCATCCATCTTCGGTATTCTTCCATTCCCAATCCATTTTCTTTGTCTAACTTTTGAAGTGCAAACCAGAGGCAAATGCCGTTATTAATCAAAATCAATCAAAACAACACCTTGCGATAGTTTGATGTGATGTCAGAATGTATTTTGTTTATTACAAATGTATTATTATTATTTTAGAACTTCACTAGTCAATGTGAAAAATTAAATGGCCTGTATTTTACTCAAACTTGAACCCAACGCTGGGTAACGGACTTTATTCAACATAGGGTTTCACAAATGAATTTAACCCGAGGTCTAAACATTGTTTTGTTAAAGTGATTTTAGACTCAGGCTCAGGATTAACTGAATAAATAGAATACGGTGCTTTGGGTTGCAAAATCAGGGCATGCTATGTCAATGCTAAAATTTATAACGCTAGCTTTTTTTCCTTTTCCGTTGTTTAAAATGTATACAGTACCAGGTTATCAGGGCTGTTACAGGAACACGGACACCAACCCATACTTCAGCATCACCCCTCCTCAACAGTTCGACCGTCTTCAGGACTGCACTCGAGACTGCTACTCCCTGGGTTACGAGTTCGCCGGTGTGTCCGGCCAGAGATGTTCTTGTGATAATAGCAATGAACCCGCGGAAGGGGAGGAGCTTGGTCCCGCAGCCTGTCAGACCGCCTGCCAGGGAGATGGCGACCAGGTCTGTGGAGGCAACAATGCCATTAGCGTTTATGATGGTGGGTTGAAATAATTATTAATTCATATCAATTTGTCAATTTTTACGTCCGATTGTGTCGCGAAGAAGAAAGATATAAAGCTTTTGTAATTTAATATTTATGTCCTGCTTAGTGCGTCAGAGACTGACGCATTCCAACGTCAGCAAAATGACGCCTCTAGTGCAATGATCAGTATTCCCTTTTTGTCTCTCTTCTCTTCTTCTTCTTTTTTTTCTTCTTCTTCTCCTTCTATGTCTCCTTCTTCTCCTTCTTCTTTTACTTCTTCATCTTTCTTCTTTTACTTCTTCATCTTTTCCTTCTCCTTGTTCTTCTTCTTCTCCTCCTTTTCCTCCTTCTCTTCCTTTTTCTTTTTCTTCTTCTGTGTAAAGCTATCTTTTTTTCCTCGGTACTTATGTATCATTATAGCGATTTCGTCCTCATATGGATTATTTAACAGTTTTTAATTGTATTGTGATAATTTATGTCACATTTTTCTGTCTTCACATTAATCTTTAAAGCTTCCCTTGGTCAGTGTGGATTAGTGCGTGTGATGGAGGACGGAGACTCGGGATACTTCACATCTCAGGTATTTGCAAGGTTATCCATGGTTTAATACAATGATTCATACATTTCTCCATGACCCATTCTGCATGTTCTGGTGAAGATATTATTCATGATTACGTTCATTAGTATCATCATTATTTTACTGTAAATCTGCTCTCTATTGGACCTCGTTTATTTATAATTATGAATCATATATTTCTCTCCCTCTCTCTATTATTCACCGTTTCGTCCTCATAAATTATATCCCTGTCTTATTCCGCCAACTCTCTCTATCTCTCTCTTTCTCTCTCTCTCTCTCTCTCTCTCTCGCTCTCTCTCTATCTCGCTCTCTCTCTATCTCATGTTTTCTTCTTCTGTCGTCTTCCATCGCTCTCTCTCTACAATATTTATGTGTACGATCGCAAAGACTTTCGAAATATCAACCAAAGGCAATCTCAACAGTATGATTGTGCGTCACTTATTGGAATATACAAACATCACAATGACACACATTACGTAATCGGAACCTGATATGTATGTACAGCAGGGTATTAAAGAAGTATCGCTTGTTTTTCCCTCTGATTCGAAATGTACATTTAGTCCAAGAATATTCTACTATCATGTTCAATGTCTCAACTTTTTTATTTTATTGTGCTTATATTGAAGTGGAAATAAATTAAATGCAATCAAAGTCCTTGCCATGTTATCGTAATATTTCCCCCCCTTTTCCCTTTGTTGCTCCAGGGTTTTCCTAGTAAATACCTGCCCGATTCTGACTGCCAACATGAGTTGATCGTCAACCTGGCCTCATCATATCTTGAGATTTATATCAATTACCTGTTGGGTGATAACGACGTGCTCGAGGTATATTTCGACTCTGACAACATAACGTTAATAGGGGGCAGTGGCTTGGAGTCAGCCTACATTTGGTACCCCGAGTTTGGTTCTATAGTTAGTGTCCATTTCCAGGCGCAAGCTCCGACCACTGGGGGCTATTACATCATCTATTTCAATGCAGAGTGTGAGTATCAATGTTCCTTTGCCATCATGAGTATTTCTTTTTTTCAGTGCCATATCTATTGTGAAAAAAAACACACAAAAAAACAAACAAACAAACAAAGGGAAGTACAATATCAGTCCAGGATACATGTTTTAAAGACCGTCAACACTACTGGGCCAGAAGGGATTTGACCACACAGCGAGATCACTGACAGGTGGCTATCTCATTAACTCAGCTCTCAACTAACATTAGAAAAAGAGGATCATGGGGGACCAACAGGCGCCGATTGGGGAAATTTTCTATATAGAGGGAGCAAGTAGCTACAAGTAGGACAGTGGGACTTTAAAGGACATTGTACACGTTAGTATAAACTACACCATGAATGATCTATTACTTTTACATACTGAAATTCAATTTTGAAATTATTCGTATGTGTGGTTGCATGGGGCAGAATTGGGGGGGGGGGGCTGTAGTGAATCTGAGAAATTAGTTCCACTAATACTCGGCAACTGCAATTGAGTCCGTACAACGATACAGACTATACCTTATTTATATCTGATTCTGTAAGTTTCGATGACAAATGAACAGTTTCGTTGATTTAATTTCATTTATTTTATTTTATTTAAGCATGGGGGCGGGGAGGGGGGATACCTACTTCAACCTAAAGAGCCGTACATAAATAACAATTAAACAAAAACACATCAAACAATAAGATAATGTATTACAATATTATACTAAATAATAATAATGAATAAAATATTAACAAGAAAATAGCTAGAAGGCCAACAAATGTATATATATACATTTTAATAAAAATATACGACATGTACTTCAATACAATATACTTCAATTCAATACAATAAAGTGTACCAAAAAAGCAACTGAAAGCGTTGTAGTTGGCGAAGAGGCGTCAAGCTTTGGTGATATGGTTTCCGTGCAGATATTCCTGATGATGGTTATTGTGGGATCTAAAGATGAACCAGAGAAAGGAGGTCTCCGTGGGTATCCGAAGATATTGTAACAAGATTGAGATTTATGTTTTTCAGTTATGGTTTTCTTTGCCTCTTCGGGATATCTTGATATAGAAAGAGGCTGTGTGCGAATAACTATATCATCAGCTTTTCTGCTCTCTTGATAATGTTACATTGTGAAATGTAACATGGTGAATAATAAACCTTCATTGATGCAGTTCCATTTGTTTTTTTCTTCCTCAGTGAACGAGACTACTGACTACAGCTCAAGTTCAAGTTCAAGCTACGACACACCTCCTAATCCTCCTAACACACCTCCTAATCCACCTTCAGAGTCTACGACGACCACTGCCAGTCCACCGTCAAACAACAATCTTGGTAAGTATATGAACACTTCCATTGCTTTCCTCGTCCCTCTGCAAGAGTGCTCGTTTGCCACACGAAAGGAATAACTGCATGAAACAATTAATAGGCACCAATGTTTGACGGTAGGATTGCTTTTTGCTATTAACACAACGGCTATGTAAAATTACTAATTTGCAGTCTTGATTTAAACACTGGTATAGATATATCGACTGCTACGAGAGGCCTGGCTGTTTTATAGGCACGAGGGGACGTTGCATCCGTCCATGACACCTCGGTGCGCCGCCTGAGGGCCAACAGCCAGGCCTTGGATATTAAAACAGTCGATATGTCTTTTATATACCGAATTGACACAAAAATCTACCAAGAATTCTTACCTTATCCTTTTCTTGAGTAAACTGTCTGTAAATCTTCGCTGAAAATATGATTGAATGTTACAATCATTTGGAAATCGCAGACAAAGAGCACTGTATGGTATCCGCGCTCGCACAAACTAAGTTTTAACAAGTAAACCAATTGGGATCGCAGCAAAATTTCCCCGGTGCCCGGAATCTTGCGGGAATCTCACTCTTGAACTATTAACCGGTACTGGCATTGTTCGTTTCTTTACGGGAATTGCTAAAATCATGAATCCAATTTCGACCAATCAGATGGCTAGATTTCTAAAGAGAGGTATATAATATAGATTAATCTTGCACTGGAATCGAATAACTAATGACGCCTTTGGTATATCTATCCCATGATACATACAGTGTAGCACAAGCAGGTCGTTTGTGTGGCACAGCCATGCCAGTGGGACAAGTGTGGTGTATTGCTAGAGGATTGTGCTTTTATTTTTTTATATAGAGAGGTGTCGATTTCGATCTGTGCTCGATGCTTATATCCATGCAGAAGGTGGTTTGCCCATAACGTCCCTCTCGACCCAATTGTGTTTAAATACCCGACAAAGTTAGGGGTAATAATTATTGCTAGGCCCAAATGAAATAGGGCACTGATTTGATTTGATTCGATTTTCGTCTGCATTCCATATAAATATTTTCGGCAACATTACAAACTAAGAAAATACTTATAGCTACATGCGCCCTCTGTATAGCATACAATACCTAATCGGTTACCGATTGTCTCCCATGGACCCCTTTTTCTTATGTCAATTGAGAGCTGATTTGATGAGATTACCACCTATCAGTGAACATGCAGGGAGGTCTAATCCCTCCTGGCCAAACTAGTGCAGGTGGGCTTTAAGTATAACATAAAATTGTGTATTTCTGATTTTAATGACAAATTTCCATGTTCTTTGTTTCTTTTTGCATATTTCCAGCGTTGTACATAGGAGTCGGTGTGGCAGCTGCAGTCGTTATCATTTTGTTCATAGCGCTATTGAGTGTTTTCATAACGGCAAGAAGAAATAGGTATGATCTTTTTTATTTATCAAATACACATCTATTTAATACGTTTCTATAGGCGTATTGAAGTCCAGTTTTATAAATATCAGTCGTTAAATCTGCACGATATTTTAAGGGCTCTGTTTTCACTAGAATGATAACATATAATTTGGATCACGTGTGAAATCGTGAGCCCAACCAGGTGGCGGAAATTCCATCAGTTTGGCACATATTCCGCAGACGCAGTAGTGCAACGCTACTAAGCGTGTGAACGCATAGGAAATTAGATGAAAGTCCAAAGGACATGAATGAGATAAATGCATGAAATAACAGTAGTAGTATGAACTTCGTGGCAGATGATGGACCGTGTAGCAGATTAACTGATAAACAAGTTCTACAATTTCTTCTTCTTCTTCTTTTACTACTACTACCCACTACTACTACTACTACTACTACTACTACTTCTTCTTCTACTTATATTTCTACTACTACAAATTTTGCTACAAAAGTACAAAATGAATTATTTTAGCCGGCTGTTGATTTTTTGAAATGATGTGTCTGCTCTCAAAGAGTTATTACATATGAAACAAAGGTAAATGCTTGATTGACGATTTCTTAACGTTTTCCATCGTTCTTAAAGATCCAAACCCGCTGCAGGAGGTCACGTGGACGTTAACTCCGCTACCAACGTGGCGTACAACATGGACAACGAACGCGTCAAGGTTGACACCGGTAATACAAATGGCACACACTCGACTGATGAAGACACACACAGATACGCCACCATTGAGGGCGATTACTACTACGCACCTACTAATGGCCCGCAACCGCCATTGCCACAAGCACGTGATGGGGCCGCATCAGCCAATCAGGAGGCGCAGTATGAAGAGCTGCCAGGCGACACTGCAGGAACTCCATACCAGTCGTTAACAAAAACAGACGCACAAGCATATCAGGAATTGAGCAAGAAAGAAGCGCCTTCATATACCACACTCGATCCCCCTGCTGTTAATGAATACTTGGAGCCGATGTAAATAGTTTGAGTAACTCCGTATATCAATCCAAAATATTACAATAAATACAACAGAGCAATACATTTTTTCTCTTTTAATTTGTTTACGTATCTTTATGTATATATTAATATTAAAACAACAAAAACCACAATTCAACGTGTGATTTGATTTCAAATTGTTCACTATATTCCCTTTCATTTGCCGATAAACGGAAAAGGAGGGAAACTAAGAATATATGTTTAGATATCTGATTATTATTTACATGTAGCTTTGTCTTGGGGCATTCTTATACAACTATGCATTGATGTTTTGTACGATACTATAAGGCCAATGGCAATCATGATTTTTAACCGCTTCAACTGGTATGTGATGATATTTGCATCCTGATAGCAATGTTAATGTGTAAATGTTTACCATACTAAAACTCTATTCAACACAGCATGTGCTATTAACACTATTGCAACTCAAAGGTAATAACATGGCATGTTCGCATATATTTGAATGTGGCACAGGGCTTTAATATTGAAATTGCCTCAGGTTGATAGTTGAAATAATAAGTTTTTGTTCGTAAAGTGCATGACCAGATGCATTCTGTTGTGTATATGTTTTATTATGTGTCTTAGATTTAATATTTTTTAAATATATATATATCTTCTGTGTTTATATGGCGCTTAATATATCGATTGTCAGCTGGATCTCTTTGCAGATAAATGCTCCCATATAGTTTTAATATCTTACCTTATTTGATATGTTATTTTTCCTGTTCCTGTCATGTTTCTTTTTGTTTAAGAAGTTTATAGTTAGCTACAGTATGTATTTACAAATGACGATACAGCTTTTGTATTAAACCTGAAATATATATTTCATTTCTTGGCCTTTGATGGTTATTTGTATTGTTTTCATATTTTCACTTGATTATGAACCCCTCCCCCTATCACTTTAATGCCCCTCTCTCTCTCTCTCTCTCTCTCTCTGTTGATGCTTTTGTCTCTCTCACTCTCCCCCTGTCTCTATCTCTCTCTTAAAGTTGGTGATCAAACCAAAAGGATTTGTGAAACACCAATTTTCCTTGACTATCTTCTTTTTTCCTTGCAGTAAAATCCTATAAAAATCGTTTATTTTCTTTATCAGTACACTATGATAAAACACTAAGAAAACTTTGTGAAATAAAAAAATTGTACTAATTTGTGACCAAGGCTCAGTTTCAAGAAACTCACAATTTCGCCGACATCCCATTGAAACACGTACAGATTTTAATACATGGTTTTCCGTTGAGTGACGGCGGACTTGTACTTGTGACGGTTTCATTAAACGGTGCCCTGAGCTTCAATCTGTATAATCGGGGAAGAGTGATAATCAGTTTGCTGATTTTAAATCAATTTCTTGGATACAGTAAATTCATCGTAAAAATAAAGCCGAACAAAATCCTGGTCTGGCTTTTATGATAGCCTTGTGCATTGTGGCAACATTACAATGACATATTACGTGATCCGAACATGATGTATATGGGATATGTGTTGACATTGCGATTGCGATTTCTTCTGAAAGTCCAGTTACCAGTCTTCCAGTTACATCCAATAACAACTACACAACATTCTAGTGCCTGAAAAAATGATGACGCTTCTCTATTTGAAAAGCAAATATATCTTAATAAATTTGCTGATCAAAGTTGAATGCAGGCGCGACTCCTTAATGCATGGTATTGTTTGACAATTCACCAATGTGTGCGTTTATGGTGTAGTGGTGAAAAGTGTTTGCATTGTTTGAGAAGTCTAAATACACCATGAATGGCATTATGAAATTACTTGAGGGGTGCAAATATTTGAGGAAAGTTCAAATAAAATGGGGTTACGGTGCAGAGACCACACCAGTGACCAAGGGAATATCTACCCATTCTCTTTATTACAAGCATTCCCCAAATCCGTACCTTCACTGCTCTGGTTTGTGCTTTTTTTAGAACCTTTGAGAGCCAGTCGTCGTCTAATTTATCCTCCTAGCAATTAAAAGGAATTTCAAATCATTTATAAATATCAGAGGATTGAAAGTAAATGACAATGGGATTGCATGATTGCAGGGATATACTTGGAAACAACCGCCAGTTCTTTGTGAAGCATATTGCACTTTTGGTTCTGTATGCTACGTCTTGTTCAGCGATATTCAATTTCCAAGAAACACGTAAGTATGATTTGTATATTTGTTTGATTGTTTGTTTTGATGCTTCTATTACTGTTTTTCTCTATCTCTCTCCTTTTCTAGTCTGTCTCCAATTTTCAGTGATTCCAAACGTAATATACTCTTGCCAGATTAAACTAATATATTTAACATCAGTCCACTCAGAAGGATAACCTTTACAATTCAAAACTAATGGTTATGAATTTTTTATCATGGTCATTGCTAAGAGAATGCAATATTCCTTTCAAGAATTTGATTGCGTATTTTTCTTTGTGCCGGCATTAATTTTTTAATGCAAGCTCGCATAGACAAATGTAATCATTTATTTGTATTTATTTCATTTATATTTATTTCATTTATATTTATTTCAGTGTTATTCAAACAGGGTTGCCTTTTTAATTAAAAAACCCTGCCGTCCTTGAAAGCCCTGGATTAAAACAACACAAATAAAATATACAAAAGTATTAAACAAAATAAACCTAATAGACAATTGTAACATAAAACTTACAGCAGAATGAAAAGTATTTACCACAAATTAAAGCACACATATACATACGTAAGCAAAAAACTGACATTCAAATGAAATTCAAATTAAATCTGCTCGTTCTTGCTCGTTTATGCCTAGTTCACACCGACGCCGAATGTCGCGCTTTAAATCGGCGATCAATTCGGCGTCACCTTTCAAAAAATCTCACGATCTCCTCAGATATGTTATGCTAAGTTAATACCGACGCCGAATTGATGGCGAATTAAATCGGCGAGCAAAGCGGCGGCAAAGCGTAACAAAGCTTAATTAAAGCGTAAAGACCGTAATAGAGCGTGAGAAAGCTTTGAGCAATTCGGGACATTCGGCAAGAGCGCCAAAAATTTAAACTCTGTTAAGCTTTCCTACGCTTTGAGCAAAACTTTGATAAGCTTTGTGACGCTTTGATAAGCTTTAATACGCTCTCCCTGCTTTACGCAATTCGTGACAGATCGCCTCAAATTTTTAAACAGTTTAAAAAAAATTGGCGCTCTTGCCGAATGTCCCGAATTGCCCAAAGCTTTCTCACGCTCTATTACGGTCTTTACGCTTTAATTAAGCTTTGTTACGCTTAGCCGCCGCTTTGCTCGCCGATTTAATTCGCCATTACTTCGGCGTCGGTGTGAACTTAGCATTAGGAAATTAACCAATAAATATTTATAATAAAAAGGAAACATTCTTATCGGTAAAGATCCTTACAAAATAAACGTTTATTAAAAACAAATCCTACTTTTTAAAAGTCCTACTTTTATTTGATATATCAAATAACGTCACTTGTCTAATAGAGAAAATGATGCTTATGTAGTAAATGAGGTTTTCCGAGCGTTATTTGAGAAATTTAACAGTAACTCGAATCGTCATAAATTAAAGTTTCAATTTACATTGATCATGGAATAACGATTACGATTCTCCTGTTTAAAGAAATGAATGCGGCATTAACCTTCTGTTAACCTGATTTTTCAACTAATTTCATGATTGTTTGGTTGTTTGTTCTGTCCCACACACTATTTTAGTTTCCATCAGTTTAGATGGCACTTCAGACATCTGGCAAGGGAGTCCGTCGGCCTTCATACGATCTGATAAAAAATATCGAATTTGTGCAGACGACGTATATTGGAGCGATGAGATCGCTGATACTATATGTAGATACCGAGGTAAGTAAATGTTGACTCTTATAAATCGGGGCTTGCCCGACATAGCCAGAAGTAGTGTATGCAAACACTAAGTCCCCTGGAAAGGAACATCCACAAATGTGAATATGTTAGTAAATCGATCTATTAATTGTAGAACGCTCCAACTGGTGGACTAAGGAATGTTGCATCTACGTCATAACATCCCAATCGAAACCCAAATATTTTAACATTACAGTTTCTGGTCAGGTACAATCATTTATTTGCAATCAGTATGTGATCATTGTTCATGACATAACGAATGTATTGGTTTAGGTTAAGACTTCAGTATCGTGAGGCTACTGCTGATTGTGAATTTGAAAAGAAGAGAAAATCCCAGAATACGGGCCTATGGAAATTCGACAGGAAAAAAGTTGTACATGAGTTATACGCGGTCATACGATTTATCGAATCCTGCAACAATGAGAGTTCAGAATTATATTTAAAGACCGTCAAAACTACTGGGCCAGGAGGGATTAGACCATCTAGCCAGGTCACTGACAGGTGCATCTATCTCATCAACTCACCTCTCAACTAACATAAGAAAAAGAGGACCATGGGGGACCTACAGGCACCGATTGTGGAAGTTTTCTCTATAGAGGGAGCAAGTAGCTACAAGTAGGAAAATGGGGCTTTAAAAAATATTTTATTAAAGTATTTATTTAAACAAATTGTATGTTATCTTTTTTTTTCAGGTTTCGATGGAGCAATGATCATAAAGGAAGATCCATCCAACTCTGGATATGATTATGCAGTGTGTAATCTTGCTCAGACCGGTCGCACACCGCTCGTGTGTGATTCCATCGACGTGTGCGATAAGGCTCCAGTCATCTCATGCTTATGTAAGTAAATCCTCGGTCACAAATGCCATTACGAACTGCTACGAACGCCGTACGAACGATTTTTAGACCATGGAAATTCGGGAAGACCATGGAAAAACAGGGAGATTCTTACGAAAGCATCGTTCGTACGAATCTTTGTGACCGTAGCTTTAGTTCGCCAACTTAATTCTTTAAGGTCTTTAGTCGTGGGTTCTCATGGGGAATTAGACACCTTTCGGGTGTTTACTCAATAATAGGTAATGTCAATCACCCAGAATGAACGTAACTTCAATGAAATGCATTGCACCTTTCACCAATCACACCATAATGAAATACATGTCGTAAATTTCACTCAGGCTCGAGATATGAAGGCAAGCTGAACTAGATTTTTGATGGGTCACGAACAGTTTCGCTGCCTCCGATACGTGTACAAGCATTAATGGTTAATGCAACCAAATTGGGTGTCGGCGAAATATTACACAATGCAAATGGACATAGACGGCTGCGTCACTTTTGCACTTTGCTCTGGCACGAACAGAACAAACAGTGGATTTTCACAGTCGACTCAAGTCAGAAGTATACATAAGACATACACTCAATGCAAAGTGGCAGTTGACGGTTTAAGTCTTCAGTAAATAAAAGAGTTGATTAAATTTTAAAAATATTATGAACCAATTAAACACGCAGTTTTGGGTGAATTACAACTCGACTCATCCTTCCGGTAAGGAAAATGAAATGTTTAACATTTTTATCCTGACCCTCGGCCATCTTCAGTGAAATTGAACCGATGATGTTCAATATGTCTGGAGAGCATATACTGATCTTTCTATCAATCCCTGTAACGTGTATCGGAGATTAACATTGAATTCATATTAAAAAAACTGTTCAAAAATGGAGAGAAAGGCTAACACGATGCGAAACATACTGGGAGCTATAAAGAGAGGGTGAAAGAGAGAGAGAGAGAGATAGAGAGAGAGACTAAAAGAGTTATACAGTATGTGAGAATGTTAGAATGTGGGAATGTTGCTTAGGTTAAACTCTATCGTGATCGAAAGGACAACCAAAGGTCAATTCCAATACCCTATTGTATATCCCATAGAAATATAAATCGTCATTTGTAATGTTGGCATATTAGTTTTGGTAATCGTCAACTCTATGTCCATAAAACCCTTTTTTTAATTCAGTTCCAGGGTACCAAGGCTGCTTCACCCACACCGCATCCAGTCCATTCTTTACCAACGGGGAACGAGCACCCTCTCAGGACGAACCATACAACATCCAAACCTGCGCTGAGGCATGCGTCCAATACCCATACCTGGGACTAACGAACGGTCAGATCTGTATCTGTGGATCAGCCTTAGGGGATCAGGATGAAGGGGTCTGCAATCTGGGATGTCTAGAAGACGAACTGCAACTATGTGGAGGAGTAGATTCTATAAGCGTTTTTGCTGTTGGTATGTTTAAATTCATTTAGTGTGTGGAGTCAGAAGGCGTCATGTCATATTGTTTTACAAAGGCTTAACGCCTTTTTGGCTCCCATCATAGCGGCTTTCTTTGAAGTTGTTTTCTTGTTGTTTTAAGTAGCTACAGAGGCATGGCTGAAACGAGAAACAAAGACAGAAAGAAATATATATGAGGGTCAAGTAAATGTAATGTGTTGCACTCCTCCCAGTCTCTAACCCCACCGTCCCTCCTCCTACATCGATGGCTTTCTTAAGTCACCTTTCATCAACGTACCATGCACGCCTCCTATTTTACGGGTCCCCCTAACGTGGTGCCCTAGTAAAACGCTGCTTAAATTTAAATACTTTTCTTTTCTAGATGACTTTACCGGACAATGCAGTTCTTCACAAACATCGCAAGATCTTTTGCCGAACGAAGCTTTATTTGTATTGTCACCTGTAAGTAGAACCGTTCAATGAGCCCCGTGCAATAAAACATAAATAGATAAGTGAGAGTTAATTATACGAAATATCAAAAGTAGTTATGTTCTACAGTTTAGATTTGTGGAGTTAATTTTCAAATGAGTTTGCTTGGACTTGATACGGATTTCAATTTTTGTTTTCATATGGAAAACATGGAGACTGCCACTGTTTGGTAAGACCTCGCGTAAAACAAAACAAAAATCACGAAGAAAAATCAGAGTTTTGAATGAATTCTTTTTTACATAAGATAAAAGATAAGAGACAGATAATTTGATCTATCGCCTTGGCATTTTTATGACACGAGGCACAAAAGACGTTTTTGATGACTTATATTTCAACCCAAATCTAGTATCGGACTAATCATAATGCTAGTTTTGACAATTTGTTATCAATATAAAACGTTTCCTTCTAAGCATTTTCAAAGATAAAAACAAACAATTGGAATTGATCAACTCCGAAAACAATGTTTGGAAATGACTTATCCTATCCTGCCATTTATCCCCAAACCTTCCATTTCTCCAGAATTTCCCAGATAGCTTCAGCGGAGAAGCTACATGTCAGTGGACGTTGTCCATCAATGTCCAGGAGAGCCACAATCTTGAAGTGACTGCTACAACCGATCTTGTATTAGATGCATACATCGAGGTTTCCTCCAAGTCGGGCTACCTGTACACGATTCTCTATGGAACCCAAGGAACCAGTGGTCTTTCGTTTTACCCCTATAGTGTCTTCCAGGATACCATTACGGTAGAT
Organism: Strongylocentrotus droebachiensis; assembly: GCA_035222895.1. NCBI lineage: Eukaryota > Metazoa > Echinodermata > Echinoidea > Camarodonta > Strongylocentrotidae > Strongylocentrotus > Strongylocentrotus droebachiensis. The sequence continues at coordinate 277,138 of JAVYIG010000083.1, forward strand.
TTTACCTCGCATGGAATTTTGGAAGGGGGCGGCCCGGGCAGCTTCCTCATCAGATTTAGTCTCACTCGTAAGTTTCAAGTGTTTTTACTCCGTAAAGTCAAACGTATTTTCCTGAAATTAGAACATTAACACACACAAAACAGTGCAGGACTTTAAAGTTTGACTACTGAATTGAATAAGTTATACAGATTTTAACTTAAAATGATTTAAATGGATTAGTCTCAAATCTTCCTCTTTTTTAGTTATTAGTGCTCAATTATCTTAATTGTTTCGAGACGAAATTGAGTATTCTGTATCTCTTGCCTCCCAAACTGTGTAGCTAGTTTGCTGGTTGAACGAATTATACTTAGTTTAGCATTTTAACTTACAGATTGGCATTTTGGCATGTAAGAACTAAGGCGTTCACTTTACGCATGCATTCAATGACTATAACTGTCACATATACTTCCCTTCTCTCTTTCTTAGCATCCGTTGTAAAATCGACAGTTCCGCCATTTGTCACTGATTCCTCGATTCGTCATACACTAGCATCTCCGTCGCCGACCAAACTTCTTACAAACTCACCGGACATGCCAGCCTCCTCCTCGGATTCCTTCCCCTCCTCCTCCTCCTCCTACTCCTCCAATTCCTCCCCCTCCTCGATCGGATCTAGTTCAACAAAGACCCTTCCAGAATCAGCTAGATCAATAAACGAGCAGGGTATGTATATTTCGCAGGTGAAATAAATTAAGTTAGCCCTAGTAAAGTGGACATTTTGTAAAGTGGTCTTTGTATTTTTTTTCAGAAGATCGAACTAAATTTGAGTCCCTTCGAAGAGATCAAATTGTCATCCCGTAGCTGTCCTGTGAACACGATTAAATGAGGCCAAATCGTGAGGGATTTTTATGCAATGAGTATTTTTGGTGCAATGCACTCTAGACATTATAGATACTCTGGAGGAGACTGGTCGAAACAAAAGTGCACGCACTCTGCGCATGGCCTGTATAATCATACAGCCGAGTTGACTTCTGTGCGTGTCTTTACATGAACAAGTTTTCCCATGTTATAACATGGTTTTTCTCTTGTATTCTTAAAACCTTGACCATTTGAACAACTCTTTTCTGTGTATCTTAATATTCAAACATTTAATGATCCGCATATTTATTTCATTCTTCTAATACCCCAGCTATCTTCGCTGGCGTGGGAGTGGCCGTTGCCGTCGTTATCCTTCTAGCTATAGGAGTAATCTTTGTCCTGTTCAGAGGAAGAATCGGAAGGTAAGATTTGTTTTACAATACATTTGTTTAACCCTTGCCACATCTCCCACCACCAACAAAAATCGAAATAAAGGACTATCTTTTGTTAATAAGTTTTGTATGAGATTTAATATCAGTGTACACGCTATTGTCTCTTGCCATATTATATGCTGACGTTGGTGGCGTATACTTTCACCAATCCGTAGTATTTAACTAGGAAACCGATAAAACTATTTCATATCATCCATGGAATCCTACAAAAGCTAATTTTAAGATTATTTTATAGCATGAGATATCTTGGTAAAAAGCCAGCATCATCATCAATTGTGATCTGTCAGTTTATGACAGGTTCAGTGACCCATTCAAAATTCTATATCAAGTGTCTCTCCAAGTTCCTCGGTCTTGAGCCAACCATTTCATCGTTTCATACCCTGTTGCTCCACATTCTGTGATTACATCGTCTAGAAAGCCTTTACGAGGTCTTCCCTTCTTCTTCTTTCCATGAATACGACCTTCTATGACTCTGAGCATCAGGCCCTCATCATGCCGCATTATGTGTCCAAGCCATTTCTTCTGTCTCTCTCTAATCGTTTGAATCAGCACCCGCCTTTCTTGAGCTCGATGCAACAACTCTTCATTCGAAACTCTGTCCCTCCAAGACCCACCTAAAAATTTGCGCCAGCACCACATTTCGACCGCCTCCAATCGCTGCATGTCCTTTTTAGTGAGTGTCCACGTCTCAGCCCAATACAACAGTACACTCCATACTAGAGACTTCGCGAGCCGCTTTCTCAAACTAAGGTCAATGTTGTGGCTCATCAGGATATCTTGTCTTTGAAAGAAGGCCGCTCATGCCAGAGCTGAGCGCAAGTTGAACAGTCAAACCTGTCTAAGTGGCCACCCTCTCTCCTGTCTATTTTTATCAACCACATTGCCTCCCTCTAAAAATAAATTTGTGTTGAAAAATATGTCTAGAAAGGCCACCTGTCTAAAGTGGCCCCTGTTTGATTCCCTTGAGCCCCTAGACGGTACGTTTGTATTTCACTTGAAATCCAAGAAGTTCCGTTATTTATCCGTATTTTCCAGAAGGAATTTTTCCAAGTCAACTGCAGAGAAGCCAGCCGGATTGGTCAATTACAACCACGGAGTGGTTGACGTGGTAAACACTGCGTACGCTACACCAACGTCACTTCCGTCCGGACACCCAGGCAACGAAGAAGAGAATCACATTTACGCTACCATCCCCGATGATCAATACCTGGTCCCGGATGCATTCAACAATGGACAGATTGAAGAAGGAAAGTTGAACGACGACTCTTCTGCCATGGCTGCTGAAATTAAATTGAACAACTACGATGTTTAATACACTTTCTGTCATCCAATAACGCAGTACATTGTTATAAAGAAAAAGCTGTTTGATACCCCTGTGCATATTTCTTAAATAAGAAAGAAAAAAGAGAGAAATATGAATAACATTTTATTTAATAACATTTTTTTTGTCAATGAGTCTTAGAAACTCAAATAAAATGCCTGATTCATAATTTTTGGTTTCATTTATGTAATTGTTTTTCTCTAGCATCGACAACTCTAGGAAACTAATTTGCATTCTCATAGGTTGGAATCGATTTGATGAGAGAAGAAGATAAAGCGTAGCTTTAAATTTGTTGTTCCTCTATACTGCCTTCTGTTATTTTGTAAATAACTGTCAAGGTTGAAGAAAAGACAACAAATATCCTTCGATAATTGAACACGGTCCTTATGGCCATGTAAGCGAGTTTCCTTAACCACTAGACCGATGAGGCAGGTTGTGTGATACACGGCTACACCAGACACAATCACCGACAGAAAGCCTCTTCAACCTCAAACCAAATAATATGTATTATACATTAAACTTTATATATTTCTTTGCAAACATGCTTTTGATATCCTGAAAAAAATATCAAATTAATATCTTTAGGCAATGCAAGTGACAAAGTGGTGATGACAATCTCCAGTTAATAGCATTACATTTTCGAGTGTTTGTTGAAGTTTTTACCCCAACAAAAGTAATGTTTATAATAGAAGCATTAGTTCAAATTGAAGCGTATCAGGCTTAATGTAAGCTAGAGGAATATGATGAATGAGGTTTGCACACATTAATTAATGTTTGCCTCTGTCACACAAGATCTATATCTGACAGTCTGCCCAACTGCATCATGCAGTGCATATCAAATTAATCAATATGGAGAAGTTAATTCACCTTTCTTACAATTTCAAGACATAACCCCTTGCCTATCAAAACCGGGTGTTTCCTGTTAAGCCTATTGGGATTAGAAAATTCAGTAGTCAATGGGCTAACTTTTGTATGATGTGCAATTGTCTTAGTTGAGTACAATTATTGCAATTAAATGTATATATGAGTGATGTCATAATGCGTGAACAAATAAATATATGTTTCCACAAGAAGATTTTTCTATTCAACTTGTAATGCCTTTGCAAACAGTATCATCGTGATTATTGGAAAGATTCAACGCCGTGGTTTATTGCAACTTTACGTGGGGATTGAATTTGAATCAAAGTGAAGAAGTTAGCAGTATATATTGGATCGAGGATGAGTAAAAGAGATTGAGAGAATAGAAAGAGAGAGAGAGAGGGAGAGAGAGAGAGAGAAGGGGGCGAGAGACAGAGTCTAACTATTATATTAAATCATAAAAAGTGAGTCATGCATTAGATAGGTTTAATATTTGGACTGGCAAAATTATGATTGAAATATAATGAAAACTCACTGGATATCACATTATCTTAAAAGCATCATTACATGCTCGATTTCCTCAATTCTTTTTGCAAAATATCACTTATGTATACATATCCTATCAAACCATTCGCGATTCTTGTTACCGTTCCGTTTAATTCTTTAAAAAATATTTCCATTCAGTATCATCACTCAAGACTAATTACCCTGAATATGTAAATATGTATGTATATTGTCAAAGGTGGATTGATTAGAATGCATGAGTATAATAAGAATATGGAGGGCGAATGAGAATGGGTGAGATAATGAAAGCAGCGAACTCGTGATATGAAAACTATATTAATGTTTATTAGGGGATCGAACAGTGAAAAGTGGAAGGTAAACATTAACGGACCACAATTTCCTATTTTTGACAGCTCAAATTGTTCGATAGTCAATTTCAACAAAATAAATATTGGTTTTAATCAGATATATTTGTGTCTAAACTGACATGTTGGAAGAGTAGTGTAAACTTAAGAGAGATTAAGTAGATCCACCAAATTAAAAAAAAATCAACTTGTGCAACTAAGAATAAATACGTCATTACCTGCGCAGTATTAATAGGTGTGAGCGCTGCTCCTGCCTGTTTTCTTTTTAAATTAAAATCATTTCGTCTCAGTCCAACGAAAGGGGGTAGTCAATTACCACCATCTATCGACACCCTAGAATTCTATCCAACGATAAAGGGCATCATGCGATTCTCGTGGGAGCTGGTTCTTGTAATGATCTGCCTTTACTCTGCTTTTGGAAGTAAGTAATATTCCGTTTTTTGTTTAAAAACCATTGAAATCAATAGAATAAGAATACACTAATTTGCTTTCACTGTTACCCTTAGACATTTTACCTAACGCAATTTGCAAATTTAACATCACATTCTCATTAAATAGTTATTCCCACTACCGTATAATAGCATTATTTCTCATTTATTTCTTTCTTTTTATCAAGTTCAAGTTTTTTTTCAACATCTGATTTTAAAAAAAAACACAAGTACAATTTATATGCATACATATAATAACATACGTTAAAATTAAACATCTTCAATTTAAATCATAATGTGGTGGGAAAAAACAGAGGCCAATGCCCTATCAAGGTTATTCCCAAAGATAATAAAAACTTTCTTCAATATACTAAAAACGAGATAGAAATACAGAGATTAAAATAACACAAAACATCAATATTTACTTATTATGTATTACTCATTATGTGTTACCTTTTTTAACATGGATGTTTTGTTCGTCCTTTTGTTGAATGATGCCAGGCATAGACAGTGCAAAATACGTCAAATGAATGTAGCCATGCATTATTATTTTCGAATATCATTCCTAAGATAAAAAAGAATCCGAGTGAGTGTGTGCGAGCGGGGTAATATGATGGTGTGTGAGTGCGGGGTATGATAGTGTGCGTGTTTGTGTGTGTAATTTTTTTCTTCTCCCGGTGCGTTCCAAGCAGATAATGCAATTCGGTGTAGATTCGACTGAATATACAATCATTTGTACATGGAATCGTTTTACAACCCCATGAAGACATTCTAAGCCTAAACCTAATTGAATATCGAAAAGTGTGTAAAATACAGACACTCCGTTTTAATATAGATACAAAGCTAAGGGCTTTGCAACATAAAATCCTAAATGATTTGATTCCTACCAAAGTTTGGCTTTTCAGAATTCACATAGTTACAAATACAGAGTGTCGCCTCTATAAAAAAATATATTCCAAAGCCTAAGTCCACCCCTTTTTTTTCTGTCAAGTCGCTACCAACTTCTGGAATGACCTTAAAACGCTTTTTGCAAAATTGGATTTGACTTTTTTTTTTTTAACCCTTCACCTACGGGAGTCGTGCTGTTTTTGTTCTAAGCCAATGGGAGTGACATGATTTAGTAGTCAAAGGGTTCATACAAGTGCATGTTGTCTGGGTTATTTATGAGCCTCATACGTCTAGACATATCTATCTCTCGAATATTCTGCTGTTGTTTGGTTAAACAATATATTTCAGGTTCAGATGCAGCGTTACGAATCCTACTCTCAGTCACTTTCATAATTTGCTTTTGTTTTTTGAATCTGTTGAACATTACATTGCACAAAGGAAAATCAAATCAGTACTTCATCCCGCCAAGTGTGCAAGCATGTTGTATATTATAAAGGGTCAGTAGGAATATAAGGTTGTGCTTTCTAAAGCTAGGGTTAATAATCAAAGCTCTTTGGAAGCGCATAGAGATTATATTTCATAATGTGTTATGCGCTATACAAGAACGGACTATTATTATTATATTTGTTCTTTCATTTGACCAGGTGCCTGCTCTTTGTTTTCCTTTTTTCTTTCTGATGAGCAATGTTTATATCTGGTTGTCTCTTATATTCTTATGTAATCTCTTGATACCAGCGATCGACAACTAGTCGTTCGATCGTTTTGATGTATGTTAGACATATGTATATTTCACGTCATATTTATGCATCAAACTTCAGAATTTTTAACCTGGTGTGAATTTCCAGAAGAATAAACAAATGTTGTTCTAGTTCATCTGATCTTAATTAAACAGGACTCGGAGCTTGAAATTCATAATGAATATTCATATTGCAGATCCCTTCCTGTTAAAGAACTTAATTTGATTGATTGTCTTTTGTTACAGATACTGTGGACTCTATTGTGTATCCCAATACATGGGTATCTTGGAATGCGACTTCAGTAATGAGTACTGTTCATCCAGACATGATATTTACCGTGAACAGATCTAACGTATACTATGTGCACCAGCCATTTACATTGGACGGTAAGAATGTTTTCTTGTAACCCTTGGCTCTTACGACTTTACCTAGAATGCTTAGATTGGGATACAAATAATAAGATTTATATTCATATTCTGTAATTTATTATCATTATTATCATTATTATTAGTATTATTGTTATTTTCATTAATACTTTGATTATTATTATTGTTATTATTCTACTTTTTTTCAGGGAGGGTTCTTTTTATGAAGTAAAATTATTTTTTCAATGATATCAAATGCATTGCTATTAATCGTTTAACGAACAAAGAAAGAAATACTGCATAATTTTCATTTTTTTTTAAGAATATCATTATAAAGATTTAATATTGAGCTTAACTTAAGAAGCTGAATGATAAAATGAAGATTTTCAACTTAAAACCAGACAGATACATGTATTTGCAATCATTGTATACCATACACACTGGAGGAACACACTTTGTAGAATTAGACTTAACGGGCTGATCATTTGATCTACTGCACATACAAGAATTATAAAACTTCAAAAGAAAATAATAATAAATGAAATATATGTCTCTTGTTAATAACGAGTACAATAATACGCTAGTGATGAAATCATTTTGGTAAAACCGGAGTTTCGATACATCTTTACAGCTGGCTCATTTTTTCTTTGTGTACAACTGTTTGATTTTTGCCAGTGAAAGTTAACACGTTTCCATGAATTTGAAGTGCCCCCTTTCTTCTTTCGTAATCATGTGGTCAAACAGCATTGTGCAACTCACAGCAGAGGGGAAGTGAGAGAACCTACCCCGATTTCCTTTCGTGTTCCGTTAACGATTTCTTTGACAACGAGGGATCCCTTGATGAAAGCGGTACTTATCCTCTCTTGTTTTTTTTTCTTTAAGGGGGAATATAGGCTGTTCGGGGGAGCGAAGTATTTATTATTTAATTTGCTGGCACAATCTCTCTTTTTGGGCATCGTAAAACCAAATTAGGTCTATGTAACACTGTTTTTTAAAAACATTTTCAACATTTTGTTTAACTATTATTATTTTTGAATTGTTATTGTCATCATTGTTATAACTAAAATTATTGTTATCATCATTACTTATATTAAGTTGTATTGTTATTATTAATACCCTTATTGACACTAACATGAATTTTATTTATGTTATTTTATTCCATTGTTATAATATATATATATATATATTTTTTTTTTTTTTTTTTTTTTTTTTTTTTGGGGGGGGGGAGTGCAGTTTTAAATACAACCTACGTTTCACATTTTTTGTATTCTTGTTTTTCTTTGGATCTATCGGTGAGATAGTATTTTGCTATGATACGCCTCTAAACCGTAATTTTAAAATTTTCATCATTACGAGTGAGGGCTATGCAAAGATTGTACATTTTCTATAGTATGGTAGCTTGCAACAATTCAACTCAAATCACAGACTCTCCTTCTATGTATCTTTGACAAAAATACTGTACTGAACCATCTATGGCATATTTGCCTAATTATACAAATTAGTATAACCTTATATATATTCTCAGTAAGCATGATATGAGCATAGTTTAAGTTCTCAAAAGAATAATGTCTCCATAATCATAATATAAGTGATTTAATTTATTTATTCGACATAACAGTGTTCCTGTTTCTATTTTTTAAGGTTCCAAATACTACTACACTGTAAAAAAAATAATAGTCGAAATAACTCAATAAAATTGAGGAAAAGAATTGCCTTATTTTTATTAAGTAAATATTACCTACGGCATCTTAAGTAGAATTTACTTATTTTGCTAAATAAATTTTTACTCAGTTAAATCGAGTTACATTATCGTAAATAATTTAAGTATTGTAATCATTTTAGATAATTAAAAAAAAAGCTATGATAGGATTACATATTGCACGATTTGGTACCCATCTAATCTAACAAGTAACATCCACTAATCATTCACTACTTCTATTTAAGATGAATCACTAATCACTAACACTACTTCTATTTAAGATTTAACCGTATATATATATATATCTACCACCATCACAAACTATTACATACGCTTCAATTCGACACATATTGAAAGGCTCCAAATTGTATATATACTTGATCGTAGCATCTTAAAAGGAAAATTGGTTGACAATTTCCTGAAATATCAAGTTTTGATTTGTTTTGAACTGGGTAACAATTAAAAATTGTCTTGTCTTTGCTTAGCCATGTTTAATGAATTAGTAAATGTTTTAAAGTCCTTAAATTTTCATTCAACCACAAAAAAGAATTGTTTTATTTTAAAAAGAGTTTAATTTGGTCTTAATGAATATTCATAAATTATGTAAATATTTCTATTACGCACTGCATCGGTCCTTACTTTAAAAAGATAAGAATAATCAACATAAATTGTTTGAGTAATACGTATAATTTCTGATTTTAAGTTCAAATTACTAAATTAATACAAGCTGAAATAACTTAAAGTTCTTAAGTATTTGATTTTACTTAAATATTCCACGTAAGTTCTACTAAATTGAAAGTTTGAGTTAGCAAGACTTAAATTTAGTGCGTAAGTGGCAAAAATAATGTTTTCAAGTAAATTCTACATGGAAAAAATACGTAAAAATTACCAATGAACAAATTCTTTTTTTACAGTGTACGTTTGTTCCACGAACGTCACATTTAATGTTGTGGTCTTGCCTGCGACGAAAGGAGACATATCTGAATGTTTCTGTAGATATCATTATTCCGATCCCTATTGCCCGTTGCCATTACCAGGTGAGATGTCATATTTAATAATTAAATTCACAATATACTCATCTAAGAATGCTATAAATTGTGTCAATATACTCATCTAAGAATGCTATAAATTGTGTCAATATACTCATCTAAGAATGCTATAAATTGTGTCAATATACTCATCTAAGAATGCTATAAATTGTGATAGTATTTATGCATTTTTGAATTTTGAAGTCGATCCTAGTGACTTAAAGAAGTCAATGAGTCCTGCTGTGTCGCGTAATGAAAAGGCGAACGAGACATAAATAACAAACTGGACAAAATTTATATAAGCAATGCAGAAAGGTATTGAAATTTCCCTTAACTTAATTCTAGAAGGTCTTTACGATCATGGTAATCGTATCAGTGATATGTGTCCGTCGTGATTTCTGCAAAATGCTGTTTTCTGAAGTATATCCCATCTTGTTCAACCCGCTATACGGTTAAAGGGCCCATGACATCGAAATACAAGTGTATTCCTTTTGGGGTGCAATCCTGCATCCATCTCATATTTTGATATGTAATCTTCTGAATTTTGTTCATAGATTTTTAAATATTGTTTGAAATATTTGTTTTTCAAACTTGCTAAGCTCCACCCCAAAAACCTCCAGATCTCATTCCCCTTGTGACATTATCTGTCAGTCATCAATAAGCTAACTTGAGAAAGTGACATGTAACTTTGCCAAAGTTGACCACCTGTTACAATACCATAAGCAATAGCAACATATAGTTTGCTATGTGAGACATGTCAGACTAAACTAATGTTCTAGAATAGACAATGGTATGTAATTTCCCCCAGCTAAGCGCACGTTCATAATAGAATTGCATGCTTCCATACATATGTACAATACATTATCATTGCCTTTGTCTTCCTGGTGATGCTCCAGCATGTCTGACATAGCAAATTGTATGTTGCTATTGTATTACGTATTGTAACAGGTGGTCGACTTCGGCAAAGATACATACCCCTTTCTCAAGTTAGCTCATCGATGACTGACAGATGATGTCACAAGGGTCGTTCCCAAAACGTAAATAATCATATCTGAGTGATACACGTCTGTAAAAACCCAATACACACACACTATTTGGTAAGGTTTTTTTTTTTTTTATATCTATTCATTTATTCATTTATTCAGATATACTCTTCATTCTCCCTGATCTCTTGTTCTTTCGACAGTATTTATTCAAGGCCTCTGTGTGGGAGGAATTTCCAATCGTGAGGATTTGGATTGCAATTGTTCTGACAGATTCGAGAACTCGTTTTGTGGTAAGAATTAACTATAATAATAGTCACATTTGTATAGCGCTTAATAATTCGTTTCTATAATAAGCACACTATTTTGTAATTATTATTGCCGTGTTTTTCTTCATTCGGTGACAGTGGTGTTCTAAGAAAAGAATGAGAAAACTGTTGTTAGCACGGATACGACATAGCGGCTTAAAGGTAATACAACGTTTTGGTATGGGGTCATGAATTTGGTTCAAATGAAAATATTGGAAGCATTTGCGATCCTACAATATTCAGTGATCGTTGTCGCGGTCGAAATCGAGTCTAAAGTTATGAAATTGTAAACAATAAGGACTTTATGTTGTATAGCCCCCTCTCAATGTCAAGATATTATTTAAGCTATAAAACAATGTTTCTCGACTAAAATCGACTGTTTAGCTATTCCCGTTCGGAAATTATATATCACAATTACATATTCTGAGATTTTCATGGTCGAAGCTACCATTGTACGGCAGTAGGCGCTATTTGAAATTTATCAAAATTTACCGGGAGCACCGGTAAATTTTTATATTCAATTTTTCTCGAAAACAGAAGTGTTTTAGGGGTTGTTTTTTGTAGTGCTTATAATACATCCACGGGGGCATCCAAATATATCAAAATTGTAAAGATTCACTATCCACCCAATTTTCAAAATTTCCCAAAACTTTGTATTACCTTTAAGTTTATTTTCTTAACATTATATTGTCCATACTAACATGGTATACATGGAAGTATTGTTTAAAAAGAGGGAACAAAGCTTTGTTGAAACATGCTATTGATTTCCTACCGTACTGCAACCATCTTTCATTTTCTTTTATTTTTTTCATGTCCCCCCCCCCCCCCCCAGTTGATCCATGCAGCAGTGAACCCTGTCAGAATGGAGGTACTTGTTCTTCATGCGACACATGTCTTGATGTAGAGACCACATGCTATTTTCCTCATGAGTTTACTGGTGCTTGTCATTATAGGGCTCATATCCGTAACGTTGTGATACCTAGTAAATATGATCCAACATCATGCCCCTCGATTATCAAAGCCGAGCCACTAACTAGCTCACAAGCACATCAAGTTTGCCTATTCATTGACGCCTGGGTAAATAATGGCTAAAGTGTACCTGAAAATCATCTTGCCAACATGGTCCAAGAATTGTAATGCAAGGCTGGGGTCTAGAATTTAGTAAACAGTTTCATTTCAACGCACGCTTGAATCATTTTGATATTAAATGCTAATCATATAGTGTTTGGATGATATGTTTCCTAGAAGAAAAGACCAAACCTTGAAAGACAGGGAAAGGCGTCGTCCGATAGAAGATAATTTCATTGATGCCTCATGGGAACTTTGTCAGGGCTCGATCATAAACTGTTTCCAATAACAGCTGTTACGGTAGTCCAGATTCAGTCCGTTCGTTCTTTTTATCCCCCACACACAGCGCGGTCTCTCTACTGATCGCGCAATCCCCAAATTTCCGTCCACCAGATTCAGTCCGTTCGTTCTTTTTATCCCCCACACACAGCGCGGTCTCTCTACTGATCGCGCAATCCCCAAATTTCCGTCCACCAGATTCAGTCCGTTCGTTCTTTTTATCCCCCACACACAGCGCGGTCTCTCTACTGATCGCGCAATCCCCAAATTTCCGTCCACAAGAACAGGACCCAGATTTAGAGGAATGGCTAGCTCTACTTTCAACGTTGAGGGTGTGTTATTTTATCAGCTGATTGGGTGCGCTAAACGAAAACGGTACAGAGGCATGGCTAGGTCTACTTTCAACGTTGAGGGTGTGTTATTTTATCAGCTTATTGGGTGCGCTAAACGAAAACGGTACAGAGGCTGGACTACTGTTACGGACGTCCGCAATTGTAAGCTAAGCTAATTCGATATTTCGATTTGTATTTCAATCTAAGACCCTCACCCCCTTGCACAGACACACGCTTATAATTTGATGAACGATAAAATTGTACACGTCTCTATGTTTATCTCAGATCAAACCATAATGACTGAACAAAAAGAGACTACACCTCTGACACATGTAGATGACGAAGTGTCTACATCTGCTATGTCAAATGCGACAACTACTCTTAACTCAGGTACATTATTATATCATAATCATGTGCTGATTATACTTTTGCAATTACTTGTGCATGAATGATAATCCAAAGCTCCTTTTTTGGTGTAATTGTATATTGAATACTTATATACTTGATGAATTGCCATTACTCCATACGTACTTGCTTGTCATTTAGAATTGGTATACTATTATGTGCGTTCCTAATGAATTTCTAATGAATTTCTAGTGATCAATATGTAACTTAACAAGCATTTATTGCTTTCTTAGCTGTCAGGTAAAATAACCACCACTATCACAATCAAGGGGCTAGAGACGATATAACAATATTCCGGTCTTTTAACGTGCATATAACATTATGATATAATATTTATGTTTCTTTATATATTATACGCTTCAAAATGACTTTGCCTATTGCAACCCTAGTGCTCACTATATTCACGGGATTATTTATACCATGGCAGGTACCATCTTACTTCTCATAGGTCGAGTGCGGCAAGTGTAGATTGGTGTCTTTTCAAAAGACGTATAAGTGATGTGAAAGGGAATCGAGTCCGATACTTTGTAGTTCACAGCCCGGAAACTAATCCGCTAGGAAACAACACCTCCACATTCATGTATTTATTTCATATAATCGTTAGATGCCGCTGCCATGTCGAATAACGTCACTACAAAGTCAAGTGTGGTAGCTAACAAAACAACACCGCACCCGTTTACCAGCACTTTTCAATATACAGGTATTTTGATGTAGCCAATGTAGCTAAAGTGACTAATTTGCACCCTTTAGCATAAGGCACCTTATGCATCAGGTAGGGTTAGGGTTGGGGTGAGGATTAGGCCCTAAGGCGATGGCTACCATTCCGGTCCTGAATCTCATAGATAGGGAGACACAAACATTCTTTAATAGAAAACAGACACTATATGTTAGCTAAAAATGATTATTTAACAACAATCATTTAATCCTGTTTGTTTATGTTTTAGGGGGTAAACTAGATTAATGCTGTAAATTATTATAGGCATATCTGTTATTTAATAAAAAATTTAGATATTGACAAACGTGTGAATAATCCCTGCAGGAAAGGAGCAATCTGAATCGACCTATCAGATGGCTACCGTTGTCTTAATGTTTTCAGTTTATACGTACTTTTGTTTGTTTGAATGTTTGTTTTTATTTCCGTAATGAGATAAAAACATGATTAACATGCAAATCGAATTCAGCGCAATTCAGCTGTAATGAGAGACAAAAGCTGTACTTCTATTGGTCCTTATTATATAACATGATGCTTAAATTTTACAAAAACAACGACGGTTGGTTAAAATTGATACAAATTCTACATTTCAAAAATAGGTATGTAACTAAATACAAATATAAAGTGTCACATTAATGGAAATGTTTGAAAAGATGATATATAACATAAAAAGATAAATAAAATCATCCTCACTATGATGAAATTTTGTTACTAGAATCGGCATTAAAATATTCAAAAAGTTAAAAATGTACACACGTATATAAAGTGAATATACTAACACATGGACAACAAGTCGCTTTTTATTTTTCTATGCCAACAAGAGTGATACATTTTAACTTCACACATTTCTTAATTTAGTATCATTTGATCAGTGTAACAGTGATCATATTACCAATATTCGATTGCTATCTACATGTATTACATCGACAACATTAATTTCCGTCACCCCTATGTTCCTTCCCTCCATTGAGAAGTCCTATGGGCTGATTGGTGAGAGGTCGCGAATCTACAATGTATGCAAAGTGTCCCTGGACCCCCCCCCCCCCCCCCACTCAGTGTTATTTAGGGTACGCATATGCGTGTTCCCAGCGACCCCCCCTTCAAATGCAAAAGTTCGGTGTGTAAAGTAAATAAGGGTCGACCTTTTTTTTTTTGTTATACGAGCCTTTTTAAGCACCCCCCTTTTTAGCAAAAGTCCGGTATGTAAAGTCAATACGGGTAGACCATTTTCTTTTGTTACGAGCCGGAGAGTTTGGGAACACGCATGGTATCCCTCCGTTCACGGATTGGGGAGGGGGAGGGGGAAGTGTCTCACAAAATAATAATTAATTAAGTACAAGGCTTCAATAACGTTTCAACGGAAAATCACAGTAAGAGACTTTCCAACAATTAATAGTAAAGGCTTTGATATATAGTGAGGAAGAAAAAAACAGTTTCTTCTCTTCTTTTTAGATCCAGATGATCCATGTGACAGCCTCCCGTGTGTGAACAACGGTACATGTTTATCGGGCACGAACGGGTCGTACAATTGCCAGTGCCACCCTCCATTTACTGGCACTCACTGTGAAGTTGACGGTACGTAGATTCTCACTTTGCAGAACCTTGACTTCTAAGTAATACTAAGTCAGAATGAAAAAAATCGGCCAAAATCAGTGTACAAATTAAAAAAAGAAACTACATTTTCATGTTGCTCTGGGGGCGAACAATGGGGCATAGCTACACTTTTAGGAGTCAGGGGGCACCATTTTGTATGCCTTCGTGACGCAAAACAATTTGTGTTTTGAAGGGATAACTGAAAATGGATTATTTTAAACACGACAAGGCCTTTTATCATTGAATTACTCAACACTAAGAGAAGACAAGAAACGGCAAACTAAACACAATCGTTAAACATCGATTTAATTGAGATATAACCCATAAATTGAATAGGATTTTACATAATGATGCATGAAGCTATAGTTTTGTTTTCACTCTCTCCCTCTTTCTCTCTCTCTCTCTCTCTCTATTCCTGTAAAAAAATCCTTTGTGTTTATAACACACTTTCAGTCATCCCAACTCAGCCAGCTTCTACTGAGTCCAACCCCTGGACTATAGGTAAGACAAACACGTGGTAACCTGTATAACAATTTACTTAAACCTTCTTGAGATGTTATTATGAAAGTACCGTTATTGAAATTAATACAACTATGATAATAACAATCATAGATCACATTTTATAACGCGCATAATTCGTTGTTTCTAGGCGCAGTGGTGATGTTGTCCCAGCAGCCATTAAGTAAAGCGCTGTCCTAGCACGAAATAAAAGCCGGGACGACAGTACCACGATTACACAATATTATTCAATCAAAAATTACAGTGTGTTGCATATAAATCAATCAATCAACTTAATCTGACTTTAATTCTAAAGATGACTTATTTCAGAACTAATAGCAGTACGACTATTTATGTATTTATTGTGACATGTTTAGAGGAAACAGAAATGTTTGATATTGATTTGAAGAAATTGTTTTTTAACATTTCATTATGATAGTAATATTATTATAATTAATGTTATTATTATGATTATCATTATTATTAATATTTTTGTTGTTGTTATTATCGTAAGTATTATTATAATAGGAATTTTATTTTAAAAATCGGGAATAAAGACACGAGCAACCACTATTGACATATTAAGTTTATTCGGATGTACGTGTTGAAAGTAAAACTCCACAAGTATACGAAACGTCTTTTCTTTGTCTATTTCATTTGAGCATCTGATTGTTTGTCAATTTTAGTCGGATTATATCATTATTGGTGGCAACCGCAATGAATACTTTAATTTGAATGTATACTCGTTGTTAGATTTCAAAAATCAATCGCTCAGTCAGGAAAACAGTGGTCTCGTAATCTGGTAACTCGGGTTCGAAACCAAGGCGGTGCGCTAGTGCCCTTTGGTACGGCATTTATCCTCATTACCAGGTCCCTCGGAGAGGACCTAAAGCCGTCGGCCGTCTGGTTGCTTACTTACAAAGCATTTATGCTTTCTTAACAGTCAGGTAAAATAACCTCCACCAACATCCACCACCATATTTCGTCCCGTGTTATGACCCGATTCCCTTGCTGTTCTTCTTTTCCTGATGCAGGGATGGTCATCGGGGTTGTTCTCGGTTTTCTCATTGTTCTGTGTATCCCTTTGGCGATTGTTCTTCATAGATATTACCTAGCCAAGTAAGAACGAGAGTAGTCTGTCTTCATCAGCTCGAGTTTGCCAAATAACCCGCTATTTTCAGACTTGGGATATCACCAGACCGATACGCTCATCACAAATTAGCTCGGACGGGCGTAAATCAGCCCGCTTTTTCGCAAATAGCGAAATATTTTGAAAACAAGATTAAGATTTCTCGGGATATTTTCTCGACCAAATATCCCGCTAATTGCAACTGCAGACTCATAAAGACGCAAATTAAGTGCTTAGTTTGCAACCGAGTTCGTTCAAATAGCGGGTTATTTGGCAAACTCGTGCTAATGATGACAGGCCTGTGTCTTTTATCATCACTATTATTTATTTTTACTTGTCGTAATAAAATGGACCCAAATCCACCAGGGAGTAAATGCTATGCACCAGCAACAACAACAATGCCACCGAAATTGGGGGCTTCTTTACAAACATTCAGAATGGAATATCGAAGGGGCTAAGAATTCATTGCTTTAGTCGTTTTTTTTTCTTCTTCCAAACATTGATTTTTGCCTGAATCAGTGGTTTCTATAGCATGCATGAGACCTATTTCGTACTCAAACGTTGTTGCAGGAATTTGCACGGTGAAAATCTAAACACTTATAAAAAAAAAAAAAGTGATGTTTAAAAGATCAAAATAAACTGCCCTAAAACGGATGGTGGCTAAATAATTATTATTAGCAAAAATTCCTGTCATTTCCCTGTTCAAAATTGAATTTTGCGACTGGGAGTGTTTTCTTCACCCTATTGTTCTTTACCGAATAGGGGCTTCTATTTCTAATCACAGAGAAAAAAAAAACAGTACGTCTGTTGATCTAAACAATGGTACAGACTTTTATACACCTATTCTGAAGCTACAGATACATTTTGAAGTGAGTCTATGAGGGCTAGGCATTCCCTGATAAGAGCTTTAAAGCCTGACGTAAACCTTCCAATGTTAATCTGTGTATATTAATCAAAGTTTCTACGTCAAGTGAAAATGACTAATATGACCAAAAAAAATCTGAGAAGGAGTCAATTAAAAGGGAATATTTTCGTGACAATAAGATAAGAAATATCTCTTTCGAAGATGACTTGTTTTCTCAAACATCTTCATGATTCGAACATCAAAACATTCATCCTATTTTTATAGTTTCCATTCCTTCATCAAATATTCCACAAAATTATTACATGGGAAGTTTCATTCCTGTTCTTTATGTATTTTTCATTTCTTGATTCGTACTTGCCAAGACGTAAACTGAGGGCATCGAGGCGTGCTTACCGAACTGAACACGAAATCGTCCAGAGAATGTCTTCAGCCCACTTTACAAATCCAGCGTACTTGTCAGACAAAGAGATTCATGCAAAGCTACATGCCGGAGGGAGCATACCTCCCCCGATCAGCCCACGTCCTATCATATCCCTACCTTCCGGAAACGGACCTGGAAACGACATCTACGCAGAATATATCTACATCGATCGGCCGGGAGTTGACTTTCCATCTTCCCGTAAGGGTCCAGCTGGAAAGGAGGCTTCCGATAGCGGGGAATATATCTATGTTGTGGACCCCGTCGACAGCAGAGGCCTTGTAAGTGATGTTGAACCACCTAGAGCGAAGATGGTTGGTCCTCTTCCATCTGCCCCACCACCATCTGCAGGGGAATACATCTACTTTGACCAATCCATGCCTGCCAATAACCAATCGGGACCTGTGGAGTACATATACATGTACGTGGAAGAACCTACGATGATGAAGACTCCTGGAAAACAGCAGACCACTTCCCCCTCTCTGTTTGGCTCCCCTAAGAAACCGGCGCCGCCCATGGCAAGCGTCCGACCCCTCCCCCTCGAACCCCCGTCGATTCCGACTTCGTATCACGATGACAGTAAAAAGGAAAATGAGAATTTGTATGAAGAGTTACCAGAAAATAACCACACCAAGTCAATGGATGTTGTTGCATCCGACGTCGATCTCGATAACGACATGTACTTAAGACCTGACAACATTGTTAAGTAGATTATAAATGCATTGTAGATATTAAAATATATGTTGCAAGGGTACTTGGTAACGCAAAAGAGTGATATAAATGCAAAGATATTGAATACGAAAACAAAAATCTATGTTCAAGTTCAAGTTTTATTTCCATTTTCAACAAAGTATACACAAATAATTATAAAAGTGTACATGTTATTTTTCTTTGCATAAAAAAGAACATTGTTTATATAATTCTTAATTAGGTGGCAGCACCAATAAGGCATGTCCTTTCTAGCTGCCTCCTCATTCACATAAATACTCACCTTTTTTATGTTTTTGTCCAGATCACCTTATATTGTACTATTATCTAATGTAATGTTTGTTTATTTTGACTATATCTTGTGATTTTGTATGTTATTGTATCTAAATGTTTTTTCATGATGACTGGAATCAATTTGATTATCTTATCTATCTGAATTAAGTTACAAGGAACATATCATACAATCTAAATCAAGAAGGAGAAACAAAATGTTGCTGTATATTTATATGTCAAGTGAAAATGGAGGGATCCTCTTAAAGCATAAATTGTAGAGTGTATATTATATTTGTAATAACTTAGTAATATTGAAATGTATGAATATCTTCGTAACATATGACGTTATCTATTCTCCTTTTAAATGGCATAATACAACAGAGTATTGGTACTAATTTGATTTCGCAAAAGCCTTTGCGATTTAGTCATATTACTATAGTCTTTCTTCAACGTATGAAACAATTGTAGGATACCATCGTACAGCACAGAGCCATCAATATACAAAGTTTGGCCAACCCGGTTCGAGTTGGACACAATATAGCGACTACTGCTTTGTTGGGCGAGCACAAAACAAAATAATATACGCCATGTTGTGACCCAGTGAACTATTTTGGTCAAACGCTGTATATAAATGGCTCTGATACAGCATCAGTTCTAGCGCCAAGTACGACATAGGGTTGAAAAAGCTTGTAGCATGGCAAATTTAGGATTATCAACAAGACAATATTTCCACTGGTTGTGAAGAAAGAACTAATCTTCGTCACACATTTAAGCTTTTTAAAAGATTTGACAAACGCATCAAACGTGACTTAGGATTATTTAAAAGGTTTTATTCTTTTTCACCCAACAATCATGTACTTTAAACGCATGCAAACTCTGGGAAAAGAACGTGCTTTATCGAAGTTTACCTAACGTTGCTCCATAATAATCATCTTATAAAAGTCACACAATGCAAGGATGTGGAAAAAAATCACACTCAATTCGGTAGAGGTAAAAAGGAGAAGGTGATTGAAGGTGACAGATCGCGAAAGTGACGAAAGATCATCTCCCCTCCCCATCCCCGTAAACAAGAAACAAAAATATTAGACACTTTTTGATAATAGGGTCTTCGTGAATAATTAACCTAAGTAGAAATGTAATCAACCCACTCAAGTGTAAAAACATAGTAGTTTCAGGGCTACGATTTTGTCTTCGTTTTAATGTTATTTTCCTTTTTGTATAACTCAAAGCTTATCAACACTAGTGTGGCTAGGAGGGATTAGACCACACAGCGAGGTCACTGACAGGTGGCTATCTCATCAACTCAGCTCTCAAATAACAAAAGAAATAGAGGATCATGGGGGACCAACAGGCACCGATTGGGGAAGTTTTCTATATAGAGGAGCAAGTAGCTACAAGTATTACAGTGGGGCTTTAAATTAGATCTGCATTGATATATTGTTGTACAGTCTCAGCGCTACTTTCTTCATTTGTAAGATGTGTTTAAACTGGTCGAAGGTGTATGCATGATAAGACCCCAAAGGGGGGAATAAATTCATAACATAATAAACTTCTCTGAATACTGGGAATCGTTTTGTGGCTGTTTATTTAATAATCGAGAATGGTATAAATGAATACATTGGATTTGAATAGCTTCAATCTAAGTGACGCACAAGGCTTTTGAGATTGCTTTAGGTTGACTTTTTCGTACAATAGTTACGATCATGTTATAGATATGAATATATACAATTAGAGAGAGGAAGAGAGAGTCTGCATGTGCGTGGGCGTGTTTGTGCGTGCGTGAGTAATTAATGGTGGCACACATAACGAAGGTCACAAATGAATTGATGAGCTTTTATTGCCCTGGTGTTTGTTTTATTCGCTAAATCAAACAATATAGGATATTTTATCTTTATGTCTTGCATCTTATGAGCTACATAAAACCGTCATTATCGTATATCGCAGCGTGGACATAATGCATACATTTTTTATTATCACAGTCATGAAATTATGAGAGACGTGAGAGACATTTGTTGTTAAGAGGAGCATCAGACGTGCATCTTGTAAAGGTCAACTGTTGCATTTTGTATGTTATAACAATTACCTTTAAAATGTTTAATAGAGGCTGAAATTGAAGAAGGTATACATAGGCGTCGTATGACTAATTAACTGTCTTTGATGACTACAATTCGTGCGGATGACACGATGACAATTTTTTAATAGCAAAAATGGGTGATATCGTCCAGTGTTGTTTCGAGTGCCAATTTCCCTTTTTCTGAAGTAAGGATTGTTGGCGCACGCTCTATAACGGGTCCCCAATGCCATAAACATCAATTTCAGAAGAAGAAAAAACTTCTCCCATAGACAGTTGCGTTGGATTTGCCATACGCAGTACATATTATTATTATTTGGAGGGGGGTATTCATTTATACAAGGTAAAAAGCCCAAACTGTAACAAGACTGGTTTCCTTGGGACCGTGTCAAACATTGGAAATATATATAATAATAATAATAATAATACATGAGATTTTTATGGCGCCAAATCCACTTGACAATCAAATGCTCAAGGCGCAGCTTGTGCAAAAGATGAAATACATGATAAATATATACAAAAGTACAATAATAAAGGTACAGACATGACAGGTAATGGTAATCAATTATAAGCTAAGTTAAACAGATATTTCTTAAGATTGTTTTTTAACATTTCACCAGAACTGATATTTTTAATCCATTGAGGGAGAGTATTCCAGAGCCCAGCATGAGCGAAGGTTCGCTCCCCCACTTTGTTTTAACCCTAGGAATAACAAGTAAGCCAGAGTTTTGAGAGCGTAGCTGTCTAGAGGGAATGTAGTGCTTGACCAAGCCGATGTTGCGAATCTAACAACATACAAATGGCAATAGTATATTAAAACACGAAGTTTTATTAAAGAAAATGAAAAGTAATGGCATCAAAGACTGTTTCCTCAAACTCATGAGAATTGAACTATAACAGCACTATTTAGTTAAACTATCTGTATATATTGCATCTCCGGTATCGTGTCGAAATTATATCATGACTTAGGGTACAGGGCTTCAAAACGTTATTATAAAAGGAAGATAATGTATTTGTCAATAATAAGAGAGTAGCTAATATACGATTAGAAATCATAGTTGTATTAGTTTCTTAATTACTTGATATGATTGAGGTTGTATGATTGACAGTGAAAAAAATTCATATCCTTTTTATGACCTCAAATACACGACATCTATTAAATATGACATGTGAGATTAGTGTTGGGAAACAGCCAGCGATTGAAAACTAGATAAGGTCATTATAGAAACTATCCTTTTACTGATAACCTAATAATATATTTTTCATTTCCATTTTCATTTCATCAAAAGTGGTAGGTAAACACATTTTGGTCCCAATTTCGAATATTTTTCAAGGTACAGGCAATGCAGATCATTAAACCCGGTAATATTGTCAAAAGTGACATGTTAAGAGAGAAGCGCAAACTGAAAAAAAAATCTAATTAATATGAACGGCTCGTTATGGTTCGCCTATCATACTGTCTGGCTGAAGGGCATTCATTTCTAGTCGATCCACCTTCAAAGTAGGATCTCATCACCAATCTATCTCCTCAATAAACTCTGTTTCAACGATGAACTGCAGTGTGTTTTTGTGTGTGGCATTGACGCTTCTGTACCTTCAAATGAACAACGCTGTTGTCGGTGAGTGGAATCCTACATGATGTTTAACAACGTGTATTTATTAGTATTATTCTTCCTTTTCGTCGTCCTCGTTCTTCTTCATTATTTAGATATGCTTCCTTTTTTCTCATTCTTTTTCTTTTTCTTCTTCTACTTTTACTTCTTGTTCTTGCTTTTGTTCATTTTCTTCTCGCCCTCGTCTTTGTCACCCCCTCCTCCTTCATTATTTTCAAGGGCTTCTGCTGCTGCGACGGCTTCTTCTTTTTCTTGTTCATGTTCTTTATCTTTCTTTTTCTTCTTGCCTAACCTAAACTTTCCTGATAATACTATTTAAAACAAATAAAAACTTTGGTCACACCAAAAGACATGTGTCGTTACATATTTCGAGGGAGGTAAAGTTGAATGTAATATAGATACCAAGATGGAAGTAAACAACCAAATTTAACGTACAAATCTAGAGCTGGAAGGGAATTACAAATTTGAATAATTGCAATCGACCTCGGAGCTGGGAGAAAAAACAATAACAAAATAGATAATATATAATTAAGACAGAGCATAGTGATCACCATGGGTCTGTAAACCCAGAAAAGGAGTATTAACACCTTTATACAAACATATATATGTTTGTATAATTTGTTAAACATCTACTGAATAAGTAGGTTGTGGCCGATAATAAGAGCTGGGTTTCATTTGGCTTTTCTTTATATGGCCCACTTGCTAACGATATACCGGCATGTCTGTTAATTTATTTGTTTGTAATGCAAAAGGAAACCATATACATATATATAATCCATATCAACTATATCGATTACGCAGAGCGCAAAACACCAACATCTGCATCAATTATAGACTCGGGTAATATGCTCATGTTTTTGCTTTGTCGAAAAAAAGTTGTATGACACATCCAATGCTAACCCATTGCCTTATGGATCAAAGTGGCCCCTGTAATAAACATATGAGAGTGTGTGGCAGTTCCGATGTCTAAGTACCAGACACTGTCCTGCGACGTTTACTGGCAGACTCAAGTTAGCTATAAGTACAAGCTGTCAGTTTTCCGATCGACAAAGGAATTGAATTTGAATGAGCCATAGAATGCTTTTCTGAATGCTTTTCATAGTACAGAAAGTGCTATTTACGAATGTCAATAAAGAAATTCAACCCCCGTGATACATGTTCAGACAGAAGCGTAAACTGAGAAAAGTTTAATCTGATCAATATGAAAGGCTCGTTATTATTTGCCTATCACTCTTTCTGACTGAAGGGCATTAATTTCTGGTCAATCCACCTTCAGAGTAGGATCTCATCACCAATATATCTCGTCGATAAACTATGTTTCACCGATGAACTGTGTGAGACTCGCGCTTCTGTACCTCCAAATGAACAGCACCTTTGCCGATAAGTGGAATCCTACATGATATTCAAAGAAATGTATTTTGTGTATTGTTTTTCTTCTTCTTTTTTATCTCGTACGTGCCTTTCGTCTTCATTATTTCGATTTGCTTCCTTTTCTTATATCCTTCTTCTCTTTGTTCTTGTTCTTGTTCTTCTTTGTTTTGTTGTTGTTTTGTTGTTGTTTTCTCCTTCTTGTTGTCCTTCTTCTCTTCCTCCTCCTCATTCTTCTTCGTCTGTACTCATCCACCTTCTCTTTCTTGTTTTTATTATTCTTCAGTTGCTTCACCACCTCCTTTGTCTTCGTCTGTACTCCTCCCACTCCTAAAGTCTGTTTTTTCTTCTTTTCTTCCACCTCCTTATTCTTTTTCTTTTTCTTATTATTGCTTTTCTTCTTTCCTAATATTTAAATCTATTAATTAATTAATTCATTTAATTTGTTTTTATTTGTTTCTTAAATGTCTTATTTATCTTGAGGCGATCCATGCGAAAGTGCTCCCTGTGTAAATGGAGGCTCATGTACAAGTAATGGCAATCGTACCTTCAGCTGCATTTGCCATCTCAGCTTTACAGGTGTACATTGTGGTATGTGGATGTCTAGTTTAAACTATCATTATAATACTAGTTAAAGAAAGTAAAAATACACTGGTTACATCAAAAGACATGTCTCTTCAAACATTTCAAGGGAGATAAGGTTGAAGGTACAATATAAACCGAAATAGAAGCACAACGAAGAAACCTTAACGTGAAAATAAAGAGCTGGAAGGGAAAATGAAATCGGAATTGTTGAAATCGACTTCGGAGCTGGGAGAAGATACAATGATAGATAGATAATATATAATTGAGGCGGAGCATGAGGGCAAGTTGGATGAAGGCTCTTGATTCTCATACAAAAGGTCCCATATTTGATCTTTATTAGGTGCTTACATCCTTGAAATTGGTTCTTTTCACACACCTGCCCCTCTCGACACAGGTGCATTAAAGGACGATGCAGGGATTTGTACTGTGAAAAATCTCAAAATTTGTTAAAGGGCCAACATTGTATAAAAGAATTGCAACTTTCCTAAATGTATGTTTACAAAATAATGTTAATTAACAAAACGACAATCCTGGTTCTTTTCAAATTTGAATTTGAAACTGGCAGTGTTTAATTTAACCCATATATGTTGTTTACGACATAGGGAATCCAATACTTACTGGTAGAGATAAAACTAGATAAGTCTTTTGCACTGAAATGTTGAACGTACTTTCATAAACTTGTTCTGCTACTATACAGATACATTTCAAGATAAGTTTTTGAGGGTTCAAAATCCCTGATAAACAGGTACAAGGCTAGGCTGGGAAATTTAATATGGCCCGCGGGAAGAGCAGTAATTATACTGATGTTGGTTACCCTAGGGAAATAACATCATATTTTATTTTATTATGTTTTATTATTATTTTATTATTAATTTATTTTCATTCTTATTCTTATTATTAATATTGATATTATTATCATTATCATTAAAAGTATTGTCAATAGTATAAGTATTATTATCACTATTACTGTCTTAAAAATATTTGTTGTCATTATCACAATCATCAAAATCATTACATTTTCCTTTCCTAGTTATTATCACGGGTCTATAAAGTCGGACAAAGGAATATTATCACCTGATCATACTCAAAATATTGTTTTTGTATATATGTTTGTACCAATATGTGTTAAACGTCGACTAAAGGGGGGAAGGTGTGACCGATAATAAGAGCTTGGTTCTATTCGGGTTTTCTTTTTATTGCCCAGTTGCTAACGATATACCGGCATATCTATTAAAATTATTTAATTGTGTTCAAATGCAAAGGAAATCATATATATATATATATATATATATATACATATAATCCATATTAACTTTATCGATTACGCAGAAAGAACAATAACTCCAACTGATGCAGCCGTTGTCCATTCAACGAATGATACATTCACTACCACTTCTCCTAGTAATATTACTGATGGCACTCCTGACCCAAGTGAGGCCCCAACAATGATGAGTGATACCACTGTTCAGATATCATCGGTTGCTATGACGATCAATAGCTCAAGAAGCACTTCACGTACGGACTTGGGTAATGTGCTCGTTTTTATTTTTTTCAGAAAAGAGTTGTATTATACATCCAAATGTATTTATCCGTGTGGCAGTTTCGATGGCTAAGTTCAAACACTACCCTGTGACGTTTACTGGCCGACTCAATTTAACTACTAGTACTAGCTCCAAGTTTCAGATCGACAAAGGAATCAAATTTGGATTTGCTATAGAACTTTTTTATAAAATATCAAAACCATCCTAATAACAATTGTTCAGCAATTCATTTGGGAGTTGTTGACATTAGTTAGAATACCAGACATTTTAATGCCAATCAGAGTTGAATTCACAGCTTCATTTAAATATTTTCATTAATTTTGTCATTATAAACATTTTCAAAATTATTATATTTCCATTTCCTAATGATTACCACGTCGGGCCTATAAAGTCAGACAAATGAGTATTAACACCTGATCATACTCAAAATAGTATATATATATATATGTTTCTACATATATGTGTTAAACATCGACTAAAGGGGGAGGGTGTGACCGATAATAAGAGTTTGGTTCCATTCGGTTTTTCGTTATATTACCCACTTGCTTACGATATACCGGCATATCTATGAAATAATTTTCTTTAAATGCAAAGGAAATCATAAATATATATATTCAATTATATAATCCATATTAACTATATCGAATACGTATTAAACCTATACTAATTTGAGAATTCAGTAGTCAACGATTTATTTATCTGTTTGGCAATTCCGATGTCTAAATCCAGACACTGCTCTGAGACGTTTACTGGCAGATTCAAGTTAGATGCAAGTACTAAGCTGCTAGTTTTGGGATCGACAAAGTAATTAAATTTGAATGAGCCATATAATTCTTTACTGAATGTTTTCCAAAGTACATACAATGCAGATCACGAATTTAAATTAAGAAATTCAACCCCCGGTAATATTCTTAAAAGTGACATGTTCAGAGAAAAGCGCAAACTGAGAAAACTTTAATCTAATATATGAAAGGCTCGTTATGATTCGCCTATTACTCTGTCTTACTGAAGGGCAGTCATTTCTCGTCAATCCCAATTCAAAGTAAGATCTCATCACAATATATGTGCTCGATAAACTATATGTTTTAATAATAACTGCAAAGTGTTTATGTGTGTGGGACTTGTAGTTTTGTACCTTCAAATGAACAGCGCCTGGCGGTGAGTGGAATTTTGCATGATATTCAAAAGAAATGTATCTTAGTATTGTTGTTCTGCTTCTAATTCTTCTTCCTCTTCCTATTCTACGTGCATTTCGTCTTTATTGTTCCGATTCGCTTCGTTTTCTTATTCTTTTTCTTCTCTTCGTTCTTGTTCTTCTGTTTTTCTTGTTCTTGTTCTTGTTTTTGTTCTTGCTTTTGTTCTTGTTTTTCACCTTCTTGTTGTCCTTCTCTTCCTCCCTCTCGTTCTTCTTAGTTTGTACTCTTCCACCTTCTTGTTTTGTTATTTTCCATCTTCTTCTCTTCCTCCTCTTCATTCCTTTTCATCTGTACTCCTCCACCTCCTACTCTTGCTCTTCTTATTCTTCTTCGCCTCCCCCTCCTAAATTTTGTTCTTTTTCTTGCTATTTCTTCCTCCTCATTCTTCTTCGTCTGTACTCCTCCCCCTCCTCCTTATCAATCTTTGTCTGGTTCTCCTCTTCCTCCTCCTCATTCTCCTTCCTCTGTACTTTTCCACCTCCTTATTATTTGTCTTATTATTGCTATTCTTCTTCCATAATATTTCAATCTATTTATAAATTCATTCATTTAATTTGTTTCTTTGTTTCTTTAATTTCATATTTATCTTGAGGCGACTCATGCACCAATACTTCCTGTCGAAATGGAGGCACATGTCATGACAATCATATCATCAGCTGCAATTGCCTTCCCGGCTTTACAGGTGTATTTTGTGGTATGTAGAATGCTACCATGCCATGCCTAGCTTAAAAATAGAAGTATATTTATATATATATATATATATATATATGTTTGTACATAATATTTATTAAACATCGACAATTATTGATGAATTGAATTCCTCTGTTGAAAGTAAATGTTATCATTGTTTAGGATTAATTTCCACTCTGAACGCGTCAATCCCTGTTGTTACTCCCCCACCCCCCCCCCCAAAAAAAAAAATATATATATATATATACGTATATATACGTATATATATATATATATATCCTCTCCCGTACATTTAACGAGCACAAATTATGTTTCCATTGAAGGTCTATATAGATGAAGCCTTTAAGCTTCTTTTTTTACGAAGTTTAAATCTCGACACTCTTTAGGTCCCATTTGTATCAACTTCATTTTTTTTTTTTTTTTTTTTTTGGGGGGGGGGGGGGTGGGATGGTATAATAGTTCGAAATGCATAAAATAAGGTATTTTTGTTACGCACTGTTCGCAAGTTGACCAAGAGATGGCGATATGCAACATTACACTAGGGAAGAAAGTTCATAAAATCAGTATCGCTAAAGGAAGAGAAAATTAAAGGAAAATTTAATTAAAGAAAGAGAAAATTATCCACAGCAGTAAATGTTTACTCTGTCCCCGAACCCAGATGTCGATGTGGATCGTCCCAGCAGTACGGAGAGGCTTCATACCACTACCGCTTTCAGTACCAATGTCACGGGGACTGAATATGTAACTTTAAAGGAACAAGCAACTATCACCAGTTCTACGCAAAAATCTTCCTCAAGTATGTAGTGTACTTATTGTATGGGATATATTAAAATAGTAGTGGAATAGTTATTCATCGAATTTCTTCAAAAATAATCTGATAACAATCCTTAACCATGCCAACAGTTCTTCTTAAAGATACTATGTTCCTTTTGCAGCCAGCAGTAACTTCAGTAGAAATGTCATGTATGTCCTGTCTCTGAAATTTAAACATTAGCAGTGTCCAAGTATTCAAATTATGCAAGGAAACCTTTTTTAGTTTCTAGACTTCCCTGTCAGACACTATTGAGTGACTGACTGACATCTTTTATCTTTGGTAAAAGCATACATACAATGAGCTGTAACAGGTACATGAGCATTTGTCTACATCAATAACCCACTACTTGTAATGGCACAAATTAAACTGATTGAATCTTTGTGCAGCACAAAACATAAGACCATTCGGTAAAAGGGTCTGAAAATCAGACTATTACTTATGCGATTGCAATCACTTATTTCGATTCGACAACTAATGGTCGTTATTTTCCCACAAAAAGCCATTTTCAAACCCTTTCGTTTCGAGGGATTTTCTAAATAAGTATTGTCTTTCAAATGCCGTTGGAATTTAACCTTATCATATTTTTATCTGTAAATGGGACATAATGCCTTTAATGTGTTCATAGAATAAAGTATAATGTGTAGCATCGCCTTAT
The DNA here is from genome assembly GCA_035222895.1 of Strongylocentrotus droebachiensis. NCBI lineage: Eukaryota > Metazoa > Echinodermata > Echinoidea > Camarodonta > Strongylocentrotidae > Strongylocentrotus > Strongylocentrotus droebachiensis. Next base: position 306,721 of record JAVYIG010000083.1, read on the forward strand.
TACGGCACTACAAAAAAATCAAATTATTATTGTTATCCTCGTTAGGTTTCCTTTCCGAGGAACTTGCACGGTGAACATGACTTACATCCCATGCGTTCATAACACGTTAAGTCGCGAAATCGCACATGTTATCTTAGTTATGTCACACCAAGAAGGTCTGTTCGTATTAGTTGAAAGTTGAAACTTTTGGACCAAATGCATTTTTCAGAAATATTAATAAATCGTTTCTATGATTAAAAGATCACAACAACTCACTATTCTTGTGTATTGCATAACTGACAATTTCGAATCGTGTCTGTGATAGTTCTGTGAATATGTTTTTCTGTTTTGACTGGGGCAAGTTTTAGCTTTATCCTTGAAAAAACTGAAATCCAGGACCAGTGTTAGATATTTTCTTTCATTTTGCCTTCTCAAAGGTTTTCTCAGAATATCCGTGCGAGGAATATTCTTCGTCTTTGTCTGAATCATCGTCCTGTTCTTCTCCCTCATCTTCTTTTTCTTCTTGTTTTCTTCACTTGGTGCCATGTTGTGGAGCAAGCTACTCAAACACCACCATAAAGACTGTTCCATATGTGGGGCAGTTGAGAAACTGTTGACAATAATCATGTTTATTTTGTAGAGAGCATTGGACCAATGTTCCCTTTTTTTTTTGGGGGGGGGGATGTGTTACCATTGTTTAGGATCCCTTGCCCTACTTATGAGGTGGAAATTGATAATCTCATTGTAACCGCAAATAGAAGGCCCTTTACTGTAAATGTAAATACATTTGTTTTTAAATCCAGCTTCGAATGGACTTTCAACCCAGGAAAAGGGTAAGTAGACCAACTTATACATGTGTATCTCTTTGCGGAAAAAAAAAATCAAATCTTACTGGAATATAACATAATAATATTCATATTGGGGATGAGATGCCAAAACAAGTCAGAAATAAAAAAATTATGTTTCATTAGATTAATTTAATTTTACCTTTTAAAAACAATGAATAATTTCAAGAACTGTTGTTCCAATGAGCTAAATGGTGTAACTACCCTTTTGTGGGTTGGATATAATTGTGTATTTACCTTTGTTATCACCGATAAATTATTCACATTTCCTTGTTCTTCAAAATACAGTGATCATAATAAGCGGTGTTACCCTTGCAGCCTTGTGTATTCCTTTGGTCTTTGGTATCCGCAAATACTGCAGAGGAAGGTAAAGCATGTGGATTAGTTAGTTGAATACCTCTTTATTCCATAGAAAATAAATTCGAAAAACACGTCCTGGAGGTAAAGTACAATGCATGGGGTACAAGGAGGTTTTCTTTAAATGAACATGTTGGTTTCATAATGAGAGATAATGCGGATAAATCATTTGTTTACCTTAAAAGCAAACTATCAGAGGCATGAGTATACTTGTTAGTAAGCAACCAGTGGACCAACGGCCGAGGGACTTGGTATACAATTAGAATTAATGCTTGACTAAAGGACACTAGCGCGTGGAATTGGTTTCGAACCCGGGACACCCCGGTCACGACACCAATGATCTGCCACTAAGCCATTGCGCATATTCAAATACAAAAAAGAAGTCTAACAAACAAAAATTGCAATAACAACGACACCTAAAAGGAATCATCTAGCTTCGTATCAACACTTAAACAAATCGCCCTTAACATGGTTGATAACATGATTCATTTTCTTCTTTATATTTGTTTTAAATAATATAACTTGTGCCGAAACTTTAACACTGAACATTACATACTGAAAGAAAAACCTATACGACACGCATTATAACTCATTTTTCTGTTTTGTATTTGTTCTTCAATGTTAATCACCAGACGTAAACTGAAAGCTTACCGTGATGAACAGGGGATATCTGACAGAATGTCTTCAGCCCACTTTGAAAATCCTGGTTACCAGTCGGACAAAGAGGTACATGGAAATGTGCCACCTCCTGTCAGGCCACGTCCTATCATCTCCCTACCTGCTGACAATGGAGTTGGAACTGATGTCTACGCCGAATATATCTACATAGATCACCCTAAAGGACGCGTTGACTTTTCGTCATCCCATAAGGGTGCCAGTGAGAACGAAGCACTCGATAACGGAGAGTACATCTATGTCGTGGATCCGGTTGGAAAAACAGGGTATGCTTGTGACGTTGGGCCATTCGGAAGGAAATCTGCAGGTCCGCTTCCATCTGCCCCGCCACCATCTGCAGGAGAATATATCTACTTCGACCAATCTGTTTCTCCAAAGACGCTACCTGATTCTGGGGAGTACATATACATGGAGGAACCAACGGCGATGAAGTCTCCAGGAAAACCACATGCTACTACGCCCTCTCCGTTTGGCTCCCCTAGGAAGCCGGCGCCGCCCATAGCAAGCGTCCGACCCCTCCCTCTAAAACCATCGTCGAAACCTAGCGGGGGTAGTGATGACATCATAAAGGGAGGTGGCAACATTTACGAGGAGTTGCCAGAAGGTCATCCCGATGGGATGGCGGATCGTAAGGCCTCTCCAATGAAGTCAGGTGGTGTTCTGGAAGGTGACGTAGATCTTGATAATGACCTGTACTTGCAACCTGCATGCATCGCGAAGTAAACCCCCCATTGAACATGTTCACAGTAAACGGAAGTAAATTCATGACCCGTTGGGTTTTGAAGCCATCCATGTGTTTCCTGTCATTGGAATAGTATATATTAAAGGTGTTCAGATAACATTTTCAACTTGATGGTAATTATTCCTGGCTTTTCGACTCTCATCACTTTCATGAAGAAAGTTAACCTACAAACCCTATCGACAGTAAATCCCTGAACCTGTACAATATATCAAGCTGTTCTTTCAATATTGATACCTATGTTACCTTTGTAATTTGGTTTAATTTTTGCCTTCGTTTTCACACACTCATTAACATGTCGACTTCTCTAGAGTATTATGTATAGTGCATGGTCTCCTTCGAATTTGCTGTCATTATTATCATGAATATGTGTAACCGTAATATGTGTATAATATTGTGTAACATGTAATTAATATTTATTATGACGTTAGGTAAATTGATGTATTATATATCATTGTGGACCTATACTAATAAGTCTTAGTATAATGCGCAACAATCTCATGTCGTGAATTTTGTTCAATGGAATTATCAAGTTACACATGAAGCTTTAAAGCAGCTTAGTCTGCATGGGATTCTTATGAATGACATCTCTTTAGATTGAAAAGAAAGAAAATTTCGTCCATTCACTTGCAAAAATGATATGAAAAGCCACTGAGAACGTTAGTTTGATAAGGCCCAACAAACCTTTCTCCATATTTCTTAGATGTTAAGTTAGAAATAGCAATGATATGAACAATGAACAGGATCGAAAAATCAACTCAAGGGCAATGTTTTTCGCGTCGTATTGTACATCCCATATAAATCATGTTCGGAATACGTAATACGTCGATCATTGCTATATTCGTGCATTTCAAAACGTGATTGACAGGGTTATCGTAGTTGCCTTATTAAAGTTGATATTTCGAAAGTATAGTTGCGATCGTCTTAATGTTAAACTGGTATGATTTTGTCATCTTTAAGTGGACTTTTAATGAAGAGAGATGATGCTAATTTACATTTCATGACAGGATGTAAACCAATGTAAATTACAATGTATCTGAAAAGTACGATTGAGTTAGCATTGGTAGTTGCGTATGACGTAAAGCATATTGATAGGAGATAATAATTTGCACGTATTCTAAACTGTTGTACTTATTTCTTCAATCGACGCCGTTGAATATATTTGTATTTCACAACTCAAGCTCAATCCATTTCATTCACACATGTATAACAAGATTGACACAATCATACATGTAACTTTCAAAGGCATGTAATGTTTTAGGTGTAAGAACAGTTTGAAGTATCCTGAATAAATGAAATATATATTATGAATACATTAAGCGTTGAGAGAAGATTGAAATTATGTATTAACTTAATGTTTTCAACACTTGTAAATAGAAATGATCGAGGTGGCCGTATTATGCCGTAATGAAACAGAGAGCTACAGAGTCAGAGAGAAGGGAAGAGAGATGGAGAGAATATAACGGGACAAAAAAAGAGGAACTGAAATAAGAATATATAAAATGCTTTTGTGTTGAAGACATGACTTTGGCTTTGCACACACAAAAAGAAACAATAAGGAGAGATGACGAATACGAGAACAATTAGCCATTGGGGGTTGATGTTTGAGGACGTGTCCGTGTGCATCTTGCTGCAACAATCAATTTTTTCCCCATAATAATCTGCTCATGACGATCATAAAACGACCTATTCATTCTTTAATAATTAAATTCTCTTAAAGTTGATACTCTAAGACAATCCCAAATACTGAGATAATTACATAAATAGAAAGCTTTTAACCCCCATAATAACACCAAATACAAAACAAGTTTAGAATAATGAATTTATTCGAGTAAACTCTACCAAAATATCTAAGTCTGAAACCCGGAAGTGCACGTAGAGTCGGGCCTCTATCCGTGACGTCACGAACGGGACTCGTAGGCTCAGTGAGAGTGAATGGCAGTGATATCCCTACGTAAATGCTATCCTGTCAGAGCTTAGATTTGTTGTTGTTAAGGAGTATATTTGATGGATTTTCTGTTTTCATTTGAATGAAGAATAACGAAGCAACATTTTCCAGTCGCTGATTTCTTTTTATATCCTCATATTCACCTATTTGGTAGAGATTTAAGACGAGTTTACTGCTTAGGAATTAAAGTTAAATCGTGCACGTATGAATAGGCGGATGCATTATATTGTCATCAGATAAGGTACAGGAGCAGTTTTGTAAAACGAATAGGTCTAGAACTATGATAGTACTTATCATAGATGTGTGTGACTGCCTCAAAAAAGGATACAGTACCAGTTAAACATTTTATGTTGTAAAATATCAAACTTGAACGAGAGGCATGCAAGCGCGCTTCCTCTATAATATTTTGGCGAGTGATCGATGCGGCTCTTGCATGAACGTTCGTGAAGCGAGCAGAATCGGGAGGTAAGACCAAGCCGCTGCTGGATCTAGGCGCTGCTTGCTTGTGATGGAACGTACGTACGCTAGTTATATGTTTATCGGCAATTGCAAGAGAATGAAAGCGACGTTGCCAGCTAAGAAAAACAACTAACAAAGACTTGCTCCTGACTACCGGTGTCAGAATTGGTAGATGAAGGATCTTCAGGGCCAAGGAAGGCGAATGACATGGGAAAGAGAATCGAAGAAGAAACCATCGGGAGATCGCTGTAGTGTATGGTAATGAACTGTGTATGGGTAGACAGCTACTGTTTACTCCGTGCCTGGGCCGATTTCAACACCAAAACAAAAATTACATGGTGAAAATATCGACTAATAGCACATCGTTGGCATATGTCATAATGTTAAAAGGGGAATTGATATTAATACTATGAAGTACTAGGGGAAGGTAAAGAATTGTACATAGAATTATGATTTATTAGACTTTTCAGCCTTTGAAACAAAAATATGCAGAAAATCGTATCACTCTGCACATGTTTGCTATGGAACATCCGGGTACGTGAATATACTCTTTCCCGGACGTGAGGTCATAAATAGTAGACCAGCGCCGTGACTGAATTTCTATGCAAAGAGAGGCGGATATTTTCGACATTTCAATTGAGGATTTCGAGTAGACAGAATTTTTTTGTGATATACTAAGTAATTGAAAAACTTAAAAATAACATATACTTGCCGTAGGTAACAAATTAAGGGACATTTATTTGCTTAGAGTATCAACTTTTACTCCCATTCTTTGCACTCTCAAGTGGCATACTGGTATAGTTATTTCTTATGCATGCAACCAGCTTACATCACATACGGGAAAACGATGACGTCATTTCGCGACGTCACGTATACTTCACTTCACGCGATTACTTAATGGTTGATAATTAAACCGATCAGTCAACATTAGCCGATAACCCTTTTAGATTGGAATGGAATTCTGCCTTTGTTCAACCAAAGCTATACAGTGTATCGGAACACACAATGAATTGGTGTTAAGGCTTTGGTAAACCAATGACCCATGAAGTAATAGTAATAAATTTAATTTTGTTTGAATCACGCGTGATAAAATAATAGGAATAATCCTGAGGAGTATCATCAAAAGACACTCCGAATAGACGTTGCATTACTTACTCAAGGATCCTGTCACTGTCGTAAGATAATTATCAATTACCGTGTTCTTATACATTCCCTCGACCTTTAACATAGATATTTTTGTCAAGCGCGTGAAGACAGGAGACTTAAGTTTCATAGCTTGATTGGGCCGGTGTTGAAGAACTTTAACTCTTCTTATCTCTCTCGTCTGGAGGAAGCTATGTTAACGTTCTACTGACATACACACACTACATCCCATCCATGACACAGTAGTCCTTAAACAAGTGCACATTTCGCAATGTATTTTAACCGACGCCTCTTGGAATAACGCTTTACTTCAAGGTAAGTTTGAGATAATCTCAATTATTTTGGTTTTATTGTAACGCGACATTTCATTAGCAGTTAAAATAAAATGTATTTCACTACGATGTCAGAGAGATACATAAGTGCTGCTGACTAGTAGCCATAAGTTTTGAATGTAGCGTCTTCATTATAATGAGCATATAGTTGTTTATCTCTTTGACGGTAAACTGATGATTGTGATAATATATAATTATCATGAAATGACAGATCTATGTGGAAGTTGACAAGAGTAATGCTAGAACGCCGAGTAAAATTCATTTAAACTAAAAAAAATAACGACACTAGTTCGAGAGATGTGCTTCTCTTCATAGCATATTATGTCATGTATTAAAGATGTCATATAATATAGAGTTAACTTTGATACGTTATATCATTACGTCTCAGTAGAGGGGGTCGTGTGGTAACGGTATGTGGGGGTGTGGGTAAATCACTTTTTAGGTTCATAGGTCTTTACCAACGCTCTTTAATATCTTACAAACTTTTGCTTATAATCGTCTACAGTTTAAAACGATAAATATTGTTATTTTTCCAGTTTTCAAATATGTAGAAATCAAGCGTGTCAAAGAACGATGACTGTTTGAATGTAAACAAATCATTTGTATATGTCCCTTTCCATTTGTTTTAGTGGATATATCCCTGGGTCGGCATAGGATTTACAGTTTTTTTTTTCAAAAATGATAATATGATCTTAATGTAAAAGTCTCGCGGAAGCCTCTAATTTGGGTAATACAAGTGAATAATTAATTTTATCGTGAAAAAAGCAGAAGAGAAGACCCGTTATCCATAACTTTACTGCTAATGATAACATTATTGCTCTAATTGTATATGTCTACAACTTGTAATTTATGAATAATTATTTAAGAATGAATTATAATGTTTATCTATCTAGTTACTTTTGTACTATTTTAGTTAAGATCTTGTCAGAATTTTTGTTTGAGGATAGTTCAATAGTAGATACATGTAATCAATTGAGCTTGTAATACAATGTAAAGCGCATAGAGACATACCTTTTATAATGCGCTATAGAAATATAACTTATTATTATTATTATTATTCGGTAGAGCAACAGCAGGATATATACAGGAGGAAATAAGCCAGCAACGGAAGCACAATGGATACCACTTCAGCTGAGGGACCAACAGTAGATGTACATGGCGACACCAACTCGCCTGGGGACACGACTAGTACAGGTAAACAGCATAACAATTCACCAAATGTACGTCTCCCGTCGTACTACCAATCAACGCCATTGGTTAGTGCACCTGTTCCCCAACCAGATGACATCACCCAACCCGGGGAATCCCCGACACAGCAGACTGGTAACGACATTGCTGATGTGGATATCAATGTAGACCAAGAACAAGTGACAGAATCAAATGGAATATCAACTTCACATCCAGTGGCCCAAGAACAGAACCCATCGATGCCATATCCACCACAGACTGACCAACAGAATAGTTTCGCGTACCCTCCTACATCTTTACCTTATCCGAACCCTGCTACAAACTTGCCTTATCCACCATCGGGCGTTACTGAAACCCCAGCGTTGTTCCCTGAGCAGTACCCTCCACCCGTGCCAACCTATCCTCCCAGTAATGGCACAGAACTGCAGAGGGCCACCAACCCTGGAGGTGAATCAGCATTGACCAATGAAAGCCCACTTATCGAGGATGAGGGCGTTACTCTTGCGGATGGCCAGGTTGTGAATCATGGACGACATGCACTCTTGAAGTTACCGTCTTACCATGGGGGTGGGCAGTTTCCTGCAGAGCCGCCACCGTCGTATGAGGAGAGCAACCCGATACCAGTTCCACAAGCCATGAATCCAAGGCAGCCATCAAGTGCTCCTCAACCAAGCTTTACGCCACCAAGTAAGTCATGTTTCCTCATATGCAGTAACAAAAACCTTGAACCTGGGGGGGGGGGGGGCGTTTCACAAAACTTGTCATCAGTGAAAAATTACAGTTTTTGTTATAAGCTACTGAAATCCTTGCTTCTGATTGGTTATCAGCAGATTTGTCACTGATTTTTGTCATTTTGTCATTGAAGAAAGGCTTTGTGAAACGAGCCCCAGGTATTGTGTTCGGCCATTAGCCATGAAGTTCTTTTTATTTAGAACATTAATTTCAATCTAATTAGACACTTCGTTTCACCAGTAGGTCAGTTGAAGAGTTGTAACCTTGGACGATTTATTCAGTCTGTCTAGCGTATGGGTCTTGTCTGCACTAGACAACAACCTAGGTTTCAATGTAGTATCGATTCACGCGAGGCACTAGTTTTCAACAGTAGGTGCACTTTTGATGTCTGTTAACTTGGTCAAGGTTCTCGAGAGGCTGTTGGTTGGATCCTCGCCCGGTGCCTACATGGAAACCTTGGGTTAAGTTGTTCTGCCCACATTTGTCTCTCTCCACCCAATGTGTAAATTGGGCAAGCTACTGTTGCAATGATAGGGTATGATTAAAAGGCCCTTTGTAGAGAGAACAGTTTTGCATATTATGACGCTCATAAAGCTTCCCTGGGGAAACAAATTTATTGGTGGAATCATTATCAGTATAACTGTTACTGTTATTATTATTTATATCATTATCATTATCATTATCATGAACATTTATATTATCATTATTATAAATCATCCTAAATCTTGCCAGCAATGACCTCAAATAAGTTCCCATTGATCCTTTACTTGGGGGAAACAGCCAACATTATCTTTATGATTATTACCGATCTTGTTATCATTATTATCATTATCGTTGTTGTTGTTATTATACTCGTTTCTTGCAGCAGCTCAGTTGATTAGTCGTAACTTCGGCTCCACACCGATCTACACAATCTGCCCAGCCTGCGGCGAGGAAGTCAGGACAGTCACCGTGTTCGTACCAGGCGCGCTCACCTATGTTATGGTCTGCATTTTCCTAATGCTTGGGTAAGATTCACAAATGACCCGTTCACACTTCGTTCCAAGCCACCCGATTTTACCCATTGTTGAAGCCCGTCTGTACTAGTTTGGCCAGGGGGATTAGACCTCCCTGCAAGGAAACTGACAGGTGGTTATCTGAAATCAGCTCTCAATTAACATAAGAAAAAGGGGATCGTGGGGAACAACAGGCATTGATTAGGCATTGTTTGATATATAGAGGGCGCAAGTATCTATAAGTAGTGCAGTGGGAATTTAATGACATACGACCAAGAGCAAACTTTAATGTCGAAAATCACATTAATAATAACTGTTCACAAAGACTTAAGCGGTTAGAGGCGGACCGAAATGGCATCGTATCCATAGAAAATGATACGAATACTAATGCCCTCATTGCTCTCTTTCTTATACTACAGTAAAACACATCCTGATTCACTAAGGCCGCTTGCAAACATGCTGTCATTCCAAATGCTTTTTACATGCGCTTGTAAAGCATTAGAACGAAATTGGCCCTCATACCAGCAATTAAAGAATTATCTGGGCTGTTAATGCAGCAATCACTCTTTTGTGTACGATGATATTACTCATCAAACACCACGCCAGTTGTACTGGCCCTGTTTCATAAAACTTATAATCAATACCAAATGCTAATTTATGACAAATTTGCTCTTTGTCAATCAAATGCCACGATTACAGTATCTATCTTATAACAGTTGTTGAAACTTGTTATTGATAACAAATTTTATGAAACAGGGCACTGGGTCAGGAAGTGACTGTTCATAATTATGCAATGGGCATTACGGTCGATGGCGCGTTATGGAGAATTGTAATGCTTGGAGGCAAAAGGTAGACAAACGCTTGTACTATACCAAATAGATAACGCCCTTTTGGCTCTGAACAGACGGATTGATGTTTCTACGAATTTTGTTCTCATTAACAGAAGAGTTACCGGTATATAGGAACAAATGTTAAAACTGCTATTACAATTTAGCTAATTAATTACATGTATATTCATTAATGAGTTCTGTTCCTTTTATTATGACGTCTTCCACAGGTGGTGGTTCCTGTGCTGTTTCATACCGTTCTGTGTGCAAGGCTTCAAGGACGTCCATCATGTGTGTCCAAACTGCAAGAAGACGATCGGTCGATATGATAGGATCGGCAACTGAGACGCATCAGAAACTGAAACCAAGTTTCCATATAAATTGTTGTTTTGTGACAAACATTATTTGTTTACTTAATATTATACGACTTTCACAAATGTGACTTAAATCTTCACAATGCAACGCATATGTTTGTAGCATTAACTGAAATCGAATTGAAAGAGTTGCGAATATCATAATGATAGTTTAAATATGAGCGGTTTTAAAGAAGCGTTTGCCTTTTGCTTATTTGCCTTTTTTCGGGGGGGGGGGGGGAGGGGGGCATTGTTATATGTCCGTTTGAATCAACGGGCTTACGTTACGTCACATCTAGCCCCTGTCAGATATTAAAGGTAATACAAAGTTTTGGGAAATTTTGAAAATTAGGTGGATAGTGAATCTTTACAATTTTGATATATTTGGATGCCCCTGTGAATGTATTATAAGCACTAAAAAAATTAAACCCTAAAACACTTCTGTTTTCGAGAAAAATTGAAAATAAAAATTTACCGGTGCTCCCGGTAAATTTTGATGAATTTCAAATAGCGCCTACGGCCGTACAATGGTAGTTGCGACCATAAAAATCTCAGAATATGTAGTTGTGATATATAATTTCAAAACGGGAATAGCTAATCGGTCGATTTTAGTCAAGAAACATTGTTTCTTAGCTAAATTGATATCTTGACCTGGAGAGGGAGCTATACAACATAAAGAGTTTATTAGTTATAATTTCATATTTTTAGACTCGATTTCAACCGGGACAACGATCAATGAATATTGTAGGAACGCATATGCTTCCAATGTGTTAATTTGAACCAAATTCATGACCCCATACCAAAACTTTGTAATACCTTTAAAATGGTTACAACTAATCATATATCCCCAAATGTAACCGTATCTCCTTTAATCAATTGTGAATGTGCAATGAATTGTCATCTTTAATACGAAAGATACAGTGCATGGAAGAAAATACGCTTAAATTGTTGCACGTTTATAGATACAGTATATGTTTAGGATTGTAGATCGATCGATACGCTACGAGGCCTAGGGCACATATTGCTCCACAATTTGTCACGGACATCTGAAATCGGCACAGCAGGATTTACGAAAAAGAAATACGTTGATATTTTGTTTTGATTTTTGTTTTCTTCTTGGATTTTGCGATTCGACCAGACTTCTTCTAAATAGCAGTTTAAGAAAGATGTGCACAGACACCGAACTTTAACTTTATACTATGTGTTGTAATTATTTAACGCTCGTATGTCTATAGTATGACGTAATCCTAAATTTAATTCTCGCCTAGTTTGTCAATATTGCAAGGTCTAATGCGAGATAGTATAAAGAAGGAAAGAATGAGAGAGGTCACTTTTTATAGGGGCAATACATTATTACAATTAAAAGAGATTTTTAAAGACTGTGGCCACGCTTAATGGACTACATATTCCTTCTACTTAACTAACTGCATCCCACCTAACACCACTGGAAATCTAATTCGTTTTTTTTTTAAGAAATTGAAATAATCATATTTGTTTCAACGTTTCAAAACTTATTGATGATCATTGATCACATGACATAAGGAACTCCAAGTAAATGTTTAGATTTTTTAAATCTAATGATGCCTCAAAATCCTACCACATCGGGTAGCAGACAAGTTGTATATTATGTGAGGGAATGATCTTCATTTCTACTCAGAGCAGTTTCCAGCATCCCCATACGGTTAGATTATCTTCTTAGCTCTACATTATATCTAGAAAGCATAAACCATCCAATTGAATATACAGATGCCTTTGAATATATTTGTGTTTACATAATACTTGAGTAAAAGTAAATGTTTCAATAAGCACTGTTAAATAATTATTTTAAAGGCTATTGAAGTAAGACTATTCTGTCTTGAATTCATGTGGGTCTATACTTCCTAAGCATTATGTATATGATGTACAGTATTACAATTAAAATTTGTATTGTTATATTCCTTATAAAATGATGTACCTGAAACTGCAAATGATATGTTATTGTACTACCAATTTATTTTAATAAAGTGCATATAAATTTCCAAAGCATTTTCCAAGCTTAGTGTTGTCCGGATTCATAAGAAAAAGAATTGTATATCTATATAGATTGGTGTGCAATTTGCTTTTGATTCATATTTGATCATTCATATTTCTGGCAAGATATTCTTAATTATTCTATTACTATGTTTTTAAAGTTTTAATTCCATTTTTTGTCCAACCTTAACCCACGTCCAGCTGAAAGAAAACATTTTAGAGGGCCACTGATTGGGCCACTCCAGTGGCTGAGTGTTCCTTAGTAATTTATTGGTTTCTAAATCAAATTAGCCATTCTAATTCTTTCACGTACCTTCTTTTCTACACTTTCTCTCTCTCTGTCTGTTTCTCTCTATGTCTCTCTCTGTCTCTCACCCTCTGAGTCTCTCTCTCTCTTTCTCTCTCCATACTCTTTTTCAAATATCTTTTCGTGCCTAACATCTCGTCCCTCTCTTATTCAATTCGTTGTTTGTATGTGTGTGTTTGTGAGAATGTGTATGTGTCTAGCATGCCTGTGTTAATCAGGGGCCCGTTTCATAAAACTTGTTATCAATAACAAATGCTAAATTTCTATGATAAATTTGCCCTCAGCCAATCAGATGCCATGATTTCAGTAGCTTATAACAGTAGCTTGTAACTTGTTATTGATATCAAGTTTCATGAAACAGGGCCTAGGTGATTGATGTGCAGCTGTCCTCCTGATTGTATGTATTATTGTTATAATTACTGTATTATAATTAACAATATATTATTGTTAACTATCATTTTGTAAAACTCGGACGCTACCCTCAAGCAATTTGCTTTTGAGAGGATTCCAGCGGATCCCTGTGTTCACATTGTTTTAAAATTGAAAATGCCTGAATTGAACGATGTAAAATGTATTATATTATTGAATATTGAATTGTATATCTGATTTCTTGTCAAAATTACTGTTCTGTTGGAAATGAAAAATAAAACTGAAACTGGAACTGAATTGAATTGCAATAAACTATGTTTTGATTCTAACGTTTAAAGACCTACTAAGGACACATCATTATTATCAAGCCAACAGTTTGCAAGGATTGTCTAGTATTGTTTATTATATTAGTAAAAAGATAAAGATATACACTAACACAGTGCTAATCATTATTACTCCCGTAAGCATGATACGGACAGCAAACAAGTTTGTCAATAATTAAGTCAAATTTAAAACTACTCGCTTATCAACCACTCTGCCAACAAGTAGGGATTATAATAAGATCAAAGAGGGCTTTAACCATACGAAGTTGACAGATTATACTTAATATTACTGACGATTCGATTGATTTTGAAAAAGACAATGCCTTGCTGAATCATCGCTTAACCTGCTTTATTATTATAACATAACTGATTCGATAACAAGCAATGTGTACCACATAAATATTATTGTTTATTTCCAAATATTTAAACCCGTTTTGTTAAAACTTCATGAGTAATTTGTATAAACAACACTTATTGATTCCCATAAACGAGCCTAAAAATAAACATTTCATTCTTAATACTTAGTGACATGAACATATAACGCAACTATTTTTGTAATCAAATTAATAAAGTAAAGACAACCAAAAGGAACAATACATAAATATGAGCTTGGAGTTACTCTGACAGGGCTTCACACATGAACAAACAGTTATACTCAAATAAGATACAAGGCAATGTATTTGAACAAAAATAAGATGTTATATATATCAACTGTAAAGGATTCTTACAAAATAGAAAAAAATGTCAATATGCTCTGTCCGAAACAACTTCGAAAGCAGCGAGTAAAACAAAGGGCTTTATGGATTCCTCATCGTTCAATGCGAGGCAGTGTGTAAGAAAGGTATGGAGAAAATCTTGCGAACTTAATCTCTTGTAATTTTGAGGGGAAACAAAAATACTATAATAATAATAATATGTCTTGTTTACCCAGGGTAGCCTCATCAGTATACATACTGTTCTCCTTGAGGGCCCTGCAATCATATTATTACCCCGGTCGTCGGATTCAGGCTTACCCGCACACAATGTATGCACATTCTCCACTCCCTAGGGAGCATTCCAGCCAGGCGTCATTTTTACAAGCGCACACTTGCTAATCTAAGCACATTAGCTTTCGCATCCTACCGGGTACCCATTTAACACCTGGGTAGAGAGTGGCAAATGTAAATAATAATATAATAATAATAATAATAATAATAATAGAGTATATTTATAAAGCGCATAATAAATTGTGAATTTCTCTATGCGCTTTACAGTTTTGTACAATCATAACAAATTTGAATATATAAACAACATAAAAACTACAATAAATAACAAAATAGATAAGCAAATGTCAAAAAATATTTATGAGAAAGTAAACCAATTAATGCACCTATAATTACACCTACACAATTAATTGACATTACATATAAAAAACATAACAGACAGACACTCATCATGTCGAATCAGCCTCCCAACCAGCTCTAGAAGGAGAGGCCTTGAAAACAAATAGGTTTTTCAGATAAATGTCTTGCCAAAGGACATTAGTGCTGCGGTGGGATTTGAACCGCGGACCTTGTGATCCACAGTCCGGTGACATATCCACTCGTCCACGACACCTCTAAGGTAAATAATGTGGCTACATTTCTGAAATCCTTGAATTATCATTGGTACCTTTCAAATGGCAAACAACTTTTAAAATAGAGCATTATTTATGTCATAAATTATATATCAGGTGCAGGTTGGGTTCATCCATGACTTTGTACGCACTACCTCGCATCAAACGATAAGGGCACTATATTGATTTTGCAGTATTCGCGGATTGCCTGTTAGCGACTTTCTGAAGTTTTGTTTGTTTGATCATACGTGGGCATACTTGTTGTCCTTCAGTCTGGTCATTGTCGACATGTGAAGTGAAATGCGTACGTGGTAGAAATAACATAATTCAAAATTTGCTGAACCGTTTCATCGGGATGATTAGGACAATGAGAAATGAGCATTGTGCCATGTCCAAATGTTATTAACCTTAGTGACAATTTAAAGTGCATTAGCTGTCACCATGGACCTCGGAGTCCCGTCTCTCTGAGTTTCGAAGGATGCAGGCCTCCAGACAGGCACATTGGCTCTCTCAAGTGGTCTGTTACCAAGGATAATGTCAGCGGCCTTCTCTGCCATCATAATAGTTGGAGCATTGAGGTTGCCACTGACGATGCTGGGCATAATGGACGCATCAACCACTTTGAGATTTTCCACACCAAAGACCCGAGTGTTGCTGTCAACAACGGCCATAGGATCCTCTTCGGAACCCATTTTGCAGGTGCAGGATGGGTGGTAGATAGTCCCTCCGGTGGAACGTATAAAAGCGTCTAGGTCAGAATCAGACTGGACCGAAGAGCCAGGCATGAGTTCCTCCCCACGGGATTCATCCCATGCTGCCTGCGCAAAGATCTCTCGGGTGAGCTTGATGCCTTCTCTGAGTTCCCACCGGTCGATCTCAGTGTCGAGGTAATTGGGATCAATCAGAGGATGATCCTTAGGATCACGTGACTTCAGCTTGATGTACCCTCGACTGGTCTCTCTCAGTGTATTTATATGGGCCTGGAAGGCATGGCCATCGCCTTGTATTTGTCCGTGATCACTGGCTACTGAAGGCAAGAAGTGAAGCTGAATATCTGGGTGATCTATTCCAGTTCGACTCCTGAAGAACGCCCCAGCTTCAAAATGATTGGTGGCTCCTAGTCCAGTGTGAAACATAAACCATTCTAACCCGATGGCCACCATGATATGAGGAAACTTCCACTGAGCTTTGTACAATGTGATGGGTTTAGTGCATCGGTACTGGAGAACAACCTCCAGGTGATCCTGGAGGTTCTGTCCAACTCCTGGAACGTGTGCAACCACTGGGATGCCATGCTCTTTCAGCTCATCTCCATTTCCTACACCAGACAGCATTAACAGTTGTGGGGAGTTGATTGCACCTCCACTTAAAATTACTTCTTGGGTTGCTCTTGCAACCTTCTTAGTCCTTTTACATATATACTCAATTCCTACAGCTTTTGTTCCTTCAAATATAACCCTCTCGGCTAATGACCTTGACAGGACAGTGAGGTTCTTCCTCTTTCGGACATCACCTGATCGTAAATATGCGTTGGCTGTATTCCACCGTACACCATTATGGACTGTCATATCCATGTATCCAAACCCCTCTTGTTGGTGTCCATTCATATCAGAAGTGTATGGATACCCACATTCTTCCCCTGCTTTGATAAATACATCGTAAAGCGGGTTCTTTGAATTACCTCTCGAGACATGAAGGGGACCATCGCCTCCGCGGTAGTCATCTCCACCAAGCTCGTGGCATTGGGCATGTTTGAAGTACGGCAGGCAATCTGCGTAAGACCATCCTGCAGCGCCCTCTCTCTCCCATCGATCGTAATCATATGCATGTCCTCTGACATAGCACATTGCATTGATGGATGAAGAGCCACCAAGAACCTTACCCCTTGGCCAGTACATCTCCCTGTTGTCCATATGCTTCTGAGGAACTGTGTGGTAATACCAGTTGTAGGTATTATTGCTTACAGGATACTGTAGGGCTGCAGGCATCTGAATCTTCCAAGAGTTGTCTTTAGGTCCAGCTTCCAGAAGTAGGACCTTGTTACTGGGGTGGGCAGAGAGGCGGTTAGCAAGAACACATCCTGCAGACCCAGCTCCAACAATGATGTGAGTGTATTCTTCATCATCCGGCTTTGATAGGCTCTGGTAACTATACTCTCGCGCTCTATGGCCATTGGAAAGAACAGGAAGAATGTGTAATTGCTTCAGGAAGTTTTGACCTGCACAGACAAAAAACCAAAGGTCACTTTAAAACTATGAGCTGAATGGAACCAAAAAAAAATACTTTTGTTTAATGATGATTTGTCGTTGGGGGGTGGAAAAGTTGGAGGAGAAACAAAAATGTTTCTTATTAAACACCGGGATTATACACCACACGCCTTCTTAGCAACAGATTATGCCCAACATCGAAAATCACGGCTGATCACAAAATAATTCCACTCATTGACCTCTCTTGTCCAATTAAACGGACATTGATGTCACATTTTTCTGGTAAAAAGGAAAAAGAACTTCATTCAAATCAGTATTAATAAATGGTCGTTAAAGCATTGGATATCCTAACATCAAATTTCTTTCTCTTTTCGGTTAAACGTGTTATGTAATTGTTTTGATCATTCCTCCATTTACGTAGACTAACAAATTATCCATGAAAATGAAATAAAATATAATCCAGGTCTAAATATCTTAATATCGCAATTCTTACCTCGTTTAATCCGTGTAATAAATGTTAGATTCATGATGACTGCGAGCACAAACCGAAGTCACAATTGTCAAAGGGTATCGTGATTACAAGCACAACAACGCCTAGTGCGGAGACATGTACTTTAGACAAATGTAAACTGACAGTGTACATGAGCCGAATGTCCGATGATTGATCCTAAAGAGACATATAAACGAATTTTAAACAGGCATAACCTCGAGGTGAATACAACGGTGATAGTTCACACAGAAGTGTCAGTGAGTTGGCAAACTTGGCATTATAAGATCCCTATCAAATCCCTCCTCACGGCATGATCCGCCCCTACCTTCTCTATACCTCGGTAAACACACACGTGTCTCGATATAAAAATGACACCTCAACGTTTCCTGATTTCAGTTAACATTTAAGTATTTTGATTAATATGAAGAACCATTAGATTTGTTGCTCGAAACGCTCGTCAACATTGTCAGGGTTTATTATACTCAATACTTAAACCTTCAAATACCTGGACGAAATAACTTCTTGAGAGCTATATCTGTACTCTATTTAAACCGCATGCCTCTCACGATATGGCATGCCATTTATCAATTATTTGAAGGGTATATTTTGTTTAAGCAATGAGAAAAAGGGGTATAACGAACAATTCTATGTTTATACGGCGCTGGTAAATGGATAACCTTTCTGCAAACAATTGTAATAAAAAGTTACATAAATTATCTCATATGTACAAAGTTCAGAAGGTCATTCGAGTCCAGCGCATGAGTATATTTCCCTGCTATGTAAAATTTTCTTGTCATGCAAACAACATGTCTGTATGAAAGAAGAAATACATTTACGATGCTTATTAGGGACTTTTAGATTTGCACAACGAGAACGTTGACTGCCACGTGTGACATCCTTTGAAGGCAATGTGACATCCTTTGAAGGCAATGTGACGTCCTTTTAAGGGACTGACATTTCCCGGCAGTGCCTTATAAAGAGGACGTCACATTGCCTTAAAAGGACGTCACACATAGCAGTTCACGTTCTCGTCGTGCAAATCTAAAAGTCCCTATTGTCGAAACGTCCGTAGGTCTGATATCATCTGTGCTCATCAAAAAGTGATTTCATAATTATAAGACGGCAAGAATTAAGGGAAATGACCTAGAACCATAAAATAGCTGTAATGTTATCGTTATCTAAATATGCCAACACTTTTGAAGTCTAGCTTTTCTTTTACGTCCTTAAATAATTGAACCCTAGAAGCTTAAGTTTTAGATAGACGATCTGTCCATGAATATATGAATGCTTTTATAGAATTTGAAAAACAAAAGATCCAAGCTCATTGGTTTAAAACATGTTACTTTAAGCTTCTGGCGCAAACGCCGACAGCCGACGAGACAAACAGCCCAGGCGAACAACAATGTTAGTGTGCCTTGCGATAGGGAAAGGTTTGCAGAAGGTTTAAAAGACCAGTATTTGTCAGTCTTGTAGGGTATCGGTGTCGGCTGTCGGTCAAGCCCCGTGTCCAAATTATTAAAACAAAACTCTTTCCGTGTTCTTACAATTGATAACTACGATACTGGGGCTGTTTCACACAGATCCTAACTTAAACTTATCTCTAAGTTGGACTTAAACATTATGGAAAGCCGTTAGCATCTATGAAATATTTTGTAAAAGTTATTTTGAAAGGCATAAGAGGTAAATTCAAATCATTTATATTTTCTATTATCAAGGAGATGTTATGTTCTTGATGTGGAATTTATGAAAAGTCTAAAATACTTCAATTTTTGCTTTTGAAAATATTTATTTTAAGGCTCCAAATGGCTCGCCATAATATCCAAGTCCAACTTAGAGTTAAATTCGACTTAGGATCCTTGTGAAACACCCCCTGGTCTACAAATACTTGGAGTTGACAAATATTGGGCTAATAATTTTTCACTAGAGGTAGAGATGTCGTAGTCGAGTGGTTTGAAAATTTGACTGGAAATGCAAAGGTTGTGGGTTAATGTCTTTTTGAAAGGCGTTAATCAATATTTGTCATTATATATACCCATGAGAGAATTGGGGACCTGATCCGATAAAGAAATCCTTCATGATAGTAATTTCCATAAATATATATATATATGTTTTCATTATTAAGTATTTGGCGTCACCTATGCCTGGAAAGCGAACTGAATCACTGTAACCCTCGGGTCTTCCCTGCCGTTATAACTGATTGGGGGCGTGCATGTGAACAACCGTATACACCGGGGTTTCCCCTACTCTTATGCGAACGGTGCAGTGAGTTCTTAGAGTGCAAAGGTCGTGACTCTCCTCTACACGGGGCCTCCATTTAACGTCCTATCTGAGGGACGGAGTGTTTTCCACTTAACATAGCCTGCGTCTATGAAACAGAGGAGGGACACGTTTTCACGCAGCGCAGACTTCAGTCATCCACCTGGGTTGGATTCGAACCCACGATCTTTGGTTGGACAGGCAGACGCTGGCTTTACCGACGGATCGAGCCAATGAAGGTTCTTCCTGTCCAGGAACTTGTATATTTATGTATCATTTCCACCCGGGTAGTCTTCCGCACATTTTTCAAAGCATGTGTATTAGTAATTCATCCATTCATTCACATAATACAAGGCAAAAACTGTTTTTACACAAACCCCCTGTACGTACAACCCATGCATTGAAATCATTTCGAAATATGGGAATAAGCGAATCGAATGATTTAAACGAGGACATAAGATCAAGTTCAACTTTGTCTAGATTCAAAGATTTGTGCAAAAGGGAACTATTTAACAATTTGTAATACTGGGTAGGATTATAAGTTTTAATCTCATGTTTCGCATTTTTCATGTGCTTCCTCTTCTTCTTTTTTCTTCTTTTTTGTCTACTCTCTTCTTCCCTCTCTCTCTCTCTCTTTCTCTTTTTCTCTCTCTCTCACTTTCTCTCTCTCTCTTATAATATGCTTTGAAGTGCGTTACATTGTGTGTAAGTGAGAGAGTATGAATGAGTGTGTTTGCAAGATATTTGTAATTGTTTTGTAATAAGTTTGAATATACATGTATGTATTTTTTGTTTTGTTTGTTATAATATGTTTTATTATATTTATATTTAATTGTATGTTAATGGGACCCATTTACAAGCTTTGCTTCTCAGGGGTCCATAGCCTGTCATCTTGTTATATTTCTACCAGTACCAATGTGATTGTAAATTGGTTTAATGATTGGCTGAATAAATTGAATTGAATTGATGGGGCACAATATGAATAAATGAATCGATGACCGGGGGAGTAACACTTTCTGTTAGGTGCTTAACGCACAATGTTTAATATATATTATTTGTATTATTACATATTGCTATGATCATAATCATTATTATTATTCACTCTCAATTTTCAAGTCTTCCTGGTACATTCCCGCTTGTAAGTAGTGTCATAATGGGAAATGGGCTGATACCACATTTTAAAGCCCGTCTGGACTAGTTTGGCCACGGGGGATTGGACTTCCCTGCAATGTCACTGGCATGTGGTTATCTTATAAAATCAGCTCTCAATTAACAAAAGAAAAAGGGGATCATGGGGACCAACAGGCACCGATTAGGCACTGTTTGATATATAGAGAGCGCAAGTAGATATAAGTAGTGCAGTGGGGCTTTAAAGAGTATGCTTTCAATGCTGCTTATAAATTAATTTATGTCAATCGTTTATTTATATTATTTAGATCTGCATTCATGCTTACTTCATGCCTAAACGCGGTGTTTGATGTAGTCGGTGAACTAATTGGAGTAGCATCGTGACAAGAGGGCGACATTCATAACTGACAAAAGACAAACCCTTTTCTATTGAAGGCTATTTTGGTTTGGGGTCGGAACATGAACGTGACCTTTTTTAAGTTTAAGAACATGAGAGGAAAACGTGCTTCTACTTGTCTGCATGGGTCCTCTGTCAACATTTGGAGCCCGAGGTAAGGAAACACATGTATGATGATACCTCCTTCCCTCTCTCTCTCTCTCTCTCTCTCTCTCCCTTGCTTCTAGAATTTTTTTGTTGTTGACTGATGCCGACAAGACCATGGATCCGCCCCCTGGCGCTGTAAATGTTCCGGCTGCAAACCCTGGGTTATCGCTGACCTGGATAGTCGTTGAACTTTGTTCCCGCTTTACCGGGACAAAAAAACACAACATAAACCCATTTACAGATTCATGTTTGCCAACAATGTGAGGTTGTTTACCCCTTCTAGTCTCAACAATATGAGCTCTTAAAGGAAAATATATCATACATCAGCAGTGACCGACTTCTTTTCCTCTAATTCTATTTTTAGGGGGCGTACGTGCCAGCGTGTACGTGCCTTCTTGACTAAAGCGAATGGAAATTATGCTTCCTAATTGTGTTTATGAGTCAAATTTCAAAATGTTCTGAGCCCAACGAAACCATGATCCCACCTCCTCTCATTTGTTTGTCTCTCTCTCTCTCTCTCTCTCTCTCTCCTTTTCTCTCTCTCTCTCTCTCTCTGTCTCTCTCTTGCTTTCTTACTCGCTCTTTTGAGCCTCATTATATTTAACGTGCATTTAGTTAGCGGGCCTGTCTCCACGGTCGAAAAAACACACCTTCAATTCCGCAAAGGTCTATATACGGATAAATCATTTTCTTTCATGCTCAACATACAGCAACTACCCATCAATCTACTATAATACCTCATTGATGAAGGTCACCGTCGGTGAGGGTTTACTTGCAATTTTTCAATATCATTTTATGATTCGACCATTCTCCCATAAAACCGCATGATTTGACATCGAAGTTAAATCAAATCAAACGTGAATCAACTAAATCCGGGTTGAGACAGCTACAAAACTTAAAATATTATTCAACGTTCAATGGTGATATAAATGTATTATAAAGTTTAATGTTGGCCATGGTGGCTGAAAAAATACAGTATAACATTACAATGAGAATAATACTATATAGAATATACAATTACCAAAACTTAGATGATACTACTTACATGGATTGGGTATCTTTGCCTCAGATTCTAAACAAAATCCTGGATTTAGCTCATGCTACAATCATAATTATAAACCTTTAGGTCAGTGAGGAATCCCATGACTTTAACAAGTCGATCGCCTGTCTGATTATCAAGATATTTACGATTGGAAATCGAAATAAAAAAATAAAAAAAAACCTTTTCCAAACGATTTTTATAACACTTAAGTCTACTGGGGAAAATGAGTGCGGTAAAACCGGTCATTCAAAGATTTGTATTTGTTTGAGGCAATTCATAATCATTTTGAAAGGCAATTTTGTAAAAGGGCTTCAATATATCACATACACTGCGGATAACACGAAGGGCCATGCATCTCATATTTAACAGTCTTAAACGATGCCTTTAAATCATAACAACATAAGATGATAAGATGATACTATGATAAGATGATACTATGATAAGATGATACTATGAAAAGATGATATCGACTGTAAAACGATATATATAAGTCTGTTTAAGACTCACAAAAACAAATATGAAGTACAGACATAACATGAAGCTCAAAAAGATGTCAAGCATTTGATTGATTACAAGCCAGTATATATGTTTATGTACAAAAGAAAACATGACAACTTACTAAAGATGATGAGACAACAACGTTTAATTAAAAATATTAACATTAAAGGCAGGCTTTACTACTTCAGCTAGAAGGGATTAGACCACCCAGCGAGCCAGCGAGGTCACTGTGACAGGTGGCTATCTCATTAACTCAGCTCTCATTTAACATAAGAAAAAGAGGATCATGGGGACCAACAGGCACCGATTGGGGAAGTTTTCTATATAGAGGGAGCAAGTAGCTACAAGTAGGACAGTGTGCCTTTAAAAGTTAACTCAACATTGTTTATTGAAGCAAATAAGATATTGCTTGTACTGGTATTGAACTTTGGAATGACCAACTAAACTGAATTTAAGAAATCAACTCATTATACGTGTTAAAAACGCAAGCTGAAACGTTATATTCTAAAATGATTAATATACATACAAAATAAGACATCTGATCGATGCACGAAATAACACTTCGACAGATGTGTTCGCCTTTCTTAACGGTCGCGTGTTTGCCATACGTGAAATTTTTCACAACACAATACGCTTTGTGCAACACGATGGCTTTGCGAAACTACTAGTTTCTGGTACTGATTGCCTCCATGACAACTCTTTTAACACCATTATATGTTATTTACTGAATATATAATTGGAAACAGACTAATAATCCAGATTTTGTATTCATAAATACAACGTTACGTTGTTATGTTCATTTCGTCTTCCTCGTTAGTTGTGTGGTAGAATCCAATAAATCCATTCATGTGTTTCACGTTGCGATATCACAATGTTGATTTTATCTTCTTCGACACATTATTGTGGTTGAATCGTTTTTTTTATTCATTAATGCATCCTGCAATGTAATTCCAAAATGTTGATGTCATTTTCAGCCTTTTTTTTTTCGCTGAAGAGGTTTGCTTTTATCATTACCAAATCAATACACTGTGTTCTCCACAAAAAGAAAAAATCGGTACGTGTAATAATTTTGCCATTGCGTAGTAATGTAGGCTATATTACCTCACGGTTATCAAAGCATGTTATTGCATTAGTCAAGACTTAATTTGTATTATTTTCCTTCTAATATATACTGAAAAGTCATTTATATTCGAAATTTGTTTTTAATTATACACTAATTTGTACAAACTAATATACTTCAATCGATGAAACGAATTTTTAGACTTACAATTAAATTGCCCTCTGTAGCCTATAACTATATAAGCATGTGATTGCGGTCACAAAGACTAAGTCATTTTGTATTTGTATTTATTCAAAAATCCATTAAAAACCAAACAAGTCGGGGGATCCGTAAAGTGGTGTACAAGCACGTACAAGGCTAAACCCCATATAAACCTGATAACATTAAACAAATACTACAAGATTAATGATATCATAGCACTTAATCGATAAAAAACGTTTAGGAGGTAAGATATCAAATATCGATAGATCCACACGTTTGTATTTTATAGCATGTAGACGTTAAACTGGTGGAAACAATATCATCTAAAGTGAATTATTAAAAAGTTGAGTATTAAATTGGAGTTAAGTGCCCGTATCAGATATAACTATTTCAGACAGACTGTATGTACATGAATGGATAATTGACTATATCAATACATTATGTAAGAAAATATAATAGCATTATTAAAAAAAAAAAGAATTATGGTTTACTTATATCAATATATCCTTTATTTGGAGGTGCGTCTTTAGTGAGGTATAGAAAGCAGCGAGAGTTGTCCTCTATATTGCCTTGCATGGCATCATGTTCCAATCGTTCGCAGTATTTACATGAAACGAGTCCTTGTACTAATCGGTTTTTGCAGAAGGTATAAACATCTTCTTGTTGTTGTTATTTCTACTTGTTCTGTTGCTGGTGTAATTCTTCGACTGATATTACTAAATCTTTGATATTGTTATCATCACGTCATTAAATTCCATATGACCGAGTGTTCTGGTGACATCAAGAATATCCATCTAGAAGCGACATTAATTATGTCAGAAGTGCGCTATAACATTCACTGAATTCATCATTTGTAGAAGAAAATGATGATACCCTTGAACACATGGCCCTTAGATCATGAGCCAATCAGATGGCGGGAAAAGAAGTCCTGACCAGCTTTATGGGGACATTAACAGTCCGTGTGAGCCAACTAAATGAGCGATGTGTCCGTTGACAGAGTACTGGTTCTGGCTAGCATGGCAGGAGATCAACGCAATGTTCGAGGATGATGTCCTAATAGAGGGGGAGATTGATGGAAATGAAGACACCGACGGTGTAAAGGACTGTGAATAGTTGTGCAGTAGAGCTGCCTTCATAGGAATTTCCAGAGATATTTTGAGGTAGGGTCACCGAACCCTAAAAGAACGTTGGATACGGCATATCAATTGTCAATTCAAGCTGACACTTTAACCTTGGGTGTCCCATCCCGTTGGGTTTCTAATGAGGCAGGTTTCCAGACAGGTGCGTAGATTTTATCAAGCATTTTGTTACCAAGGATCATATCAGCTGCTCTCTCTGCTATCATCATGGTTGGAGCATTGGTGTTCCCGCTCATGAGGCTGGGCATAATGGATGCATCAACAACTCTGAGATTCTGAACACCAAAGACTCGGGTTTGGCTGTCACAAACGGCCATAGGGTCATCTTCGGAACCCATCTTGCAGGTAGAGACTGGGTGGTAGATAGTTTCTGCGTTGGCGCGGATAAAGGCATCGAGCTCAGCATCCGTCCGGACGGCGGGTCCTGGTGACACTTCCTCTCCACGGAACTCATCAAAGGCTTTCTGCGCAATGATCTCTCGGGTGAGCCTGATACTTTCTCGCATGTCCCAACGGTCCATCTCGGTGTCAAGGTAGTTGGGGTCAATGATAGGATGCTCTCTGGGATCACGAGACTTGAGCTTAATGGATCCTGAGCTGGTCTCCCTCAATGTGTTGACATGAACCTGGAACCCATGACTTTTTCCCGGTATTCGCCCGTGGTTTTTAACGATACATGGCACAAAGTGCATCTGGATATCAGGATGTTTTACCCCAGCACGACTCCTAATAAAAGCAGCTGCTTCGAAGTGAGACGAGCTTGCCCACCCTGTATGGAACATAAACCACTCAAGACCAATTGATATCATAGTGAGAGGGAATTTCCACTGGGCCTTGTATAGGGACACGGGCTTCGTACAGGTATATTGGCAGTAGGCCTGCAAGTGATCTTGGAGGTTCTGCCCTACACCGGGAAGATGTGCAACCACTGGGATGCCTAGCGCTTTCAAGTCATCTGCATTTCCCACACCAGACAACATTAGCAGCTGCGGCGAATTTATTGCTCCCCCAGACAGAATTACCTCTTGCGATGCTCTTGCAAACTTCTTTACGTTCTTACAGGTGAACTCAATTCCTGTCGCTTTTGTTCCTTCGAACAAAACTCTGTCACATAATGACTTTGAAAGGATCGTCAGATTCTTCCTTTTTCGGACATCACCCGATTTAAGATATGCATTCGAAGAGTTCCACCTGCGACCTTTGTGAATTGTTTGGTCCAGCCGCCCCACACCTTCCTGCTGGTATCCGTTCATATCATATGAGTGTGGATATCCAGCTTCCTTGCCCGCCTTGATGAATGCATCGAAGAGAGGATTTTTTTGTTTGCTGGCGGAGACAAGAAGAGGTCCGCTGCCGCCTCTGTACTCATTTCCACCCTGCTCGTGGCATTGAGAACGTTTGAAGTACGGCAGACAATCCGCGAAAGACCATCCCTCAGCGCCCTCTCGCTCCCACCTATCATAATCCTCAGGATGTCCTCTGATGTAGACCATTGCGTTGATGGAGGAAGAGCCACCTAGGACCTTGCCCCTCGGCCAGAACATTTCCCTGTTGTTCATGTGCCTTTGAGGAGCTGTGTGGTAATACCAGTTGTAGGTCGTGCCACCCATACAGATATATACAGCAGCGGGCATCTGAACCTTCCACGTGTTATCTTTCGGTCCAGCTTCCAGAAGTAGAACCTTGTTGTTAGGTTGGGCAGAGAGACGGTTGGCAAGGACACATCCTGCAGACCCTGCTCCAACGATGATGTGCGTGTAATCATCCTTGGAATGAACGCTGAAGGATTTTGATTGCTGGAAACCAGCAGCAGCAGGAAGAAAAGAGAGTTTCCTCAAGTTGTTCAGGCCTGTATTCGAGAGGAAAAGGGAGAGAAAGAAATGATGAAAAAGGGAGTTTAATATCAAAATGTAACAAACGAACTCCAGACATATACTAAAGTTGGTTATTTGAGTTTGGACGAAAACATTCCTCTAATGCCAGCAAGTACACAATTAAGCAATAACTGTAATTTTGAGCAACTGGTTCTTAATCATGTAATAGGTTATTACATGAACAAACAACTAGAATAAGCAGTGAAAATGGATATGGATCAACATATTAGACAACTCAAAATCAACTTGGTTATTGCAGTATATGTTCTTGTATGTGTAAGTACATATGATGTATAAAAGGGTGTTTGTAGGTGCGATATTATTCTCTTTGACTGAAAGGGTGCCTCAGAACACTGAACAAATTGTATTACATGACATTTGTACAAGTCACCAGAGGGTATCGTATTTCCAGATGCTAGGCGGTGAGACCACACAAAGGAAATTCTAAGAACTTTATCAATAAAATAAGGCATGTGCCCTAAAAGAAGATGTAATTTGATTTTCCAGTTTGATCAGGGGTGGTGGAGCGTTCTTCAAGTTATAGGACATTTGTCCCTACATTATAATTAATACATCAGGGCCTGTGATCGTCAACTTTTTATCTTGACGTGGTACAAGATACTGATTCAGTACCATATATGTTTTGCTATCATGTACGGTTGCCTGAACATTCATTTGCGAACAAGCGAGCAAAAAATTCCTGACCGATTGCGAGCGATTCGATTTATTTAAATGAAAATTACACTTATTAGAAGGGCGTTTCCATAACTTTGATGGTTTTCAATTTATACTTTGTATATTAGCACACGATAAACATCAGAAAGCGAGAATTACAAAAATAATTTAAGAAAAATTATATAATGATGAATTATCTATCAGTAAATTTCTGCTCTTAGGTAGAGCAGACTTTGGAAGAAAAACAGAAATGTAGATACAATACTCTGTCAGGTGAGTGCAGTGGCGGATCCAGCCCCCCCCCCCCCCTCCCCTCCCCCACTGAGCGAATTATCGGCCGGCTGTTTCACCGCTAAATATATTTCCCACGAATTGGGCCCCCTCCCTTACCGGCGTCTGGTTCCGCCCCTGGGTGAGTGAGTGTTTGTGTGTGTGTGTGTGTGTGTGTGATTTGGTTTTTGCAGAGTAATCAGATATGATTATTTACGTCTGGGGGGACCGACCTTTCATGTCACCTTCCGAAAGACGTGACTCAGTTTCGAACCAGCCTCCTCGGCAGCTGAATCAGGCTTATTTCTATATATCTTTGTAAGTAATTTTGTTCTTTGAACTACAGTGGTACTAGATAAATGGGCTATAGACACAACAATCGTAGGCCTAAGATTATACACAACAAATGTAGGCACATAGTCTCAATAACATTCCCGGGGCTCTTGTAAAGTTGGGTGTCCCCGGTGGCCCCCGATCCACCTATCTCACAGGGTAGTATAATATAACGTATTGAAAGTGTCCTAGATCTTAGATTATAATCCCCAGGCCAGCCAAGGGATGTGACATGGTTTCACATGGCGTACGTGCTTTCCTGAGATGGTGTTATGGCGACTGAGAGGAAATAAAACATTCAAGACATTTGTTGCTGAATCTATGATCCGATGCCAAAGGCTGAAACTTTATTTTAAACATTAATATATTTCATTCAGCCCCCCCCCCCAAGCAAAAAGCCTTTATTTTTCCTACAATATTTTGTTATTTATTTTGGCGAAAATATGTCTTATTTTAGGACCAAACAGAGCACTGTTTACCACTACCATGTACCCTTGTCACTGAGGAGACGAAGCATACTTACAATACATGATATTACAACACATTTTTCAACCATTTCCATCCCCATTTTTTAAAATTCTGATCCCTTGCATGTGGTCCTTATCTAAAGCAATTTAGGACAATACTTTCTAAAAGTGTCCCCAAAGATTACTTACTATGTATAGCTCGTACTTGCAGTTATAGATACTTAATTACGAAATGAAGCAGATTGCATCAATGATGTTGTCATTGCTTCAACATTGATGAGATTGTGCTTTAAAAAACCCATCAAGTTTGGTGCGATGCGATATCACAAATTTAAGAAAACTATTACAGATAAAGTAAGAAAAACCCGAGGGTTAAAGATAAAGTTGAATTTCTGGTCATGCGATTGCATTTTGATAGAAAAGATGTGGAATGGATCGGGAAAATTTGATCAAGCGGCATGTTTACTGCAAGGTTCTGGAGTCATCAAAATCATAATAAATTTGGCCCAGTTTTGGTAAAGTAACAAGCGCTGTACACAGAAAGTTGTATATGGGACTACACAAATGGTGTCGGGGCTACTAACCTTGATTTCCTTATCTTTATATGCCATTACTCAGCAAGTATATATTTTTTACCAAAATTGTTTGGCAAATGACATTTATTTGTAATCTTGAACATTCAGTGTAAGTTTCGTTTGATTCTGTGAGAATTCATTTTCTTTTTTTTGCCAGAACTCACGTTTATCTGTTATGCCTAGATTATAAGATAAAACCGTTACAGGGGATGTCCAGATACATGTAAATAGAATAACATTATCGAGTATGATCCTTGATAACGTATCACCTAAAATGTTTGGGGTTTCAATATCTCAAAACGATGTTTGTTTTCCTGCTTTATGTTCGCACGGCTTTGTCGGTTTTCCTGTTCTCGAAGGATGCCTTCGTGTTTTAACTTTTCACATTTGATATTTTTTTCACGTTTTTTTGCTGAATTATGTTTGCTAAATCGCGCTTTTAGGTAGCAAGAGAGGACGTTGAGTTTTTTTTGCCGGGGCCCCCTTGGTTGGGACTCTCAGTATATGCTTAGGGACCCCTGCTGTTTGTTTTTCTGCCAGCTCAGGATTCCATTGGGACCGCCGAGGTTATTGACTGAACGCCCTATACCTGGGAAAGTTTAACACTATGATGGAAGATATGGCAACATCTAACCTTCCGAAATTAAAAAAAAAGTTATTGAAATTCAAAGATATAACGAAATTTTCGAAACCGATATTTAAGAACATACAACATGATAAAGATTAATGAATGATACATTCAATCATACATTAACTTCCTACTGTCCTGGGGAAAAACAGAGAAGAAGACATACCAAACATACCAAAGGTATTCGTTTAACAAATTCAGAGGCAAATATCGCCACAATCATACTTAACATACACACATGAAACATTATAAAAAGATATTTAAAACAGGCACATTTTCCAAAAATTGGGAGGGGGCGAGCTCTCGAGTCTCGACGTTCAGCGGGCCCTAACTACTACTACTACTACTACTACTACTACTACTACAACTACAACTCCAGATAATAGTGCTACTGCTTCTACTACCTCTACTACAACAACAACAGCAACTACTACTACTGCTACTACTATATTTTATACTACTACTACAACTACAATGAATAAAAATACTCCTATTACTACTACTCCTACTACTTCTACTACTCGTGTACCTACTTCTGCTACTATATTATCATTCCGAGGCAATATGGAATCGATAGTAAATGTCAAACTTACCTGGCCTAAACATTGCCAATGATAGATACATGATTTCGTCTTGGTCAAAACTTTCACACCAAAGAGAACTAGAGAACTAGACGAAGGACCTACGTCGAATCCGAGCGAGGATAAAATGGCATATACGATAGCTGACTGACTGATCGTGAGTGCGTTCGCTTGTCACAATCTCCTAGTTTTATATATCATTCTCCTTCCATTAAAAAGGGGGAGTCAGGGGCGGTTCCAGAATTTTCCAAAGGGGTGGGGGTAGGGGGGCGTAAAATGTAAGAAATTGCGAGCGCGAAGAATTTACGGCCTGGGGTCCTTAAGGTTCTCTACAGAACATTCTAAATATGTATGTGAATATTTCATTTATTTTATTTTCCATGCATCTATTTTTTTCGAAACATCAATACAAATGGCAAGTTCAGTAATGGTGAAGTCTGAACATTTTATTTTTTTAAAGATGGGCGTGAAAAAGACCAAGTAGTAAGCGTGCCCGATCGCCCTGCTATAGAGGGATCTTGGATAATTTTTCTGTAATCTACAGGATATTATGTTACCCCAAATGAGGACAGATACATAATCATTTTCCAGAGTGTTTTTCTAGTCTGCTTAAGATATTTAGATCCTTTAAGTCACTTTTCATTCCCCTTTAAGTCCAGAGGGTGGGATTCGTAACAGCCACCACCGACCAATCAGAGACAAGAAACAAGACCCAGTGAAATCACGTCGACAGAACGGGCAACTAATACTAGCCGGTTTCGGTCCCACTATCAGTATTGTCTCTCCCACTTATTTCTTGTCTTTTTGAGTCACTATCTCTATATTCTACTTTAAACAATCGGAAGGAAAAAGGGGGTACACCCCATGCCCCCCCCCCCCTCCACCCCCTGGATCTGCCCCTGGGGTAGAAAAGTCATGAATGTTGACTACATTTTACTTGTGTTTGTTGGATATGTTTGCTCATGTCGCGTTGGATTACATGAAAAAAGGTTAACGACTCCCATATACCGTAAAGGTCACCAATATAACCCCAACCCTCGGAGACAGATCAAGTTTATAACACGGAAAAATTGATCACGAATCCGGGCACAAACTCCTAAATAATGCTGACAAACATAAATAAAACCTTATCGATGATATATAATATACATATACACAAGTATATAATACTAAAGGCGTCATTAGAGGGACATTTGGAGTGAAAAATTGAGTCATTAAGTAGACATTGTCATTGGGAGGACAACATGGTTTTCTCTTAACGTTTTTTATGTTTTATTTCTCATAGAAGGCCCAATTTGTTTATATATATCTCTCTCTATATATGTAATTTCACTAAAGGCGTCATTGGAGGGAAATTTGGAGTGAAAAAATGAGTCATTAAGTAGACATTAGGGTTAGGGTTAGGGTTAGGATTAGTGTTAGGGTTAGGGTTAGGTTTAGGGTTAGGGTTAGGATTTTTATGATGTCCACGTAATGTACCATGTAGGGTTAAATAATATTGCAAACATTCTTGTTGTCGCCTAGTCTCTTCATCATTAAATTAGTTCCTCCATCCTTTTGTCTCGCTCTCCCCCCCCCCCCCTCCCCAACCCACCTCTCTCCCCCTTTCTCACTCTCTCTCTCTCCCTTTCTCTTTCTCTCTCTCTGTCTCTTTCTCTCTTTCTCTCCCCACTCCCTCCCCCTCTCTCTTTCTCTCTCTTTCTCTCTCTTTCTTTATTGTTTGTTGAATTCGGTCTTCTTCTGCCTCGAGAAAAGAAAAAAGGAAATTCAAATCATTTCTTCATACTGCAAAGATTAATAAGAATATATCATTTTAATTGAACTACGTGGTTCTTTAAAATACTGAACCTGGCAGCCCGCAGCGTAAATGACAATCGGTTCACATGAGAAAAGCAATTTCACTTGCAAATCTTTATTCCAACAATTTTCACACAAGATGCAAAAATTAAAAAGAACATATAGCAATAAAAGTAACCAAATATTTATAAAAAAAAGTTTAAATTATATTAATAATAATACGAAAAATATTTTTTTCTTTTTAAGCACTTTTACAGAATATTGATCACAGCGCTGATACAACAAAACAAACCAAAACATGGAACGATAACGTATACAAATATATCACTCAAGAGTAAACGTAGTAATAATTGACAGTATCTAAGCAAAATAAACAAATACTTTTTTTAAAGTAGTAGATACAACAACAGTGGTGTTTCCAATCTGTAGGCTCGGATATTATACAGAACGAAGTCTACCAGTTGACAAGAGGAGGACCTCGGTTTTGTCCTCATTAAAATGCAGGATATTGCTCGTCATCCATTGGTTCAGTTCACATACACATTTCTCTGGTTTATTGCGGGCTTCATTCAGACAAGCAGGATTCCGTGGATCAAAACTACAGTAAATCTGTGTATCGTCTGCGTACAGATGACAACAAAGACCATGGCGTTTGATATTGTATCTCCAACAGGTCTGATGTAAATTGTGAAGAGGTGAGGCCCGATTACAGAGCCTTCAGGAACACCATATCTCCGAAGATGAGAATCAAAGTTTTTTGCAGGCTTCATTCAGACTAGCAGATTCCGTGGATCAAAACTACAGTAAATCTCTGTATCGTCTGCGTACAGATGACAACAAAGACCATGGCGTTTGATGATATCTCCGCCATGTCGGATGTATACTGTGAAGAGTTGAGGCCCGTGTACAGAGCCTTCAGGAACACAATATCTCCGAATATGATAATAAAAGTACTTCCTTTCACAGATACACGTGTCGACCGTCCTGTCGGGTATATGATTCAGCACTACAGTGGTTTTAGGGTACGTTTATGCTAATTTTTTTATGGCCAGAATGAGGCCTTTGTAACGCGTTTAGTTCAAAATACGGTTGCGTCCTTTCTCATTTTTGTAGAATCACCGAAAAACGGCGATCTTAATCGCGGATCGTAAACTCACAAAAAGGTGCGTTTTGGATCGGCGATTCTGGGGAAGCATAAACGCACAATCATTTGTAAACGCGTTTAAATGGGGTCAACGTAGCATGCGCAGTGCACGTTTGCGAATCCAGCTGCAGAGCCAGAATCATGCCTGGAGGAGCCAGAGAGGTGAGCATAAACAGTACACCGTGGAACTGTGATTACGATGAGCGTTTCAATTCGCTCATTCTGCCTTCAAAATTGAGCATAAACGTATACCCTAAAACCGATGTAGTGCTGAACCTTTGATACCATATTCTGTTCGTAGTCACGTAGCAGGGTAATAGGATCTAGGGTGTCGAAAGCAGCACTCAGATCTAGCAGCACAAGACGTACTGCCTTCTCCTGATCAATGTCTTGCAGAATGTCTTGCTGTACACGTTGCACTGAGAGATGGGGCTCATAGAATAGAGAACCAAGAGGAGGAAAGTGGAAAGAACGGATTAGACGTGGGAAAGAGGTGAGGGAGACAAGGAAATGAAAGGAAGGATAGAAAAAGAGGTAGAGAGACAAAGAGAGACACACGCACAGAGAGAGACAGGGAGAGAGAGAGAGAGAGAGACATACAGACAGAAAGGAAGAGAATGCGACAATAGGGGAAGCAAAATACTATGTATACAAAATTACAGTTCATATATGGTGCCATATTATACGTTCTTTGTACAGAGTATAAAGCTGAAAAAAACAATCAGTACAATTTTGATTGTTTAGGAATAGGAATTCGCATATAGGTATAAAACTTATGAGTAACGAATAAACAATTCAAATATAACAATATTGATGTACACATGTTATATTCCAAAAATAGACTTTGAACGTGTATTATGTACATGTAAATTGCAACAATAAAATGCTACTTTAGGTGAAAAAAAAAGAATTATAGGGGGGAGGGGGAGAGGGTATAATCGAAAGCAGGTGAGGGAAGAGGCAAGAGAGCGAGAAAAAGAGAGGAAAGAGAGATGAATGAGAGAGAGAGAGAGAGAGAGGGGGGAGAGAGAGAGAGAGGGGGAAGAAGGAGAGGAAAATCCTGTAGAAAGAGCGGGGTTGAACCTAGTTAGTAGGGACTTTTAGATTCGCACGAAGACAATAGATCTATGCTACGATCGACGTCCTGTTAATGCACTGCCGTGAATGGACGCCACACGTATCAGCCCACGCAAATTTAAAAGTCCCTATTCACAATACCACTACAACAGTTGTTGGGTCGGAAAGACCATACAATTACACAATTTCTATGATATTTCAGTTATGTGAAACTACATTATACACACGTTTCATTATTGAATCAAGCGACATGTACATTCATTTAGGCCCGGAAGTTTGCATTCACCTGGAAAAACTCATTCACAATCAACTGCACTTATTCCAAACCAGGAGTCACATACATAAATGTCTCAGTAAATGTGAGATGTACATACTTTACACAAAGACCAAACTTGTTTATCATCCTAAAGTAAAAAGTTGGTAGGAATGCGTAAAGTTATGAAGTACATTCCTTATTAAAATATTGTTATGTACTATTCGATAATATTAGGAAATATGGTATTGACCTTTTACGCTGTCAGCTTAACTTTGGGTTCCCCATCCCTTTGGGTTTCTAACAGCGAGCTTTCGATTTTAGGCACCCGACGTCGGCTACTACGCGTGACGTCATATTTATCCCCTGCGCATGCGTGAGCTTCTGGGCACACGTTCCCTTCCAAATCACGCGACGGGAGTCGGGGTCAATTTCAGTGATTCCCCGTCGCCGTGAAAGCGTCAACATGAGTGTAGTTTCATCACCTTCTTTTATGTTATTCTTTGTTTTTATTATTCTGCTAACACCCCTTGCTATCTTTTGTTTCTTTTTCTATCACCTTTTCTTATGTTATTCTTTGTTTAACCATTCTATTACTTCCTCTTTCTGTCTTTCCTTATGTTATTCTTTGTTTCTTCCTTCTATCACCTTCTCTTATGTTATTCTTTGTTTTTATCATTCTATCACTTCCTCTTTCTGTCTTTCCTCATGTAATTCTTTGTTTCTTCCTTCTATCACCTTCTCTTATGTTATTCTTTGTTTTATCATACTATCACTTTCTGTCTTTCCTTATGTTATTCTTTGTTTCTTCCTTCTATCACCTTCTCTTATGTTATTCTTTGTTTTTATCATTCTATCACTTCCTCTTTCTGTCTTACCTTATGTTATTCTTTGTTTCTTCCTTCTATCACCTTCTCTTATGTTATTCTTTAATTTTATCATTCTATCACTTGCTCTTTCTGTCTTACCTTATGTTATTCTTTGTTTCTTCCTTCTATCACCATCTTTTAGGTTTTTCTTTGTTTTTATCATTCTATCACTTTCTCTTTCTATCTTTTCTTATGTTATTCTTTGCTTCTTCCTTCTATCACCTTCTCCTATGTTATTCTTTGTTTTCATCATTCTATCACTTCCTCTTTCTATCTTACCTTATGTTATTCTTTGTTTCTTCCTTCTATCACTTTCTCTAATGTTATTCTTTGTTTTTATTATTTCCTCTTCCTTTCCTTTGTTTATTCTTCTATCACCTTTTCTTATGTTATTTTTTGTTTTATCATTTCAACTTTCTATTTCTGTCATCCTCATGTTATCAGATTTTCGCGCACTGTGCATTTATTACCTGGTTCAATTACCTTATCTCAAAAATTGGTCACGTGACCGACGAAAGCACCGTCGTGAAAAGTCGAAAGCACTGCCGCGAAGGGAACGGACGTGAGCTGCGCAACGTCTCCACGCTCCAGTACCTCGTAGTAGCCGACGTCGGGTGCCTTAATCGAAAGCTCGCTAATGAGGCAGGTCTCCAGACGGGTGCGTTGATTTTCTCAAGTTGTTTGTTACCAAGGATCATATCAGCTGCTCTCTCAGCTATCATAATGGTTGGAGCATTCGTGTTCCCACTGGTGATGCTTGGCATAATCGACGCATCAACAACTCTGAGATTCGCCAGGCCTATGACCCGGGTGTTGCTGTCAACAACGGCCATAGGATCCTCTTCAGAACCCATCTTGCAGGTGCTGGTTGGGTGGCACATAGATTCCCCTTTCGCACGGATAACGGCATCGAGCTCAGAATCAGTCCGGGCAGATGACCCTGGGGTCACTTCCTCTCCTCGGAACTCATCAAAGGCTTTCTGAGCAATGATCTCTCGAGTGAGCCTGATACTTTCTCGCATGTCCCTACGGTCGCTTTCAGTGTCAAGGTAGTTGGGGTCAATTATAGGATACTCTGTAGGATCACGAGACTTGAGTTTAATGAATCCCCGGCTGGTCGCTCTCAATGTGCTGACATGAACCTGGAACCCATGACAGTCGCCCAGTATTTGCCCATGATAATGAGCTAATACTGGCACAAAGTGCATCTGGATATCAGGATGTTCTAGTCCAGCACGACTCCTTATAAAAGCACCTGCTTCGACATGATTCGTGGCCGCGATACCTTTCTGGAACATGAACCACTCAAGACCGATGGCCACCATAGTGAAAGAATGTTTCCACTGGGCCTTGTATATAGAAACGGGCTTCGTACAGGTATATTGGACACAGATCTGGAAGTGATTTTGAAGGTTCTGTCCTACACCGGGAAGATTGGCAACCACTGGGATGCCGAGCGCTTCAAGTCATCTGCATTTCCCACACCAGACAACATTAGCAACTGAGGCGAATTCACTGTTCCCCCAGACAGAATTACATCTTGCGATGCTTTTGTAACCTTCTTTACTTTATTACAGGTGAACTCAATACCTATCGCTTTTGTTCCTTCAAACAAAACTCTATCACAGAATGATTGTGAATGGATCGTCACATTCCTCCTGTGTTGGACATCACCCGATCGAAGATATGCATTCGAACAGTTCCACCTGCGACCTTTGTGGACTGTCTGGTCTAACCACCCAACACCTTCCTGCTGATGTCTGTTCATATCAGATGTGTATGGATATCCACATTCCTTGCCCGCGTTAACGAATGCCTCGAAGAGAGGATTTTTGGATTTGCTGGTTGAGACATGAAGAGGGCCGTTGCCACCCCTGTATACATTTTCACCGAGCTCGTGGCATTGGGAACGTTTGAAGTACGGCAAACAATCCGCGTAAGACCATCCCATAGCGCCCTCTCGCTCCCACCTATCGTAATCATCAGCATGTCCTCTGACGTAGACCATTACATTGCATTGATGGAGGAAGAGCCACCAAGAACCTTGCCCGTCGGCCAGAACATCTCCCTGTTGTTCATGTGCCTCTGCGGAACTATGTGATAATACCAGTTGTGGGTCTTGTCGCCGATAGAGAGCATTACGGCAGCGGGCATCTGAATCTTCCATGAGTTGTCTTTCGGTCCAGCTTCCAGAAGTAGAACTTTGTTGCTAGATTCGTCAGAGAGACGGTTGGCAAGAACACATCCTGCAGACCCTGCTCCAACGATGATGTGCGTGTAATCACCATCACCACTTTCCTTGGTCTGAACGCTGAATGATTTCAATTGCTGGAAATAGGAAGAAGCAGGAAGAAAAGAAAACTGCCTCAAGTTGTTTAGGCCTGTTTTCGAGGGTGAAAGGGAGAATAAGAAAGAATTAAAAAATGTGTTTAAAAAAACGACTCTAGAAATATTAAAGTTAGTTATTTGAATTTGGAGGAAAATTTCTGCTAATGCCTACAAGTCCGAAAGTGTGGCAATGGCTATGGGATGAGTTTATACAAAATATTGGCCGTAATTTTGATAAATGTGGACATGAAAACTATTTCTTCAATAGGTGGTACTGCACACTCTAGACTAGTTGTTTAATCATGTAATAGGTTAATACATTATCAAACATCTAGAGTATGCAGTACAAAATGTTTGTATACCTCTCTTTAGAAATCTAGTCATTTGATGGGTCGAAATTGGCGTCACGATTATAGCCATGCTCGCCTACCGGTCAATAGTCTTTAAAAAGATGCCCACATGCCCGCCTACCGGTCAATAGTCTTTAAAAAGATGCCCGCATGCCCGCCTACCGGTCAGAAGCCTTTTAAAAGATGCCCGCATGCCCGCCTACCGGTCAATAGTCTTTTACAAGATGCTCCCTTGAGCATATAAAACAATTATCCCTCTCATATCAGTCATTATATCTATGATATTGATCAACACATTAGACACATCAAAATCAAATTTGGTTATTGCTGCAGGTGATCTTGTCCGTTGATAGTTTCTATGGAGGCCTAAACTACCCATAATGCTGCAATATACATGTATGCACGGTCTCCTCAGCTTTTCTGGTTTATTTTATGGTAGACCATGTCGTAACTTTCTATAGGTGACAACTTACGCAATTTCGAACTCGTACTACTGGAACAAGTTTTAACGTGTTAAGCTACCTATGGAGATGGCAACATTTTGAGTCCTTCTCTCTTTACCCAACAATCCGCGCACAGCGAAGCTCTTATTACGGAAGCGCGTTTTACTGACATGTCTTGTTTATCTAAGATCTTTGCTACTACTACTACCACTACTACTACTACTACTACTACTACTACTACTACTACTATAACAACTAGTACTACTACTACTACTACTACTACTACTACTACTACTATAACTACTAGTACTACTACTACTACTACTACTACTACTACTACTACTATAACTACTAGTACTACTACTACTACTACTACTACTTCTACTACTACTAATACTACTACTACTACTATAACTACTAGTACTACTACTTCTACTACTGTTGCTGCTGCTGCTGCTACTGCTACCACTGTTACTTCTACTACTACGATCCCTACTACTACTTACTACTACTACAACAACTAATATCACTTCTACCACCACTACTACTACCACTACTACTACAACAGCAGCTACCACTGCAACTACTACTACAACTACTACTGTATGTAATACAGCTAATAATATTATTCCTACTATTGCTACTACTACTTTAACTGCTATTATTACTACCCATTCATGCTATTACCACTACAAAAATATAT
Source organism: Strongylocentrotus droebachiensis (assembly GCA_035222895.1). Classification (NCBI taxonomy): domain Eukaryota; kingdom Metazoa; phylum Echinodermata; class Echinoidea; order Camarodonta; family Strongylocentrotidae; genus Strongylocentrotus; species Strongylocentrotus droebachiensis. Next base: position 346,828 of record JAVYIG010000083.1, read on the forward strand.
CTAGGCCATATGGAATCGATGTTTAATGTCAAACTTACCTTGCCTAAACCTTCCCAATGAAAGATACATGACTTCTTCTGGGTCAAAACATTCACACCAACGTACTCTCTAGAGAACTAGGCGAATTATTATGCGTCGAGTCCGAGCAAGGATGTAATGGCTTATACGATAGCAGACAGACCCTGAACGTGTTCGTGTGGATGTTTGTCGTACCTTCCTGGTTTTATTTGTAATCATCCATACGAATTAACAAAGAAGACAGTTAGAAATGTCATTGACAACATATTGAATAGCATTTGTTCGATACGTTTGCTTTTGTCGCATGGGAAAAACAGGAGTAAAGGTTAACGACTACCATACGGTAAAGTTCGTGAATATAACCATGAACCTTTGTAGTATGTCCATTATATAACCTAACCTTCGAAGACAGATACAGTTTGCAACACGGGCTGATTGATCACGACTCCGGACACAAATTCCGAAACAATGCTGACAAACATATAAAAAATATTTCAGATTGTAATATAATATTCACATTAGATTATATGCTAATATTCATATTAGATTATATGCTAATATTCATATATGTATATACATATATATACGTATATATATAGTTACATGCATGTAGGCCTACAAACACATCATGATACCGTATCCGGACACATACCCCCCGGAAATCCAATCCCGGATAACCACTCCCAGTCAAATACCCCCTAGGACAACTAACCCACAGGACAACTTCCCCCTGGGACAACTATCCCCGGAAATCTACTCCCCGACAAATACCCGTAGGATAGTTGTCCATGGGGTAGTTGTCCTAGAGGATGGTTGTCGTAGGAGTTAGTTGTCTGGGGGTAGTTGTCCGTGGGCCGTTGTTCAAGGTGACAGTTGTCCGGGTGTAGTTGTCCAGGGGTATTGGTCCGGGGGTAGTTGTCTGGGGGCTAGCTGTCCGGGGGTAGTTGTCCTGGGGGTAATCGTCCTAGAGGGTGGTTGCCCTAGGGGGTAGGTGTTCGGATACGGTGTTATATGTATGTACATACATGTAACTATATATATATATATATAATGTATACACATATATATGGATATTAGTATATATTCTGAAATATTGTTTATAATGTTTGACAGCATTGTTTCGGAATTTGCATTTTTTCCTGTTAAGGACCGGTGGAGAATGCAATTAATTATTGATAATTTATTGCATTTTCTTTTTTTTATTAATTATTTGTGGGGGCTGCCCCCTACGGTACCACCCGTTTCGTACGTTCATGGTTCAGTGGTAAAGCAATGGCCTCGTAACTGTGATGCCCCATGATCAGAACCGTGTCGATGTGCTATATTAGTGCCCTTTTGTGAGACATTTATCCCCATTATTGTCAGTTATGAGGTACACAATGTAGGACCCCTAGTTAATAAGCATAGTAGCAAACCCATGCTTTAGCAGTCACGCAAAACAAACACTTGCAAATAATTATTCAATAAACAATCTGAGAATATATACTATTATCTAGATTTATTAGGAATAAATCATCGTCAAAATTATTCCATACTTAGGATTTAAAGAATGTATTTCATCTTTATGTCCAACAATATACACAAATATTAAAAAAAACAATCTAAATAGATAGCCTACTTTTCTTCATCATTTAGTTCATCCACCATTTTGTCTCTCTGCCCCTCCCCTATCTTTCTCTTTTTATCTCCCCCTCTCCCTCTCTCCCCCCCCCCCTCTCTCTCTCTCTCTCTCTGTCTCTCCCTCTTGGCTTCTTGAATTTGATTTTCTTAACGTAGACCTTATAAACAGTTCTGCCTCGAGAATCGAAAAAACGAAATTCAAGTTATTTCCAAACACAAAATATAAATATACGAACATATCGTTTTATTTGAATTGTTTGGTTCATTGAAATACTGAACCTGGCATCGCGTGGAAAAAATGACATTTAATTTACATGATTAAAGCAACTTCACTTGCACACCATTGTTTTAACAACTTTGACTCGACGTGGAAACATTAAAAAGAACATATAGCAGAAAAAAGGAACTAAATATTATTAAAAACAGGATCAAATTGTGTTTTTAATACTAATTAAAATAATTGTTTCTTATTAAGGGATTTTAATGAAATTGATTAGAGTGGTGACTCAGCAAAAAATACAACAACTATATTTGGAACAATATCATACATACATATAGCAATTATGAGTAAACATAGTAATTATCGATATGTAAAGATTGGGCATATTATTAATAGCAATATTATAAAAGACAAGGACATAATAGTAGCAATGGCATCAGACTTTCGAGGCTTGAGCAGCACATCCTGTCCAAACCAAATCTGCATCAGTACCACCACCACCCCCTTCACTCCGGATGTGATTGGGAATTTAGTGAGCGCTACAAATCTCGCCGCGGAATTTCTCGAGTTGTCAGAGGTGTTGCAGCTTGTAGTTAGGAAGATGTATCAGAAGAGAATTGCACGATTCTAAGCGTGAAGAGATGAGTGAACGAATCATGGTTTCAGTAGCTTTGCGTGTCAGGAGTCTTCGGATGTGCGAAAGGTTGCGGAGTTGGAATCTAATGGCTTGGGGTACATGATGATTTCGTCATGTTCGAATCGATGACAACATCAATGTTCCAGCATTTATTTGTAGGGCTGATCTGATCATCACAAAATGTAACATCAGGTGTCACATATATATATATATATATATATATATATATATATAAATATATGTCTCAGTATGATGTGTGATGTATATACGTTTTACATTAAACAAAGTCCAAACTTCTTCCTGAAGTGAAAAATTAGTAGGAGTGAGTATAGGTGATAATGTAAACTAATTTTCTACCAGATGCATGAAACTTTGGGCTCGACTGTACGGATATGTTGAGATAATTGTATGTATTATTCGATAATCTGAGGGTATATGTCAATGAACTTTTAAGCTGTCAGCTTAACTTTGGGTTTCCCATCCCTTTGGTTTTCTAATGAGGCAGGTCTCCAGACAGGTGCGTTGATTTTCCCAAGTTGTTTGTTACCAAGGATCATATCAGCTGCTCTCTCTGCTATCATAATGGTTGGAGCATTGGTATTCCCACTGGTGATGCTGGGCATAATGGATGCATCAACAACTCTGAGATTCTCAAGGCCAATGACCCGGGTGCTGCTGTCAACAACGGCCATAGGATCCTCTTCAGAACCCATCTTGCAGGTACTGGTTGGGTGGTAGATAGTTTCCGCTTTGGCGCTGATGAAGGCATCGAGCTCAGAATCCGTCTGGACAGAGGATCCTGGTGCCACTTCCTCTCCACGGTAGTCATCAAAGGCTTTCTGCGCAATGATCTCTCGAGTGAGCCTGATGCTTTCTCGCATGTCCCTACGGTCAATCTCGGTTTCAAGGTAGTTGGGGTCAATCATAGGAAACTCTGTAGGATCACGAGACTTGAGTTGAATGAATCCTCGGCTAGTCTCTCTCAATGTGTTGACATGAACCTGGAATCCATGGCAGTCGCCCGGTATTTGCCCATGATAATGAGCTAATACTGGCACAAAGTGCATCTGGATATCTGGATGTTCTACTCCAGCACGACTCCTTATAAAAGCACCTGCTTCGAGGTGAGCTGAAGTTCCAAGCCCTGTCTGGAACATGAACCACTCAAGACCCATGGCCACCATAGTGAAAGGAAGTTTCCACTTGGCCTTGTATAAGGAAACGGGCTTCGTACAGGTATATTGGACATAGACCTGCAAGTGATCTTGGAGGTTCTGCCCTACACCAGGAAGATGTGCAACCACTGGGATGCCGAGCGCTTTCAAGTCATCTGCATTTCCCACACCAGACAACATTAGCAACTGCGGCGAATTTACTGTTCCCCCAGAAAGAATTACATCTTGCGATGCTTTTGCAACCTTCTTTACTTTATTACAGGTGAACTCAATACCTATCGCTTTTTTTCCTTCAAACAAAACTCTATCACATAATGATTGTGAATAGATTGTCAGATTCTTCCTTTGTTGGACATCACCCGATCGAAGATATGCATTCGAACAGTTCCACCTGCGACCTTTGTGGACTGTCTGGTCTATCCACCCAACACCTTCCTGCTGGTACCCGTTCATATCAGATGTGTATGGATATCCACATTCCTTGCCCGCGTTAACGAATGCCTCGAAGAGAGGATTTTGGGATTTGCTGGTTGAGACATGAAGAGGGCCGTTGCCACCCCTGTAGTCATTTTCACCGAGCTCGTGGCATTGGGAACGTTTGAAGTACGGCAAACAATCCGCGTAAGACCATCCGGTAGCGCCCTCTCGCTCCCACCTATCGTAATCCTCAGGATGTCCTCTGACGTAGACCATTCCGTTGATAGAGGAAGAGCCCCCCAGGACCTTACCCCTCGGCCAGAACATCTCCCTGTTGTTCATGTGCCTTTGAGGAGCTGTGTGGTAATACCAGTTGTGGGTTTTGTCACCGATAGCGAGCGTTGCGGCAACGGGCATCTGAATCTTCCACGAGTTGTCTTTCGGTCCCGCTTCCAGAAGTAGAACTTTGTTGCTAGGTTGGGCAGAGAGACGGTTGGCAAGAACACATCCTGCAGACCCTGCTCCAACGATGATGTGCGTGTAATCATCATCACCACTTTCCTTGGTCTGAACGCTGAAGGATTTTGATTGATGGAAACCAGAAGCAGCAGGAATAAAAGATAGTTGCCTTAAGTTGTTCAGGCCTGTATACGAGGGGAAAAGAGAGAATAAGAAAGAATGATAAAGTGAGTTATCAAAATGTTAAAAAACGGCTCCAGAAACACTAAAGTTGGTTATTTGAGTTAGGAGCGAAAATTTCCAAAACAATTAGGCAATGTCTATGGGATGGATTTATATGAAATATTGGCCGTAAATGTGGGCATGAATATCATCTCTTCAATAGGTGGTACTGCACACACTAGTTGTTTAATCATGTAATAGGTTAATACATTATCCAACATCTAAAGTATGCAGTAGAAATGTTGTATACCTCTTTTTAGAAATCTAGTCATCTGATTGGTCAAAATTGGCGTCATGATTATAGACATTCCCGCCTACCGGTCAATAGTCTTTTAAAATATGCCCGCATGCGCCACTGAACGGACCGCATAAATAATTGTTGGTGAAACCCCCATTGGTTTAGGTGTAAACATTCTCTTTTTGCGAGCGCTGATACAAAATACAGTGCAGTATGTGTGCGATTCCCGAATGATTGTAACATTTAGGCAACTTTCCAGCGAAGATTTACAGACAGTGTCTCTGATTGTGTGTGATGTTTTAACCAGTCTTTACTCAAGAAAAGGATAAGGTAAGAATTCTTTGTCGATTTCTTTGTGAATTCGGTATATAACAGATATAGACTGCTTTGATATTCGAGGCATATTAGTTTGTATAGGCTCTCGGGGATGTTACACCCTGCTATCACCCCTCGGCACGCCTCGGGGTGATAGCAGGGTGTAACGTCCCCTTGAGCCTATAAAACAACTATCCTTCTCATAGCAGTCATTATATCTATAATATTGAACAACGAATTAGACACATCAAAATTAAATTTGGTTATTGCTGCAGGTGATCTTGTCCGTTGATATAGTTTCTTTGGAGGCCTAAAGCAGCCATATTGCTGCAAATTTATGCACAGTCTCCTCAGCTTTTCTGGTTTATTTCATTGTAGGTTATGTCTTAATTTCAATAAGTCACATCTTACGCAATTTCGAACTCAAACTTCTACTGGAATTAAAGCCATTCTCGAGAACCGTGTTTTACAGTGTTGAAGGTAATATAAAGTTTTGGTATGGGGTCATGAATTTGGTTCAAATGAACACATTAGAAGCATATGCGACCCTACAATATACAATAAAAGTTGTGAAATTGTAAATAATAAACTCTTCATGTTGTATGGCTCCCTCTCAAGGTCAAGATATTAATTAAGCTATAAAACAATGTTTCTTGACTAGAATCGACCGATTAGCTATTCCCGTTTGGAAATGATATATCACAATTACATAATCTAAGATTTTCATGGTCGCAGCTACCATCTCTTTACACAACAATCCGCTCACAACGAAGCTCTTATTACAGAATCACGTTTACTGAAAAGTCTTGTTTATCTAAGGTCTTTGCTACTACTACGATACTTCTACTAATTACAATGGATGGATATCAGAAACGTTCCCAGTAAAGAGAGGGATTCGTCAAATATTTATATTATGTAACAAAATAGAGTTGGGAAAATAAATTAACCAAACTACAGGAACTCCTGGATAACTGGAGGAGTAGAAACCTAACAATATTTGGAAGAATCTTGTTAAATCAGTGGCTTTAAGTCTAATAGTTCATTTAATGATGGTAGCAGGCACGTACGCAGCGGAGGGGGGGGGGGTTGACTCCCCCCTTATTTATTTTTTAATGTGAGTTATTTTGATGACCCCCCCCCCCTCATTTTTTGTTAAATAAAAAAAAAGAAAAAAAAGAAATGTGCTCACCACCCCCCCCCCCCCCCCCCCCCCTCCCGCTTATTCAGCGGTTGGCTGAGTCTTTGCGAAATTTTTCGGCGCGATTTCAAACATGTTGTAAAGTACACTTTTAGTATTGATTTTTTCATGGATATCTCTTGTTTACTTAAGATTAATATTGACAGAGAGTTAGACGTTGTAGCAACGATAGCATTCTGGTGTATATACAAAATGTTAGTCATCCGGAATAAGTATGGATTTAACGAGAACCGTTTCAAACTAAGATACGTATTTGAATGAGAAATCAAAAACAGAACTGTTGTAAATAAGGAGCTTATAAATCCTGACCAGGGGTTGCCTTCAAGCACTTTAGATGAAAAATAGCAAAATATTGTATAGTTGAGCAAAAATATGTGATTTCTATTGAAATTAGAGGCACACAAAATACTTCTACTAATAACCACTTCAACTTTTACTACAACAACTACTACTACTACTACTGCTTCTACTATTAATACTACTACTACTACTACTACTACAACTACTACTACTACTACTACTACTACCACCACCACCACCACTATACTACTACAACAACAACTACTAATACCACTACTACTGCTACAACCACTACAACTACTACTACTACTACTACTACTACTACTACCACTACTCCTACTCCTACTACTACTACTACAACAACTACTCCTACTACTACTACTACTACTACTACTACTACTACTACTATAACTACCCCTACTACTACTACTACTACAACAACTACCACTACTACGACTACGTCTATACTACAACTACTACTACTGCTACTACTACAACAACAACTGCCACTACAACAACAACTACTACTACTACTACTATTACTACTACTACTACTACTACCACCACCACCACTATACTACAACAACTACTACTACCACTACTACTACTACAACTAATATTTACTACTACTACTACTACTACTAATTATACTACTACTACTTCTACTACTACTACTACTACTACTACCACTACTTCTTATTCTACTACTACTACTACTACTATTACTACTACTACTACTACTACTATTACTACTAATATTACTACTACTACTACAGCTACTACTACTACAACAACTACCACCACTACTACTACTACTACTACTACTACTACAACAACAACTACGACTACTACGACTATTTCTACTACTACAACTACTACTTCTACTACTACAACAACTACTACTACCACATATACTTCTGCTACTAATCCTACTACTTTAACTGCTATTATTACTACCAATTCATGCTATTACTATTACTATTATAATATGTAGGCCACATGGAATCGATATTTAATATCAAACTTACCTTGCCTAAACCTTGCCAATGAAAGATACATGACTTCTTCTGGGTCAAAACATTCACATTAACGTGATCTCTAGAGAACTAGGCGAATGATTATGCGTCGAGTCCGAGCAACCATGTAATGGCATATACGATAGCTGAGTGACCCTGAACGTGTACGAGTGGATGTTTGTCATAACTTCCTGGTTTTATTTGTAATTATCCATACGGTAAAAAAGGGAGAGGGTTAGAAATGTCATTGACCACATATTTAATAGTATTTGTTCGATATGTTTGCTTTTGTCGCATGGAAAACAGGAGTAAGGGTTAACGACTTCCATACGGTAAAGTTCGTCAAAATAACCTTAAACCTTTGTAGTAGGTCCATGATATAACCTAACTTTCGAAGACAGATACAGTTTGCAACACGGGCTGATTGATCACGACTCCAGACACAAATTCCGAAACAATGCTGACAAACATATAAACAATATTTCAGATTGTAATCTAATATTCACATTAGATTATATGCTAATATTCATATTAGATTATATGCTAATATTCATATTAGATTATATGCTAATATTCATATTAGATTATATGCTAATATTAATATATATGTATATACATAGATATACGTATATATATAGTTACATGCATGTAGGCCTACATACATATCATGATACCGTATCCGGACACATACCCCCCGGAAATCTATAACTATGAATAATAGACCAACAATAACCATGAACAGTTATACCGGATGCTACAACTGCGGTGAACTGAATCACAAACAGAAAAGTTGTAGATATGAAACTAAATTAAAGTGCAATTACTGTTTTCAATATGGACATAAAGCTAAATTTTGCAGTAACCGTCAACAATTTTGAGAAAAGAAGACTTTGCCGTTGTTGAGCGTCCTGCCTCCCCCAGTACACTCATCCGGTGACACTCCTCAACCTTATATATTCTCAGGATCTGAACAGTTACAATCATCTTTGCATAATATTAAAACCAAAATTGAATTCTGTACTGGACTGAAATTAGCTCATATTAAAGCATGTAGTCTAGTATCCTAAAATAGATGAAATACAATTTATTCTCATAACACTTGTTCTGGATATCTTATGTATATCTGAAACTTGGCTCCACGATCAAATCAAAGATCAAATGGTTTCAGTGGAAGGCTATGATATTATAAGAAAAGATAGGATAAACAAAAGAGGAGGTAGTGTTTGTCTTTATATTAAAAAATTATTAAATGTGATTGATCGGGAAGTTTCCATTACTGAATATGGTATTGAAATGGTTCTTATAGAATTGAAATGCGAGATTATAAATATCCTCGTTTGTTGCTTGTACCGCCCGCCTAATGCCTAGGTCACATATAAACCGGGCCCCGTACGATTTTCCCTGCCCGGCGGCTTCCCGTGGATTTTAATAGAGACCGTACGGGAACCTTCCGATTTTCTTTTCTACGGCATGTGTGGTCACATATTCTGCGGCGCCCGGGAGGTGCCCGGTGAAAATTAGTCGAGTGAAATGCAAGGCGACCGTAAGGATGCCGGCCGGTAAGCTTACGTGCTCCGTCCGATGAGCAGGTGCACCCGTGGCTCCCGGAAGGTGCCCTGCCGGGGTCCTCAAGGTGCCCTGCCGGGGACCGGCCGGGGTCCTTCAGGCGCCCGGCCGGGTCCCGTGCGGTGCACTGAACTATGTGTCCTCTGAAATCCGCACCTCAAGGTTCCCGTAAAGATTTTTCATGAGAATTGACCCCCAAAAATCGTGAGGGGCCCGTCCGGACATCGTCCGGAGCCCGCACGGGACCCATAAGGTGCCCTGCGGGCCCTTCACGGGCTCTCTACGACCTAACGGTCAGATAAAAACGCCGGGAGAATTGGGAACAGCCGACTCAGCACCACGGCGCCCGTACGGCTTCAAAAACTGTCCCGGCGCCAGTAGGATCTTTACGGTAGCCGGCCGGACACCGGCCGAAAATTCCCAAAATGTCTGTTTTTACTCGCCGTACGGGCCCCGGAGTGTATATGTGAAAGCCCCATTACTCGAGCCCCGAATACTTGGACACCTTCTCGAATATGTTAGAGAGTATCATAATGGAAAATAAGGATTTGATTATACTTGGTGATTTCAATGTTGATTATAGCAGTGGAAATGATACAGCAATCCACTCCTTAGAATATCTTTTTGCTTTGCATCAGCTTATCCACAAACCAACACGTGTAACTGCATCTTCTTCAACTTGTATTGACCTGATTCTCACTACAATGCCAGATTCGCATATTATTAGTGGCGTTGGTCAGATTTCTTTAAGTGATCATTACATGATATATACGTGTGTAAATTGTAAAGTAAATAATTCTGGTCACAAAATGGCCCGTTTCAGAGCATATACAAAAATTGAGTCTGAGGAATTTCTATACGATGTAAGCTGTTGTGATAGTCTTGTGAAGGATTATAACCTACAAACGGAATGTCCATCTAATGACATTTGGCTTTCCTGGATGAATGCATTTTAAAAAATGTGTAACAAACATGCACCCATTAAATGTACTAGTGTTAAGAATAAATATAACCCATGGATAACACCAGACAGTGTAGCCTCCAGGAACAAAAGAGATTATCTCACTATGAATATGACGAACAAAGAAAGCGGACAAAATATACAGTTCCTCAGGTAGACAAAGGAACATCCCTTCACTGCTATCATGTAAAAATGTGTAGAACAGGTGAATATGCATGTGACACCTGTTCTACACATTTTTACATAATAGCAGTGAAGGGATGTTCCTTTGTCTACCTGAGGAACTGTATATTTTGTCCGCTTTCCTTGTCCGTCATGTTCATAGTGTCTTAAACGTAAAGCTAAATGTGACGTTTCCTTCAATGAATTCCGTAAACAAAGGAATACTGTACTGAGTGATGTTCGGAAGGCAAAGACTGATTATTATAAAACGGTTTCTATCAAATTTCAAAATGACCCCAAGAAACTCTGGAGTGAACTCCATCGAGCCACTGGTTATTCAAAATATGAAGATAATGCTCATAATGACTTAAGTTCTGAAGAACTGAATGATTTTTTCATTAATATAGGCCAGGAGATTACGAACTCCTTTCTTCAAGAATCATTATGCTGGAGAAATCCAAAGTGTCTTTATGAATTTAAATTTATTGAAATTTCGGAAGATGATGTTTTGAATTTGTTAAGAAAACTACCAACAAAAAGCAATTTAGATGTATTAGATATTGACAGCAAGTTACTAAATATTGCTGCGCCATTTTTATCAAAAAAACTAACTACTATTTTCAACTACTTATTAAAGAATAGATTTGTGTTTACCGACTGGAAATATGCGCGTGTCACCCCTATCTATAAGGGAAGAGGAGATAAGAGTGTCTTTTCAAACTATAGACCAATTTCTGTTGTATCCCATTTAGCTAAAATTCAAAAGAAGCTGGTTCTAAAGCAATTTAGTTCGTATTTACTCCAGCATGATCGTATAACACTTGAACAATTAGCATTCTTGAAAGATCACTCCACTGTTACGTGCCTACACAGAGTAATAGATGATTGGTTTGAAGCATTAAATGCTCGTGAAGTTGTTGCTGTCTGTTTCTTTGATATATCTAAATGCTTTGATGCTATATCTCACGAATTGTTACTTTTACAACTACAATACCATGGTGTACAAGGTACAGAATTACGCTGGTTTAAAAGCTATTTAAGTGGAAGAAAACAAGCTGTAAGCCTAAATGGTAAACTGTCTAAACCAGGTGAAGTAACGATCGGAATTCCTCAGGGTGGGGTACTTGGCCCAACCTTTTTCCTTCTTTATATTAATGACATTATTCAAAGTGTAAATGCTGGTTCATGTAGTATTTTTGCAGATGATGTAGCAATTTATACTACTGGTAAAACTGTGAATGAAGCTGAGTCTAAATTACAGATTTGCATCAATGAATTAGAGAAATGGTATAATAATAATAGATTAAAGATTAATATTGATAAAACTCATGTTATGGTTGTATCCTCGAGAGCTAATTGCAACCAAAATGAACTAAACGTATATTTAAATGGCACCAAACTAAAACAGGTTAATTTGGCGAGATATCTAGGTGTTAATATTGATTGTCATTTGACCTGGCTTGAACATGTCAAACAAGTGTGTAAAAGCCTTGCATATAAACTTTTCTTATTACGAAGATTAAGTAACACGTTAAGCACGTCCCTGCTAAATACTTTTTATAAAGCAACCATTCAACCATGTATTGATTATGCATGCTCAGTGTGGGGAAACTGTTCACTTAAATACCGTGATTATATTCGTCGTATACAGAAAAGAGCTTCCCGTATAGTGTCGAAACATTATGGTTCACGCTATATCAGCGTCTCTAAACTATTTAAAGATTTGAAATGGCAAACTTTTGAAACCAGGAAAGATTACTTTATTAATTTGCTTATGTTCCGATGTATACATGGTAATGCTCTAGTAAGACTATGTAATGAAATTTAAATGTTCTGTGATAGACATGGTTTCAACACTCGCAATTCTGACTCACTCAATGTGGTCTTACCAAAACCAAATACGGAATTATTCAAGCAATCGTTTAGATATTCAGGCCCGAAAACATGGAATTCTCTCTCAAATTAAATGCAAAATCATTATACTTTTTCCTCTTTCAAAAATAATTATAAACGCACATTTTTCTGAAATAAAAGATGAATTTTTCCATGTTCTGGCCCGCCGTACTCTATAATCATGATAATCGTTGATCAAAGTTTGTTTCGATTTCATTTTATGTAATATATTTATATTTATATACATTGTATTAGATGCTTCCTTATGTATAATATTGATATGGATTATTATATTCGTATTTGCACTTGTTATCTAATTCTAACCATGGGGAATTCCTAACCGTCTTTATTGTTGCTATTTTATTTTTTCACTCAACGAATAAGATTGGTCATTCATTAACTTCTTTCAAACGTGTTTCTAATATTGTGTTTTTCTTGCATTTTAAAACATTTTGTGTATTTTTTGACTGATGTAATGAAAAGAATCCCATTGGTTAGAAGCGGAAATGTTTAATCATGTTAACAAAGACATCGATGAAAAACGGCTTTGCTGACTCGATTGTTTCTTTTTTAACCTGTATAAATATGTCAAATAAATAAATAAATAAATCCACCCCTGGATAACCACCCCCAGTCAACTACCCCCTAGGACAACTAACCCACAGGACAACTTCCCCCTGGGACAACTACCCCCGGATATCTACTCCCCGACAAATACCCGTAGGATAGTTGTCCAGGGGGTAGTTGTCCTAGAGGATGGTTGTCGTAGGGGTTAGTTGTCTGGGGGTAGTTGTCCGGGGGTCGTTGTTCAAGGGGATAGTTGTCCGGGGTATTTTGTCCAGGGTTATTGGTCCGGGGTAGTTGTCTGGGGGCTAGCTGTCCCGGGGTAGTTGTCCGGGGGTAGTTGTCCTGGGGGTAGTCATCCTAGAGGGTGGTTGCCCTAGGGGGTAGGTGTTCGGATACGGTCTTATGTGTATGAACATACATGTAACTATATATAATGTATACACATATATATGAATATTAGCATATATTCTGAAATATTGTTTATAATGTTTGTCAGCATTGTTTCGGAATTTGCAATTTTTCCTGTTAGGGACCGGTGGAAAATGCAATTAATTATTGATAATTTATTGCATTTTCTTTGTTTTTTATTATTTGTGGGGGCTGTCCCCTGCGGTACCACCCGTTGCGTACATTCATGATTCAGTGGTAAAGCAAAGGCCTCGTAACCGTGTCGATGTGCTATATTAGTGCCCTTTTGTGAGACATTTATCCCCATTATTGTCAGTTATGAGGTACACAATGTAGGTCCCCTAGTTAATACGCATAGTAGCAAACCCATGCTTTAGCAGTCACGCAAAACAAACACTTGCAAATAATTATTCAATAAACAATCTAAGAATATATACTATTATCTAGATTTATTAGGAATAAATCATCGTCAAAATTATTCCATAATTAGGATTTTAAAAATGTATTTCATCTTTATGTCCAACAATTATATACACACATATTAAAAAAACAATCTAAATAGATAGCCTACTTTTCTTCATCATGTAGTTCATCCACCATTTTGTCTCTCTGCCCCTCCCCTATCTTTCTCTTTTTATCTCCCCCTCTCCCTCTCTCTCCCTCTCTCTCTCTCTCTCTCTCTCTCTGTCTCTCCCTCTTGGCTTCTCGAATTTGATTTTCTTAACGTAGACCTTATAAACAGTTCTGCCTCGAGAATCGAAAAAACGAAATTCAAATTATTTCCAAACACAAAAAATAAATATACTAACATATCGTTTCATTTGAATTATATGGTTCATTGAAATACTGAACCTGGCATCGCGTGGAATAAATGACATTTAATTTTCATGATTAAAGCAACTTCACATGCACACCATTGTTTTAACAACTTTGACTCGACGTGGAAACATTAAAAAGAACATATAGCGAAAAAAAGTAACTAAATATTCTTAAAACAGGTTCAAATTATGTTTGTAAGACTAATACAAATAATTGTTTCTTATTAAGGGCTTTTAATGAAATTGATTAGAGCGGTGACTCAACAACAAATACAACAACTATATTTGGAACAATATCATATATACATATAGCAATTAGGAGTAAACATAGTAATTATCGATATGTAAAGATTGGGCATAATATTAATAGCAATATTATAAAAGACAATGACATAATAATAGCAATGGCATCAGACTTTCGAGGCTTCAGCAGCACATCCTGTCCAAACCAAATCTGCATCAGTACCACCACCACCCCCTCCCTCCGGATGTGACCGGGCCTTTAGTGAGCGCTACTAGTCTGGCCGCTGAGTTCTCGAATTGTTAGAGGCGTTGCAGCTTGTAGTTAGGAAGATGTATCAGAAGAAAATTGCAACATTCTAACATTCTAAGCGGGAAGAGATGAGGGATTGAATCATGGTTTCAGAAGCCTTGCGTGTCAGGAATCTTCGGATGTGCGAAAGATTGCAGAGTTGCAATCAAATGGGTTAACATGTGTGAGATACATGATTATTTAGAGTCATGTTCGAATCGATGACAATGTTCCGGCATTTATTTGTAGGGCTGATCTGATCATCACAAATTGTAACATCAAGAAACTCATATATAAATGTCTCAGGATAATGTGTGATGTATATACTTTTTACATTAAACAAAGACCAAACTTCTTCTGAAGTGAAAAGTTGTATGTATATCACTGCGGGCTCGACTGTACATGTGTTTGTCGAGATAATTGTAAGTATTATTCGATAATCTTAGGAAATGTTTTTACGCTGTCAGCTTAACTTTGGGTCCCCCATCCCTTTGGGTCTCTAATGAGGCAGGTCCCCAGATAGGTACGTTGATTTTCTCAAGTTGTTTGTTACCAAGGATCATATCAGCTGCTCTTTCTGCTATCATAATGGTTGGAGCATTCGTGTTCCCACTGGTGATGCTTGGCATAATGGACGCATCAACAACTCTGAGATTCTCAAGGCCAATGACCCGGGTGTTGCTGTCAACAACGGCCATAGGATCCTCTTCAGAACCCATCTTGCAGGTACTGGTTGGGTGGTAGGTAGTTTCCGCGTTGGCGCTGATAAAGGCATCGAGCTCAGAATCCGTCTGGACAGGGGGTCCTGGTGCTGCTTCCTCTCCACGGTACTCATCAAAGGCTTTCTGCGCAATGATCTCTCGAGTGAGCCTGATACTTTCTCGCATGTCCCTACGGTCAATCTCGGTGTCCAGGTAGTTGGGGTCAATCATAGGATACTCTGTAGGATCACGAGACTTGAGTTTAATGAATCCTCGGCTAGTCTCTCTCAATGTGTTGACATGAACCTGGAACCCATGGCAGTCGCCCAGTATTTGCCCATGATAATGAGATATTACTGGCACAAAGTGCAACTGGATATCGGGATGTTTTACTTCAGCACGACTCCTTAGAAAAGCACCAGCTTCGAGGTGAGCTGTAGTTCCGAGCCCTGTCTGGAACATGAACCACTCAAGCCCGATGGCCATCATAGTGAAAGGAAGTTTCCACTGGGTCTTGTATAGGGAAACGGGCTTCGTACAGGTATATTGGACATAGACCTGCAAGTGATCTTGGAGGTTCTGCCCTACACCGGGAAGATGGACAACCACCGGAATGCCGAGCGCTTTCAAGTCATCTGCATTTCCCACACCAGACAACAATAGCAACTGCGGCGAATTTACTGCTCCCCCAGACAGAATTACATCTTGCGATGCTTTTGCAACCTTCTTTACTTTATTACAGGTGAACTCAATACCTATCGCTTTTGTTCCTTCAAACAAAACTCTATCACATAATGATTGTGAATAGATTGTCAGATTCTTCCTTTGTTGGACATCACCCGAACGAAGATATGCATTCGAACAGTTCCATCTGCGACCGTTGTGGACTGTCTGGTCTATCCACCCGACACCTTCCTGCTGGTATCCGTTCATATCAGATGTGTGTGGATATCCAGCTTCCATGCCCGCGTTAACGAATGCCTCGAAGAGAGGATTTTTTGATTTGCTGGTGGAGACATGAAGAGGGCCGTTGCCACCCCTGTAGTCATCTTCACCGAGCTCGTGGCATTGGGAACGTTTGAAGTACGGCAAACAATCGGTGTAAGACCATCCGGTAGCGCCCTCTCGCTCCCACCTATCGTAATCCTCAGGATGTCCTCTGACGTAGACCATTCCGTTGATAGAGGAAGAGCCACCTAGGACCTTGCCCCTCGGCCAGAACATTTCCCTGTTGTTCATGTGCCTTTGAGGAGCTGTGTGGTAATACCAGTTATGGGTCTTGCCACCGACAGAGAGCAATACGGCAGCGGGCATCTGAATCTTCCACGAGTTGTCTTTCGGTCCCGCTTCCAGAAGTAGAACTTTGTTGCTAGGTTCGTCAGAGAGGCGGTTGGCAAGAACACATCCCGCAGACCCTGCTCCAACGATGATGTGGGTGTAATTATCATCACCACTTTGTTTGGTCTGAACGCTGAATGATTTTGATTGCTGGAAACCGGAAGCAGCAGGAAGAAAAGAGACTTGCCTCAAGTTGTTTAGGCCTGTATTCGAGAGGAAAAAGTGGAATAAGAAAGGATTAACAAGGGAATTATCAAAATGTAAAAAAACGACTCCAGAAATACTGAAGTTGGTTATTTGAGTTAGGAAGAACAATTTCCTCTATTAATGCCAACAAGTCCAACAAATTAGCCAATGGCTATTGCATGGGTTTATACAAAATATTGGTCGTAATTTTGATAAATGTGGACAAGAAAATCATCTCTTCAATAGGTGGTACTGCACACTCTAGTTTGTTAATCATGTAAAAGGTTAATGCATTATCAAATATTAAGAGTATGCCATAGAAATTTATATTTATCAACATATTTTAGACACATCAAAATCAAATTTGGATACAACAGCAGGTGATCTTGTACGTTGATAGTACTGTTTCTAAAAGGCCTAAAACACCCATATTGCTGCAATTCATGCACAGTCTCCTCAGTTTTTCTGTTATATTTTACGGAAGGCTATGTCTTAAATTTATATAAGTCACATCTTATGCAATTTCGAACTCATACTACTGGAATTATAGCCATTCTCGAGAACCGTGTTTTACAGTGTTAGCCAATCTTATGTAGACGGTAACGTTTTTACGGTCCTCTCTTTACACAACAATCCGCTCACAGCGAAGCTCTTATTACGGAAGCACGTTTACTGAAAAGTCTTGTTTATCTTATGCTATGGTCACATTACCCAAAAGTAGACTGCTCGGCGGCCGAGCGGCGAGTTTTTAACCAATTCTGCCCGCAGGCTGCCCGGCCACCGAGCGGCGGCCTCCCAGGCACCGCTCGTTTTTAGGGCATCGCTCGGTCGCCGCTGAAGTTTTAGTCGGGAGTTAAAATTTGGGCGGCGCCTGCTCACTTTTCACTCGCCGCCCAAAATACGCCTAATCGCTGGGCGATGCCTAAATTCCAGCAGCGACCGAGCAGGCTACTGATCGGTCGGTGGCTGCTCTGATTTGTGACCATAGCTTTAGATACGTATTTGAAAGAGAAATAAAAAACAGAATTGTTGTAAATCAGGAGCTAAAAAGCCTGACCAGAGTTTGTTAAAGAAACTGTTATAAGCACTTCAAATGAAAAGTAGCAAAATATTGTATAGTTGAGCAAAAATATGTGATTTCTATTGATAACATTGTGCGTCAAATGTATTTGTTCTCACAAGTTTATTTTGTTGTTTGAATGTAAATATGCATCTCATTAGATGCACACAAAAAATAATTCTACTATTTACCACTTCTACT
This sequence comes from Strongylocentrotus droebachiensis, assembly GCA_035222895.1. NCBI lineage: Eukaryota > Metazoa > Echinodermata > Echinoidea > Camarodonta > Strongylocentrotidae > Strongylocentrotus > Strongylocentrotus droebachiensis. The sequence continues at coordinate 365,056 of JAVYIG010000083.1, forward strand.
ACTACAGCTACTACTACTAATTCTACTACTACTACTACTACTACTACTGCCACCACCACCACTATACTACAACAACAACTACTACTACTACTACTACTACTACTACTACTACTACTACAACTAATATTACTACTACTACTTCTACTACTACTACTACCACTACTTCTTCTACAGCAACTACTACTACTACTACTACTACTACTACTACAACTTCTTCTACTACTACTACTACTACTACTACTACAACTTCTACTACTACTACTACTACTACTACTACTACTACTACTACAATAACTACCACTACTATGAGTACTTCTACTACTACTACTACTACTACTACTACTACTACTACTACTACTACCACTACTACCACTACTACAGCTACTACTACTACCACTACTACCACATGTACTACAACTAATGATATTACTGCTACTAATCCTACTACTGTTACTGCTATTATTACTACTACTTCTGCTATTACCACTACTATTATAATATCAAGGATATGGAATCGATATTTGATGTCAAACTTACCTTGCCTAAACCTTGCCAATGAAAGATACATGACTTTCTTCTGGGTCAAAACATTCACACCAAAGTGATATCTAGAGAACTAAGCGAAGGACCATGCGTCGAGTCCGAGTAAGGATGAAATGGCATATGCGATAGCTGAGTGGCCCTGAACGTGTACTGGTGGATGTCCGTCATACCTTCCTGGTTTTATTTGTAATCATCCATACGTAAAAAAGGAGAGGGTTAGAAATTTCATTCACCACATATTGAATAGTATTTGTTCGATATGCTTGCTTGGGTCGCATGGGAAAAACAGGAGTAAAGATTAACGCCTACCATACGGTAAAGTTCGTCAATATGACCATGAACCTTTGTAGTAGGTCCATGATATAACCTAACCTTCGGAGACAGATACAGTTTGCAACACGGGCTGATTGATCACGACTCCGGACACAAATTCCGAAACAATGCTGACAAACATATAAACAATATTTCAGATTATAATCTAATATTCATATTAGATTATATGTTAATATTCATATTAGATTATATGCAAATATTCATATATATGTATATAAATACATATACGTATATATATAGTTACATGTATGTACATACACATGATACCGTATCCGGACGCCTACCCCTGGACATCCACCCCCGGATAACCACCCCAGTCAACTACCCCCTAGGGCAACCACCCTCTAGGACGACTAGCCTTGGACATCCACCCACGGATAACCACCCCAGTCAACTACCCCCTAGGGCAACCACCCTCTAGGACGACTACCCCCGGGACAACTACCTCCTAGGACAACTACCCCATAGGGAAACTACCCTCTAGGACGACTACCCCCTGGACATCCACCCCCGATAACCACCCCCAGTAAACTACCCCTTAGAACTACTACCCCGTAGGAAAACTACCCCCTAGGGCAACCACCCTCTAGGACGACTACCCCCGGGACAACTACCCCCGGACAACTACCCCCAGACAATTACCCCTTAGGACAACTACCCCCTAGGAAAACTACCCCTCGGAAAACAACCCTCCAGGACAACTACCCCCTAGGAAAACTACCCCGGACATCTACCCCCGACAAGTAGCCCCTAGGGTAGTTGTCCTAGAGGATGGTTGTCGTAGGGGTAGTTGTCTGGGGGTAGTTGTCTGGGGGTAGTTGTCCGAGGTAGTTGTCCGGGGATAGTTGTCTAAGGGAGTAGTTGTCCTAGGGAGAAGTTGTCTGGGGTAGTTGTCCTGGGGGTAGTCGTCCTAGAGAGTGGTTGCCCTAGGGGTAGGTGTCCGGATACGATTTTATATGTATGTACATGTACATACATGTTAAACTATAATACTTATATTCGTTTTATAAACATATATATGAATATTAGCATATAATGTGAAATATTGTTTATATTTTTGTCAGCATTGTTTCAGAATTCACAATTTTTTCTGTTGGGGACCGGGGAAAATGCAATGAATTATTGATAATTTATTGCATTTTCTTTATTCTTTATTATTTGTGGGGGCTGCCCCCTACCCTAGCACCCGCTGCGTACAGTCATGATTCAGTGGTACAGCAATAGCCTCGTAACTGTGAGGCCCCAGGATCAAAACCGTGTCGATGTGCTATATTAGTGCCCTTTTGTGAGACATTTATCCCCATTATCGTCAGTTATAAGGTAGGTCCCCTAGTTAATAAGCATAGAAGCAAACCCATGCTTTAGCATTCACGCTTCTATTTTGCAAATTATTATTCAATAAATCTAAGAACGTATACTATTATCTAGATCTATTAGGAATAAATCACAAAATCATTCCATAAATTAGGGTAGACAAAATTATTCCATCTTTATGATCAACAGTGTATATACACATATATTACAAAAACAATCTATATAGATTTTCGTCATCATTTAGTTCATCCCCCCTTTTGTCTCTCTGCCCCCTCTCTTTCTCTCTTTATCTCCATTTCTCTTTTTCGATCTCCCTCTGTCTCTCCCTCTTGGCTTCTTGATTTGATTTTCTTAACGTAGACCTTTTGAATGGTTCTGTCTCGAGAATCGAAAAAAAAAAAGAATTAAAATATTTCTTCACACAGAAAAATGAATATACGAATATACCGTTTTATTTGAATTGTATGGTTCATTGAAATACTGAGCCTGGCAGCGCGTGGGATAAATGACATTTAGTTTACATGATTAAAGAAACTTCACTTGCACATCATTGTTTCAACAATTTGGACACGACGTGGAAACATTAAAAAGAACATACAGCAACAACCAAAAAACTAAATATTTTTAAAACAGGTTCAAATTATGTTTTTAATACTAATTTTAAAAAATTGTTTCTTAAAGGCTTTTACTAAATACTGATCAGAGCGGTGATTCAACAAATACAACAAATTTATTTGGGACAATAACCTATATACATATAGCACTTAGGAGTAAACAAAGTAATTATCGATATGTAAAGATTGGGCATAATATGAATAACAATATTATAACAGACAAGGACATAATAATAACGATGGTATCAGACATGTTTATCACCTCTGTTGTTGAGAGCCTAAAATATGATGACAATAGTTAACATGAAGTCAATACCTCTCTGACTCACAGCAGCAATATGAACTCGACTAAATTACGATGGGAAGAGTTTATTTTTGAAAGTTTCATCTGTATTACATAGGCGGCACACCCCCCGTTAAAACCAAATATGATTACCCCCCCCCCCCCCCCCTCCCCCTAACCGGGGTTGGGTGTGAGCAGAGCGGAGTCGTCGTGGTGGTTCGTAGAGGTGGCCTAGGTCTTGTATGTACTATGAGGGTGCAGTGCAATGAAATGTGTGATACATGAGAAGAATTCTTTTGAAGATGATAGAAAGCCAGTGCAGTACCTGAAACCTATGATGGGGCTACTCACATATTAATACATACGGGGATGTGCCGCTCTAACTCGCTTTTTCACAAAATAATCCCTAAACGTGGGTCCCAAATTTTACCAAAATATAACAAAACATGGGTCCGTTTTTCCAAAATTGTGGAAAATGGGCCTATATTTCGAGAAAAATCTGCAACAAATTACCCTACAAAATAGGTAGGGGTTTCGAGGCTTCAGCAGCACACTCCCATCCAAACCAGTTCGGAGTAACCCCCCCCCCCCCCCCCCGGCTGTGAGTGGTGCATTTAGTGAGCGCTACAAGTCTGGCCGCTGAGTTTTTGAGTTGTCGGAGGCGTTGCAGCTTGTGTATCAAAAGAGAATTGCAAAAGTCTAACCGGGAAGAGATGAGGGAATGAACCATGGTTTCAGTAGCCTTACGTGATCTTCGAACCTGCGAAAGGTTGCGGAGTTGGGATCTAATAGCTGAACATGTTTTGGATAGACGGTGATTTAGGCATGTTAGAATCGATAAAAACACCAATCTTCCGGCATTTATCTTTAGGGCTGATCTGATCATCACAAACTGTAACATCAGGAGTCACATGTATTAAATGTCTCAGGATGATGTGTGGTGTATATACTTGTTAAATTTAAAAAAGATCAAAATTCCTCCAGAAGTGAAAAGTTGGTACCAGATGTATTTAAAATTTCGGGCTCGACTGTATATGTGTTTGGTGAGATAATTGTGTGTGTATTCGATAATCTTAGGAAATATGTTTACGCTGTCGGCTTAACTTTGGGTTCCCCATCCCTTTGGGTCTCTAATGAGGCAGGTCTCCAGACAGGTACGTTGATTTTCTCCAGTTGTTTGTTACCAAGGATCATATCAGCTGCTCTCTCTGCTATCATAATGGTTGGAGCATTAGTGTTCCCACTGGTGATGCTAGGTATAATGGACGCATCAATAACCCTGAGATTCTCCAGGCCAATGACCCGGGTGGTGCTGTCAACAACGGCCATAGGATCCACTTCAGAACCCATCTTGCAGGTGCTGGTTGGGTGGTAGATAGTTTCCGCTTTGGCGCTGATAAAGGCATCGAGCTCAGAATCCGTCTGGACAGAGGATCCTGGTGCTGCTTCCTCTCCACGGTAGTCATCAAAGGCTTTCTGCGCAACGATCTCGCGAGTGAGCCTGATACTTTCCCGCATGTCCCTACGGTCAATCTCGGTGTCAAGGTAGTTAGGGTCAATCATAGGATACTCTGTAGGATCACGAGACTTGAGTTTAATGAATCCTCGGCTAGTTTCTCTCAACGTGTTGACACAAACCTGGAAGCCATGGCAGTCGCCCGGTATTTGCCCATGGTCATGAACTAATACTGGCACAAAGTGCATCTGGATATCGGGATGTTTTACTTCAGCACGACTCCTTATAAAAGCACCTGCTTCGAGGTGAGCTGAAGTTCCAAGCCCTGTCTGGAACATGAACCACTCAAGACCCATGGCCACCATAGTGAAAGGAAGTTTCCACTTGGCCTTGTATAAGGAAACGGGCTTCGTACAGGTATATTGGACATAGACCTGCAAGTGATCTTGGAGGTTCTGCCCTACACCGGGAAGATGTGCAACCACTGGGATGCCGAGCGCTTTTAAGTCATCTGCATTTCCCACACCAGACAACATTAGCAACTGCGGCGAATTTACTGTTCCCCCAGAAAGAATTACATCTTGCGATGCTTTTGCAACCTTCTTTACTTTATTACAGGTGAACTCAATACCTATCGCTTTTTTTCCTTCAAACAAAACTCTATCACATAATGATTGTGAATAAATTGTCAGATTCTTCCTTTGTTGGACATCACCCGATCGAAGATATGCATTCGAACAGTTCCACCTGCGACCTTTGTGGACTGTCTGGTCTATCCACCCAACACCTTCCTGCTGGTACCCGTTCATATCAGATGTGTATGGATATCCACATTCCTTGCCCGCGTTGACGAATGCCTCGAAGAGAGGATTTTTGGATTTGCTGGTGGAAACATGAAGAGGGCCGTTGCCGCCCCTGTACTCATTTTCACCGAGCTCGTGGCATTGAGAACGTTTGAAGTACGGCAAACAATCGGCGTAAGACCACCCTGTAGCGCCCTCTCGCTCCCACCTATCGTAATCATCAGCATGTCCTCTGACGTAGACCATTCCGTTGATAGAGGAAGAGCCACCCAGGACCTTGCCCCTCGGCCAGAACATCTCCCTGTTGTCCATGTGCCTTTGTGGAACTGTGTGATAATACCAGTTGTGGGTCTTGCCACCGATAGCGAGCGTTGCGGCAATGGGCATCTGAATCTGCCACGAGTTGTCTTTCCGTCCCGCTTCCAGAAGTAGAACTTTGTTGCTAGGTTGGGCAGAGAGGCGGTTTGCAAGAACACATCCTGCAGACCCAGCTCCAACGATGATGTGCGTGTAATCATCATCACCACTTTCCTTGGGTTGAACGCTGAATGATTTCGATTGCTGGAAATAAGAAGAATCCGTACGAAAAGATATCTGCCTCAGGTTGCTCAGGCCTGTAATCGAGAGGAAAAAGTGGAATAAGAAAGGATAACAAATGGAGTTATCAAAATGAAAAAACGACTCCAGAAATACTGAAGTTGGTTATTTGAGTTAGGAAGAACAATTTCCTTTAATGCCAACAAGTCCAAAAAATTAGGCAATGATTATTGCATGGATTTATACCAAAATATTGGCCGTAATTTTGATAAATGTGGACGAGAAAATCATCTCTTCAATAGGTAGTACTGCAAACTCTAGACTAGTTGTTTAATTATGTAAAACGTTTATTCATTATCAAACATGTAGAGTATGCAGTAGAAATTTATATTCATCAACATATTTTAGACACATGAAAATCGAATTCGGATACTGCAGCAGGTGATCTTGTCCGTTGATATAGTTTCTGTCGAGGCGTAAAGCACCCATATTGCTGCAAATATATGCACGGTCTCCTCAGCTTTTCTGGTTTATTTTATGGTAGGCTATGTCTTAAATTTCAATAAGTCACATCTTAGGCAATTTCGAACTCATATACTGGAAGTATAGCCATTCTCGAGAACAGTGCTTTACCGTGTTAACCAACCTATGGAGACGGTAACGTTTTGAGTCTTTCTCTCTTTATACAACAATCAGCGCACAGCGAAGCTCTTATCACGGAAGCACGTTTTACTGACATGTCTTGTTTCTCTAAAGACTTTGCTGCTGCTACTACTAATACTACTACTACTACTACTACTACTACTACTACTACTATTATTATTACTACATAGGGTAGATTTCCCTTTAACAAATTATATGCACTCCTCTGATATGTCAAAAGAACATTAGCGTTCACTGCAACGAATACCGGGAACGAATAATAATACTCCTACTATTACTGCTATTATTACTACCAATTCATGCTATTGCCACTTCTACCGTGCGTCCCAAAAAAAACTATACACTTTTGAAATGGCTGCCGAATAAGAAATATATGATTCTAGGGGAAAAGTTGTATATGTATCGAAAGCTCATAAACTCAACTTTCACATGACAATTTTGTAAGCTCCAAAGGATTTACCTCTCACAAATTAGAAGGCTAATTCCTGCGCAACCTAATTTTCATACCCTTTACAAAAGTGAGCAGTGCTCACCCAAGCATTTCTGGTGTCATATGAAAGCTGAGTTTAAGAGCTTTCTATACATATAAAATTTCTCCCCCAGAATCATATATTTTTGTTATTCGGCAACCATTTCAAAAGTGTATGGTTTTTGGGGGACGCACGGTATTATAATGTCTAGGCCATATGGAATCGATATTCAATGTCAAACTTACCTGGCCTAAACCTTGCCAATGATGAATACATGACTTCTCCTGGGTCAAAACATTCACACCAACGTGATCTCTAGAGAACTAAGCGAAGGATCATGCGTCGAGTCCGAGCGAGGATAAAATGGCATATACGATAGCTGACTGACATGAACGTGTCATACCTTCCTGGTTTTATTTGTAATTATCTATACGATAAAAAAGGAGAGGGTTAGAAATGTCATTGACCACATATTGACTAGTGTTTTTTGGATATGTTTGCTTTTGTCGCATGGAAAAAAGCAGGAGTAAAGGTTAACGACTTCCATACGGTAAAGTTAGTCAATATAACCTAACCTTCAGGGACAGATAACGTTTGCAACACTGGCTGATTGATCAGGACTCCGGACACAAAATTACGAAACAATGCTATCAAATATATAACCAATTTTCCAGATTATAATCTAATATTTACATAAGATTATATGCTAATATTCATAGATATGTATACACATACATATACGTATATATATAGTTACATGGATGTACATACACATAATACCGTATCCGGACACCTACCCCCTGGACATCCAACCCTGGATAACCATCCCCGGTCAACTACCTCCTAGGACAACTACCCCCTAGTCCAACACCCCTTAGGGCAACCACCCTCTAGGACGACTAGCCATGGACATCCACCCCCGGATAAGCACCCCCAGTCAACTACCCCCTAGGGCAACCACCCTTTAGGACGACTACCCCCGGGACAACTACCCTCATGCAACTACCCCTTAGGACAACTACCTCAAAGGACAACTACCCCCTAGGAAAACCACCCTCTAGGACGACTACCCCCAGGACAACCACCCCGGACAACTACCCCGAGACAACTACCCCTTAGGACAACTACCCCCTAGGAAAACTACCCCGGACATCTACCCCCGACAAGAACCCCCCAGAGTAGTTCTCCTAGAGGATGGTTGTCGTAGGGGGTAGTTGTCTGGGGGTAGTTGTCCGGGTTAGTTGTCCAAGGGGGTAGTTTTCCGGGGGAATTGGTCTGGGGTTAGTAGTCCTCCGGAGAAGTTGTCTGGGGGTCGTTGTCCTGGGGTAGTCGTCCTAGAGGATGGTTGCCCTAGGGGTAGGTGTCCGGATACGGTATTATATGTATGTACATGTACATACATGTAACTACAATACTTATATTTTTTCATAAACATATATATTAATATTAGCATATAATCTGAAATATTGTTTATATGTTTGTCAGCATTGTTTCGGAATTCGCAAGTTTTTCTGTTGGGGACCGGGGAAAATGCAATTAATTATTGATAATTTATTGCATTTTCTTTAGTCGTTATTATATGTGGGGGCTGCCCCCTACCCTAGCACTGCTGCGTACAGTAATGATTCAGTGGTACAGCAATAGCCTCGTAACTGTGAGGCCCCATGATCAAAACCGTGTCGATGTGCTATATTAGGGCCCTTCTGTGAGACATTTATCCCCATTACTGTCAGTTATGAGGTAGGTCCCCTAGTTAATAAGCATAGAAGCAAACCCATGCTTTAGCAGTCACGCAAAACAAACACTTCCAAATTAATATTCAATTAAATCTAAAAATGTATAGTATTATCTAGATCTATTAGGAATAAATCATTGTCAAATTCATTTAAATTAGGGTAGACAAAATTATTCCATCTTTATGACCAACAGTGTATATACACATATATTACAAAAACAACCTATATAGATTTTCGTCATCATTTAGTTCATCTCCCTTTTGTCTCTCTGCCCCCTCTTTATCTCCATTTCTCTTTCTCTCTCTCCCTCTTGGCTTCTTGAATTTGATTTTCTTAACGTAGACTTTTCGAATAGTTCTGTCTCGAGAATCGAAAAAAAGAAACAATTTGAATTATATCTTCACACAGAAAAAATGAATATACGAATATACCGTTTTATTTAAATTGTATGGTTCACATCATTTTTTTAACAATTTGGACACGAGGTGGAAACATTAAAAAAACATATTAAAAAAAAAAAAAAAAAAAAAAAAAGGTTCAAATCATGTTTTTAATACTAATACAAATAATTGTTTCTGATTAAGGGAATTTACTAAATACTGATTAGAGCGGTGATTCAACAAAATATACAACAAATGTATTTGGAACAATTACATATATACATAGAGCACTTATGCCTAGGTCACATTTGCTCTACGGCTAGGATATGGCGGCCGTACGCCCCCGAAATCGAGAGATACTTGCATAGGCCGCAGCGAATCTGCGGTGGGCTCAGGGTCACCCTAGGGCGTATCCCCATCTTTACAGGCCGTACGGGTCGCCATGTTTTCATTTCTAGGTTCGCCGTAGCGATTAGACACGTCGTAGCCATGCCTTAGAGTTTTCCACGGCGATCGTACGTCGGGCGTACTGTGGCCTTGCGTTTTAGTATGGTCGCACGGTCGCCGTATGGTCCCTCTTCGGCCACCTTGCGGGCACCTTGTCAAAACGCTACGGCCGCCACAGGAACGCCCTAAGGTCACAGTGTGTCATCACTTCAAAGGCCATACGGCAGCCGCAGATTTTTTGTCTCCACAAATTAAAAATACGCCGTGCGTCTACCCTATATGACCACCACCGTGTGTGACCATGGGAATGCTGCGGCGGTCCTATAATTGCTATTGGCCATATATATTTTTTAGACCGCACGGCCGCCGCGGCAAATGTAACCTAGGCATCAGAAGTATAAACATAGTAATTATCGATATGTAAAGATTGGGCATAACATGAACAATAGCAATATTATAAAAGACAATGACATAATAATATCAATGGCATCAGACTTTCGAGGCTTGAGCAGCACATCCTGTCCAAACCAAATCTGCATCAGTACCACCACCACCCCCTCCCTCCGGATGTGACTGGGCCTTTAGTGAGCGCTACAAGTCTTGCCGCGGAGTGCTCGAGTTGTTGGAGGCGTTGCAGCTTATAGTTAGGAAGATGTATCAGAAGAGAATTGCAACATTCCAAAATTCTAAGCGGGAAGAGATGAGGGAATGAATCATGATTTCAGTAGCCTTGCGTGGCAGGAATCCCGTGGATGTGCGAAAGGTTGCAGAGTTGGGATCTAATGGCTTTACATGTGTGGAATACATGATGATTTCGTCATGTTCGAATCGATGACAACACCAATGTTCCGGCATGTATTTGTAAGGCTGATCTGATCATCACAAAATGTAACATCAGGAATCACATATATTTAAATTTCTCAGGATGATCGTGTGATGAATATACTTTTGACATTAAACAAAGACCAAACTTCTTCCTGAAGTGAAAAATTAGTAGGAGTGAGTAGGTGATAATGTTAACTGATATTCTACCAGATGCATGCAAACTTTGGGCTCGACTGTACGGATATGTTGAAATAATTGTATGAATTTTTCGATTATCTGAGAAAATATGGTAATGAACTTTTACGATGTCAGCTTAACTTTGGGTGTCCCATCTCTTTGGTTTTCTAATGAGGCAGGTCTCCAGACAGGTACGTTGATTGGCTCAAGTGGTTTGCTACCAAGGATCATATCAGCTGCCTTCTCTGCTATCATAATGACTGTAGCATTGGTGTTCCCGCTGCAGATGCTGGGCATAATCGACGCATCAACAACTCTGAGATTCTCCAGGCCATGGACCCGGGTGCTGCTGTCAACAACGGCCATAGGATCCTCTTCAGAACCCATCTTGCAGGTGCAGGACGGGTGGTAGATAGATTCCCCTTTGGCGCGGATAACGGCATCCAGCTCAGAATCAGTCTGGACAGATGACCCTGGTGTCACTTCCTCTCCTCGGAACTCATCGAAGGCTCTCTGCGCAACGATCTCTCGCACGAGCTTGACACTTTCTCGTTGATCCCTACGGTCACTCTCAGTGTCAAGGTAGTTGGGGTCAATCAAAGGATACTCTGTAGGATCACAAGACTTAAGCTTAATGAATCCCCGGCTGGTCGCTCTCAATGTGTTGACATGAACCTGGAAGCCATGACAGTCGCCCGGTACTTGCCCATGCTGATGAGCGATTGCTGGCACAAAGTGCATGTGGATATCAGGATGCTTTACTCCAGCACGACTCCTTATAAAAGCACCAGCTTCGACATGATTCGTGGCCGCGAGACCTTTCTGGAACATGAACCACTCAAGACCGATGGCTATCATAGTGAGGGGATTTTTCCACTGGGCACTGTACATTGTAATTGGCTTCGTACATTTATATTGAAGATAGAGTTGAAAGTGATCTTGGAGGTTCTGTCCTACACCGGGAAGATGTGCAACCACTGGGATGCCGAGCGCGTTCAACTCATCTGCATTTCCCACACCTGACAACATTAGCAACTGAGGCGAATTGACTGTTCCCCCAGACAGAATCACTTCTTGTGAGGCTCTTGCAACCTTCTTTCCTTTTTTGGAGGTGAACTCAATACCTATCGCTTTTGTTCCTTCAAACAAAACTCTATCGCATAATGATCGTGATTGGATTGTCAGATTTGTCCTTTTTCGGACATCGGCTGTTCGAAGGTATGCATTGGATGTATTCCATCGTATCCCCTTGTGAACCGTCATATCCAAGTATCCGAACCCCTCTTGCTGGTACCCGTTCTCATCGGATGTGTATGGATATCCGCATTCCATACCCGCTTGGACGAATGCATCGAAAAGGGGATTTTTGGATTTGCCCCTGCAGACATGAAGTGGGCCATCCCCTCCTCTGTAGTCATCTCCACCAAGCTCGTTACACTCCATGCGTTTGAAGTACGGCAGACAATCGGCGTAAGACCATCCTGTGGCGCCCTCTGTCTCCCACCTATCGTAATCATCAGCATGTCCTCTGACGTAGACCATTCCGTTGATGGATGAGGTGCCACCTAGGACCTTACCTCTTGGCCAGTACATCTCCCTGTTGTTCAAGTTCCTTTGAGGAACTGTGTGGTAATACCAGTTGTAGGTCTTGCTACCGAGTGGGTACATCAGGGCAGCAGGCATGTGGATCTTCCAGGTGTGGTCTTTGCGTCCAGCTTCCAGAAGAAGAACCTTGTTTGTAGGGTCGGCAGAGAGACGGTTAGCCAGAACACACCCTGCAGACCCTGCTCCAACGATGATGTGCGTGTACTCATCCTTGGAATGAACGCTGAATGATTTCCGATGCTGGTAATGTGTAGTAGCAGGAAGAATAGACAGTTTCCTCAAGCTGTTTATGCCTGTATATGAAAGAAAGATATTTATTGATTGAAGTACTATTCAAAGGTTATATTTTCAATATACATGTAGAATTACGACATAGCGCTACAAACATATACAATTAAATACTTGTTGATGATTTGTACACTTTACTTGGTCCCTCACTCTAGCACCGTTAACGTCAGTCGGTTACCTCTTTTATCCGGACAAAATAAGACGATGATGACGCTCGAGAGAATAACGACGTCATTTTATATCATTATACGCAAAATAATATGCCCTATGATTATCCTAAGAGAATTAATCACTAAAAACACAACCATCCTCCAAACCAACGAAAATTCAGTATTGACAATAACAAAGCATTTTGCGACATTTCACATTTGAATTGGGCCCACATTTAGGTGTACTGCACGGTTCATACAATGTGTTTACGTATAAAATAAAAAAAATTATTGGTTAGTAAAAGGGGAGAGATAATATTACATGTGCAAGTCGAGCCTAAGCCACAGCTGAACAAAGTACTTTGGTACAAATCACTGAGTTTAGAAAACGTAACAAAACCTTAAAAATGAATTTATTATTACAATTAAGCGCTACTTTAAAATTAAAAAAACCTATTCAATGTCTTACAAGGCACCAACTGATAAATGTAACTAATATAATTTGTGTAAACATGCAGATTATTTAACTTGATATCAAACAAATTATATATTTCCGAAAAATCAACTCGGGTAACTACAAAACCCGATTATATGCCATATAGACATCATATTCAGATTACGCGTCATTGACATGTCCGCACATATTTTATAGGTGACGCAAATGGATATTAGAGACTTTTAGATTTGCACGTCGACATAATGGACTGCTACGTGTGACGTTCTTTTAATGCACTAAAAGGACGTCAAACGACGGTAGCAGTCCACTATGTCGACGTGCAAATCTAAAAGTCCCTATAGAAAAAGACCGGGTTAATAATATTCAAATGCACTAGGTCCCCGGGAAAAAATCATCCATATGGATGATTCATTCCCGGGACCTAGTGACGAGGTATTCCAGCAACCTGTTATATATTAATGAAAGAACTACAATACTAGGAATCCAGTATGCATACATTACTTGTTGTTATGTCGGGCAAATCTCTGACAAACGGCTAGTTTACAATAACCTTTCTTTAAACAGTATGCATAACATTTGAATGTAATAGTAAACCGGTGTATTACCCTATCTTGATTTCTCGAAAGTATAGTTGCTATCGTGTTCGGTATACAAATCATATACGTTGGCGAATTATTATGACTGTACTGTGTCCTATCGTGCACAATTCTCACATGTATTCTTCGGATTTTATTTCCAAACATCTTAAAGGTATAGACCCGTTTTGAAAACGCCCCCCTCTCAAAAATTGGAATGGAAGCTGTTATTACCAATCATGTGAAGGAATATGTTTTGACTAATACGTTATGATACAAATTTTGCCGGGAAACCGCCTACTAATTGATATATTTGGTAAATTATCATATCGATCCGGCCTGGATAGACATCGCGAAAACACTTCAACATTGAACATTTGGGCATAGGCCCTATATATTTTTTTGTTGTTGCGAATTTAGGTTTGAAATATTGCCAACTAGACCTCTGAAGGCAATATTTAAACAATATCGAATGGACATTTTGCACCAAAAACCCTTGAACCTCAATTTTACCACTACCGGTCTATGTCTTTAATTCTCGTTGTCTCTCCCCCTCCCTCCATAGAATTTATGTTTAATACTGCACGTACCTTGTCTAATCGAGGCCAACGGCAGGTTCATGGTGACTTCAGGAGCAAACCAATCATACCACAGAATAAGAAATAAAGATTTTATTGCGGAAGGGCTTCGCAATAATTAAATCATTGCTAGACGGATGATATATAGTACTTTGTTGACTGAACTTTGATCCATAGGTAATAATGTTATGTACGTGCGAGTGCAAGGATCGAGGTGTCACCTCCCCGTTTGGTATGTGTCATAAAAATGCGTGCTTGCGTGCGATACTGTGTCGTTGTTATAGTATTCATACTAGGCTGAATCAGAGATGTGAGAGTTAGACGCGCAGACAAATCACATGATTCTGGCATGGCCGAACTCTATTTTGTATTTGTTTTATAATAAATTATGTTAATTTGCCTTTGTCGTATATGAGAAAGAGAGGAAAAAAGGCCGGGATCAAAGGTTATCTTTGGCCTTTACCAACTAGTTTGACAATGCATCCCGAACCTCGGAGACAAATACTATTGCGAGGACACGGGCTGACTGCATGATCAAGCCGATTCCATAAAAAAGGAGGGGGGGGGGGCACAATTGCAAAACCCTAAGTGATACTCACCAGGGGCTAATCTGGGGGGGGGGGAGGGTTCGGCAGTTGAACCCTCCCCCCCCCCCCTCCTTGGGCGGCCAAGTGAAAAAAAAGGGGAAAGGGTGGGGGGGGGGGAGAAGGGGAAACAAAAGGAAAAAGAAGAAGAAAAAAAGTAACACGGTAAAACGGCGCGATTTTTGGAAAATCCTGGATCCGCAACTGGGTCACCCCCCCCCCCCCCCCCCTTGGCAAAAAGCTAGATCCGCCCCTGCTCACACTATGGTATAGGTACCTGGTAGAACCATGAACAAGGCAAGAGATGTGGGGGAGCCAACAATCATATTTTGAAAGGAAATGCGCTGATTTGATTTGAATCGTTTGAATAGCAGACGTATTTACCTTTTTTTCAAACAGTCTACGCCGTCTTTGTCAAACGTTTGTTTTGTAAAATTGTCTAGTGTATATAAACCCTGGATATAAACTCGACGGAATTTTCCAAAACCGAAACGCATGTATATTTTTTACTTTAGCATGTCTGAATGTGAAAGACCACTAAAGCGTGCTGCGTGCTTTCACACACACAGACACACTTACAAATTTCATTTCAATGAATTCCATTATTTTTGCTCGCTTGCAATCTTGTTTCCGTCATATCTCCTATTTTTACTCCAGCTTTCTCTCTCCATCCTTCCTACCCGTTTCTCTCTCGTGCATGCATCCATGATTCTCTCTGTCTCTCCTTGTCTCCCTCTATCTTCTTCTTCTTTCTCCTAGCTATCTCCCCCCCCCCCCCACCCCTTCATTTTTCTCTCCATCCCTCTCTATCTCCCGTCTATTTATGTCTGTCCTCGTCTTTGCACATTCTTCCGATACATTTGCTCTTTCCTTCCGCACCATTCCCTCCCTAGCTGCATGTTCTTCCAATTGATCTTTAAACTTTCCTTCTTCGCGAATTTAATTCACATACCTTGCTCTTCACTCCGATATCAGAAAATATGTTTTCCCGGAGCACAATAATATGAAACTTAGCATGTCGTTTTGAAGAAAGGACGACTCCAGGTGAAATGTTGTGGTGGAACATCATATTACAAAACAAGACTAAGATGCTCTACAATCTACATGGATGTCACGGTAAAACCTATATTTAAAGCCTATCTGCTCTAGTTCGGCCAGGAGTTATAAGACCTCTCTGCCAGATCACTGACAAGTGGTTATCTTATCAAATCAGCTCTCAATTAACATAAGAAAAAGGGGAGCATGGGGACTAACGGGTACCACTTAGACTTTGTTTGCTAGCGCAAGTAGTGCAGTCCCGCATTAAATACCTTTAACTTTGGTTAATTTTAGCTGGATACAGTTGTGTTTTTCAAAGCAAAACTGAGACAGTGAAGAACCATAACAAATGCAGACATTGTTTATATGAATTATTCTGACCAAAAGAAAAAAAGACTTTGATTGCACGAATAAACCCAAGTTATATATGTCACTGCCAACAAAATTGAACCCCTGGATTTACAACAAAATCGATGAAAACGTTGTACAAAACAAAACAACAAGATAAACATATAGATCGTCAAGCAACCGCTTTATATTCAAACATGTTTATTCATTTGAAAGAATCATTGTCAGGTACAACGAGGATAATGGTTAATACTGAAAATAAGAAAAACATTTCATTAAAGGCTTCCATGTAGAACAGTTTGTTGAAAGCTGTTGAATCCGAGTAAACATGTATAGAAAATAGATGAGTGCACATCCATGCTAAGTTCACATCCTACAAGTATACATACTGGTGGATGGAAGGTGCCCCTCCCCCTTAAAATCAACATGATATGGCTTTAGTACACATTTCTAACAAAAAGCATTGATGCACTACCCCCCCCCCCCCAGGTTGATGACCTCTTTCTCTCTCTCTCTCTCTCTCTCTTTTAAATCTTGGATCCACCCCTGATAATACATACAATGAGATGTTGCCAGGTAGTTTGTTTATTCATCTAAATCAATATTGATACTGAAAATCATGATAATGGAACTAATAATATTTAGCAAGTAAGTTCACTATGGTTTTCACCAAGAATTCAATATTGGGAATATTTTTAAGGGTAAAATTTAACAATAACCCAACAAATAATAAAACAAAAATTGTTTTCAAGAGGGGAGGGTGACGTTTATAAAATTAGTAAGAGGTATTTTGTCTGTATTTACTTTTCATAGGGAACATTGATTTACATTTTTGTACCAAAATCTGTAGCTCTGAAATGTGCAGCTTTTCCCAGGCTGCTATACTGCCTTTGTCAGTGCTGTTACCTGAACTTGCCTATATCTGCCAAGTATACCAGAAAGGTCAAGCCAGGTCAAGTTACTGACAAAGGCTGTAGCTACACAGTTGACAAGTTTAAGAGGATTTTTTGTTTAAATCAAGATAAAAAGTTTAACTCTTCACCATCATATTCCACCAACACAGGTGAGCCTTCAGAATAACATTCCCTTTACTGTTCAGGCCTTTTAATTTCCAGCCAGAGGGAATTAGTTGTGTAAACAATGATATACTTTGTACCTATTTCGGTATTACATTGCACGATGAGTCAGTTTCTGATTGATAACAATGTAATCAGTTAACACTCGACTGTCTGGTATATATCTAATACCATATTATGGCATATAATACAAATTATGAAACAATTTTCCTGTTGTAGCTATTCAATGATCATTTCATAAACACTTGACTATCCACTATATGACACATCACAAAGATTTCAAATTTGATAGAATTTAATACTGATATTTTATAATAGCACTTTGAATGAAAGGAAATTTGTTCTCTGTGCTTTTCCTTCTTCTTGTTGTTTATGTTGTATTTGTTTATTTTTTGTAATTGTGTTTTGTATAAATTAATGACTATTTTTGCAGCTACTTTACAGCAATTTGTATAAATGACAATCAAACAAAATTATTACTTTACATAATACTCTAAATACTTGTTATGAATATTCATAGCTTTTCATGGTAACCAGCTGCATTTAGTTCTCTTTGGTACATTAATCTGCTTAAATAAGGACTGTACTAGTGTTCATTAATAAATGAAAACACATACATAGTTGACACTTGGCATCCAATATAATCTACTTGAACATGAAATGTATTCTTCTTATCTTTAGAATGTAGCACCAATTTAACAAAATGATAGATTCCATATAATGTGATTGTTCATGAAAGCTTTGAGTGCGATTTCAGTGATTTTATGGTTTTCTTTCGTAAATTGCATAAAGGAATGAAAATACTAACACATGTTAGTTGCATATATATACATTACAAAATATACCCAATAGTATAAAAGTGTACCAATCAGGCAATCAGAAAACAAAAATAACAAATTAAAAATTTGAGATTCCAATAGTAACTCCATAAAGTGATATTGCATGTTTAAACAGTATATGGACACACTCGATCAACATATAAAAACGACTGTTGAGTGGACTAGTCGCCGCATCTGTACATGTACATGCTCGCATTGAATAGAACTTGCACAGAACACAAGTCTGGCTTGGGTTCTGTGTGCTGGATTATATGTTATTCATATATTACTTTTATATAATTATACTCCTGAACTGTAAACTCCACATATTGTCAGGTTAAATTATTGAGGATCAGTTGATACTTTCCAGGCTAGCCGTACACAAATCATGTTTTAGGCGATGAGTAACTTTGTATATTATAATTAATAGCACTTTGTGACTCCCAAGTGATAAAATGTCTTTGGTATATTAACTGCTGTACAACAACTGGTTGTTAAAATATTTATTTACTGATTTTATAAAAGGCAAACATATAGCATAATGAATAAAACATTGAACAGAATCTCAAAATGATAAGGTATATAATGCTTTATAAGATGATGATGTAGATCCTATTTAAATAATTGGTTGAAAGCGTACACGACACCATTTATTAATTATGCCTAATGGGTAATTTGGATAATGACCAGTCATTATCCAATTCTAATGACTGGTCAATAGTAAAATCATGTTATAAAACATCATTTTATTAAACAAATAAAACATGATCTTATAAAACAAATAATTACACATCATTTTGTTCGGGCATTAGTAAAATTACCCACACTTGGTACCTTCAAAACAGTCCAAACACCATCGGCTACCGCTCCAGGCTCGTTAAACTGTTCCAAAGGTACCTTGTGTGGGTAATTCTTACTAATGCCCTCACTGATGTGTATTATTTGTATATTTACACCTGCAGAAATGTACAAGTAGCACTTAAAAGACCGTCTTTTAACCAGTAGCTGCCTGCTTCATATCTCCCAAACCCCTTTGGGTTTCTAATGAAGCAGGCCTCCAGACAGGCACATTGGCTCTCTCAAGAGGCTGGTTGTCCAGGAGGATATCAGCCGCCTTCTCTGCAATCATAATCGTTGGAGCATTGAGATTGCCACTGACAATGCTGGGCATAATGGACGCATCCACAACTCTGAGATTCTCCAGGCCAAAGACCCGGGTGGTGCTGTCAACAACGGCCATAGGATCCTCTTCAGAACCCATCTTGCAGGTGCAGGAAGGATGGTAGGCAGTATCTCCCTTGGCCCGGACGAAAGCATCTATCTCTGCATCTGTGTTGACAGAAGGGCCTGGCTGAAGTTCCTCTGCACGGAATGGATCAAAGGCACTCTGAGCAAAGATCTCGCGGGTGAGCTTGATACCTTCTCTCAAACCCCAACGATCATCCTCGGTGGCAAGATAATTGGGATCAAGAATTGGATGTTCCCTGGGATCCCGTGATCTGAGCTTCATGTAGCCTCGGCTGGTTTCCCTCAAGGTACCGACGTGAACCTGAAAGGCATGGCAGTGGCCAGGGTCCTGTCCATGGTTATTGACAACTGATGGAAGAAAGTGGTACTGGATATCGGGATGATCTAATCCGGGACGACTCCTGATGAAAGCTCCAGCTTCCAGGTGGCTAGAGGCTGCTAGTCCAGTCTGAAAAATAAACCACTCCAGACCGATGGCTACCATATTGTGAGGAAATTTCCACTGGGCTTTGTACAATGTGATGGGTTTTTTGCATCGATGTTGGACATAGACCTCGAGATGATCCTGAAGATTTTGTCCTACCCCCGGAAGGTGGGCAACCACCGGGATACCGAGCTCCGTCAAGTCATCTGCATTTCCTACACCAGAAAGCATCAGCAATTGCGGCGAGTTAATTGCACCTCCCGATAAAATCACATCCTTCGTCGCTCTTGCAACCTTCTTCGCTTTATTCTGTGTGTACTCTATGCCAACTGCTTTTGTTCCTTCAAACACAATCCTATCAGCAAATGATCTGGAAAGGATAGTTAGGTTATCCCTCTTTCGGACTTCACCTGATCGAAGGTATGCATTGGCTGTATTCCACCGTACACCATTGTGGATTGTCATATCCATGTATCCGAATCCCTCTTGCTGATTCCCGTTCATATCAGAGGTGACTGGATACCCACATTCCTCTCCGGCTTTGATGAATGCCTCAAATAGAGGATTGTTCGACTTGCCCCTGGAGACATGAAGGGGACCATCGCCTCCGCGGTAGTCGTCTTCACCAAGCTCGTGGCACTGGGCGCGCTTGAAGTACGGCAGGCAATCTGCGTAAGACCACCCTACAGCGCCCTCTGTGTCCCATCGATCGTAGTCATAGGCGTGTCCTCTGACATAGCACATTGCATTGATGGAGGAAGAGCCACCAAGAACCTTACCCCTCGGCCAGTACATCTCCCTGTTGTCCATATGCCCCTGAGGAACTGTGTGGTAATACCAATTGTAGGTCTTGCTGCCCAGTGGGTACATCAGGGCAGCAGGCATGTGGATCTTCCAGGTGTAGTCTTTGCGTCCGGCTTCCAGAAGAAGAACCTTGTTGCTAGGTTGGGCAGAGAGACGATTGGCAAGTACACATCCTGCAGACCCCGCTCCAACGATGATGTGCGTGTATTCATCATCACGTCCATTGCTTTGAACACCAAACGGTCGAGACTGTTGGAGACTAGATGATGCAGGAGATATGGACAGATGCTTTACAGCATGCAGTCCTGTAAAAGGAAACAAATTTCAATCAAGAAATTAACCACCTACTTCAATTTACTAGTATTTCCGTTTCATGTACATATATGTTGTCAACCCTGTTTCGCAAATATACTCCAAAGGTACTATACAAATAAATTGACAAATATCATGTAAAGCAACAAATGACTTATTGAATTTGTTGAAGTGCTAGTAATTACTTTTTGTCAAATTGAAACTGCATCATGCCTTTTTTTGGGGAAAGACATTGTACAGCAATAATGATATTCTTTGTCTTTCTGTCTTTCCTTATATTTATTATTTTTTCCTTCTATCATCCTCTCAAAAAAAAATTGGGATTATTCTTTTACCCTCCTATTACATCTTCCTTCCATCTTTCACATTTTTGTATTTAGTTTTCCTTCTTTCACATCAGCTCATCTATCTTTCCCTTTCTTTTTCTTTACCATTATATCATCTTCAATTTCTATCTTTCCCTTTGCTATTCTTTATCATTTTCTTGTTCTGTCTTTTATTATTTTATTCTTTGTTCTTACTTTCATCATCTCCTCTTTCTGTCCTTCCTAGTGTTATTTTTTGCTTTTTCATTCTATCACCTTCTCTCATGTTATTCTTTGTTTCTAATCAATCTATCACTCCTTACATCGTCTTTTCTTATATTTTTCCTTGTGTATCTCCTTCTATCATTTTCTCTTTCTGATAAACTAAATTTCACACATTTTGTGGTCTAAAATTACCTTCAAAGCAAGTTTAGGTCCTAAAAAGCACTAGAAATGTCATAAATAAGAATAAGAGCAATAACCATGCACTTTAATTTAAAGGCATTTGCGGTCTAATTAAGTTACACAAGAACTCAACTGTCCCTATTAGGAGGAAAAAGTGCAAAGCAATATGTTATTGCTAGTATCTCGTTATATTTATCAACTAAAAGCAAAGGAACCTAACAAAAAAATTGTGAAGGCTTTCCTCCAACTATACACAACTCAAAGTACAGTACCTCTGGTGACCACCTGCCCCGGATATTGTAAATTATACATAAGTGTTAATAATATGCCAGACACAATTAATGTGTTCTATTTGTAGATACAAAGTCATATCAGTTTTACTACATATTACTTATTAGTGCTATCTCTTACCTTGTCTGGCTCTTGCCAAAGATAGATTCATGATGATGTCTATAAATCCAGCTGCAGTTTTCTACCAGACAAAAACACTTCATCTGTTCAGTCCCACCGGAGATTGGGTGGTACGTGATAACACGGAGGAACAGAGATTTGAACTTTGAGTTGCTGCTCAGCATTAACCCAGCATTGCATTGTAGTCCTGGCTCCTATGCAGTGTGCCTATAGCTGTACAAAGGGGGAGTAGATAGAAAAGTCAACATGGTGAGCCATTAAAAGCAGGATTATTGTCTCCCACAGACTATATAACAACAAATCACCAATTCAAAGATAAAGGTGATGGTTGATTGCATAATTATGTGTAAGCTATAGTACTTTGAGGATTTCAAAGTATCAAAAAGGAAAAAATGGACTCAATATTACTGAAAATCGCATGCACTTGACACACAGAAATTTATTTTTGTTCTCTTTCTTCTTTTTTTATTTTTTTTTAATTCTTCTTCTCTTTTGTGGGTGTTTTATTTTGTATCTCATGAATGGAAGATGAACTGGTTGAATTATGGCCTTTGTTGGATACTTTCAGATGTGAGCTTTCATATGTCACATTCTCAAGAAACATACATCAGGGGGTGTTTCACAAAGCCTTTTTTCGATGACAAATGACAAAAATCAGTGACAAATTTGTTGATAACCAATCGGAAGCAAGGATTTCAGTAGCTTATAACAAAAACTGTCATTTGTCACTGATGACAAGTTTTGTGAAACACCCCCCCCCCCCCAGGACAATTCAATTTGTCATATATATATATACTTAACAAATTACAAAACCTGGTAATTAGGGGGTGAATGATTTAGTTGGTAACCAATTACCTACAGTAACCGGATGGTCCCTTTATTAAACCTATGGAAATGAAAGGATTCAGGTACTATATGTATACAATTATATAATCCCCCCCCCCCCCCCCCACTTCGTGATCGGAGGGATACCATGCGTGTTACCAAAATGTCCGGTAAAGGGGTACTTTTCATGCACCAAAGTCCGGCTCGTAGTACACAAAAGCCCGTTTTACACACCAGACTTTAGGGGGCATTTTCAAAAGGAGGGAACATGCATATGCATACCCTAAATAACACTGAGTGGGTGGGGGGGGGGGGGGGGGGGGGGCGGGTTCATAATACAGTTTGTTCAAAACTTTCACAACTATTTCTTTTTCAAATATGAGGACATTTGAAGAGCATTTCTTTTCATGGGGCTATTCTTCCAAACTGACATTTTAAAAACTGTGAAGGATCACAAATAATGTTTAACTTTATCGAAACTTAACCTTTTAATTACAGGATGGGTGCTGAGTCGTTTGGTACACTTCATTGTAACTGTTGTTAGGTACAGCAACCATGTTTGTCCTACCATGCAACAACTTATGTATGGAAGTCACATTCTGACTATTGAAATATAATTATTTGTAAGAGGTGAATGAAATCATTTGTATTGAGGCACTCAACAAAGACTTATGCATCAATTTTGATTACATTACGAGAATGGCCTGACATGCATCATAAATCTAGTAAGTATTGTGATATTTTGGATCTAACATTCTAGTTCCAAAGGTTGCAAACATGCTGTAATATCCACTGATCAAAATCCAAGGTTGATTGTAATACTAATATTGTAATAGCTTTTGTCTTGTTTACCCAGGCTACCCTCTTCAGTATTGATATACTGTTCTCACTGAGGGCCCTACTAATCATTACCCCAGTGGCTTTAGCAAAGCTACTATGATAAAGTGCTCAAGCATTCAAGGAACATCTTCTATAGAGTAACGATGCTGTACGTGACGTCATAAAAATCCATTTTTTGAATTTCTCAAATTTTTCTTCATTTTCCAAAAGAGCATCAAAAATAATGTCCAAATATCGAAAACCAATCGAAAATATTAAGTATTGGCTGAAATATGATCATCTGAATGAATATATTCGCTATAGAAACTCGGTGTTATATGCTCTGGCTCCTATAGTGGGTAGCCAATACTTAATATATTCAATTGGTTTTCGACATTTGGACATTGTTTTTTATACTCTTTCAGAAAATGAAGAAAAAAATTGAGAAATTCTAAAAATAGATTTTTGATGACGTCACACTTCACCACTCTATAAGGTTCCCATACACCTGGGTTGAAAGTGGCAAACATAGGTTAAAGGTAATACAAAGTTTTGGGAAATTTTGAAAATTGGCTGGACAGTGATTCTTTACAATTTTGATATATTTGGATGCCCTTGTGGATTCAATATAAGCATTAGATTTTTTACCCCCTAAAACACTTCTGCTTTCAAGAAAAATAAAGGTATTTGTTGATAAATTTCAAATAGCCATACTCTTCGACCATGAAAATCTCAGAATATGTAGTTGTGATATATAATATCCAAACAGGAATAGCTAATTGGTTAATTTTAGTCAAGAACAATTGTTTTATAGCTTAATTAATATCTTGACCTTGAGAGGGTGCTATACAACTTAAAGAATTTATTATATACAAATTTCATAACTTTAGACTCAATTTCCACCACGTCAATGATCATTGCATATTGAAGGATCACATATTGTATGCATCCAATATGTTCATTTGAACCAAATTCATGACCCCATACCAAAACTTTGTATTACCTTTAAATATGTTATTCTTACCCGGTGCATGTATTTCTAGAATGTATTTTCCTGCCACCAGCTGTTTATGCTCTTTACCTCACTTCCACTTTTTTTTTCATCAGCTTAATTATAATGTCTCTTTTGTTTATGCATCAATGTTATTCAGGAGACTAATCCCTATCCATTCTCATCCCATTTCCTCCATATTTTTCACCTTTAACCCTCAGTTCCTCTAGTTTCTGGGTTCTTCCATTTTTCAGTCTCTCTATTTATTTCATTTTTGTATTCATTGATTTTATTAATCATAACATAACATTTTTGACAAACTTCTAAAACAAATTGGTTAACTCTCTATATATATCATAATGCATTTTGTAAAACCATGGAAAGTGAGGTCTACTGTGCAGGCCATTGAATCAGAGCTCTTTTGGACTTTTTCATGTCAACTTCTTCTATTTCTAGTTCAGCTACATATACTTCTAGGGAAGTCCCTTCCTGTAATTAATATGGCGCTCCTTTTATCTGTTTCTTTGCCCAAGTTTGTTCCATTTTATTGATAATCGGATGGTTCAGCATTTATTTCATTTTTAATTGCACCTGTATTTTTTGTACCTTAATCAATAACGTCTTTATTTTTTCAAAAGGATTTAGGGGAGGGCTGAGCACTGTTAACCCTTTCAGGACATGATATTCTTGAATGGCTAAATTGATTAAGTATTTCTTCTTCAAATTGGCAAATATTACATTTTTCTTTTATTGCTATGTTCTCTGTAACTTGCATGGCTTGTGAATGTGTGTACATACTACATTGTACAATTAAAAGTTGAACTGAAATTTTGTTCGAAAAACTTTGAACCTATAACATGTTGCCAACTTTAGAAGTAGGTTAAAGATTTTAAGGATTGTTTTCCTTTTTACATTTATTTTTGTCAAATGTACTAATGTGATCATGCAACAATACACAATTTGTGCAGAGATTAGGACCTTCTCTCTTTTCATGCATCTAGTATATTTTTTAGGGCTCTAAATCAACATTTTGTAAGTGAACCAAGCAAACCAAGAAATATTTCTTCATTGTCTCAAACAGACTACAAGAATGAAATTGTTACCTAATTTGAATGATTATCAGGGTTATCTGTACACAGTAGTGGGAGACATTACTTTTCAGGGTGACCTCAAATAGCTATACATAATACATTTCTACTATACATAACATTCTTTTTAATAGAGCCAAACAACCTATTGTAGACCCGTCTATTTAGTCTGGCATGAATAGGGAGAAGGGTAAAACTGCGTTCACTTAGAGTTAGACATAAATAAAAACTTTATTTTTAAAAATTTAGTATGGTTCTTTTTACTCCTCATCATTATCTTTTTATTACTCTTCTTCTTCTTCTTCAAGAAAAATAAGAATAAGAATAAGAAGAATGAGAATGAAGAGGAGAAGAAGAAGAAGAAGAAGAATGAGAATGAGGAGAAGAAGAAGAAGAAGAAGAAGAAGAAGAAGAATGAGAATGAGGAGAAGAATGAGAATGAGAATGAGGAGAAGAAGAAGAAGAATAAGAAGAAGAAAAAGAAGAAGAATGAGAATGAGGAGGAGAATAAGAAGAAGATGAATGAGAATGAGGAGGAGAAGAAGAAGAAGAAGAGGAATGAGAAGAAGAAGAAGAAGAAGAATGAGAATGAGGAGGAGAATAAGAAGAAGAAGAAGAATGAGAATGAGGAGGAGAAGAAGAAGAAGAAGAATGAGAATGAGAAGGAGGAGAATAAGAATAATAATAAGAATGAGAATGAGGAGGAGAAGAAGAAGAAGAAGAAGAAGAAGAAGAATGAGAATGAGGAGGAGGAGAATAAGAAGAAGAAGGAGAATGAGGAGGATCGGAGGAGAATAAGGAGAAGAAGAATGAAAATGAGAATGAGAATGAGGAGGAGAAGAAGAAGAAGAAGAATGAGAATGAGGAGAAGAAGAATGAGAATGAGGAGAAGAAGAAGAATGAGAATGAGAATGAGGAGGAGAAGAAGAAGAATGAGAATGAGGAGAAGAAGAAGAAGAATAAGAAGAAGAAGAAGAATGAGAATGAGGAGAAGAATAAGAAGAATGAGAATGAGGAGAAGAAGAAGAAGAATGAGAATGAGGAGGAGAATAAGAATAATAATAAGAATGAGAATGAGGAGGAGAAGAAGAAGAAGAAGAAGAAGAAGAAGAAGAAGAAGAAGAAGGAGAATGAGGAGGAGAAGAAGGAGAAGAAGAATAAAAATGAGAATGAGAATAAGAATAAGAAGAATAATGAGAATGAGAATGAGGAGAAGAAGAAGAAGAAGAAGAAGAATGAGAAGAAGAAGAAGAAGAAGAAGAAGAAGCAACAGTTAGAAGAAGCAACAGTTAGAAGAAGATATGATGAAGATAAAAGAGAAGAAGAAGGAATTCATCTTACACTTTGCATCGTTCTTTAATCCCCCTCCCCCAACTTCCTTCTTTCTATAGACTATAGCCTCTTTCTCCATCTTCTTGTTACCTTCTTTGATATTAACTAAATCCATATTACCATATAGACTATGATAGATTACATGCCCATACATCTACAATACTAATTAGTCTACATAGTCATTTATATAAATGGTCCCCTTTTTTAGTCTGAGCCGCCCGTCGCCGCGGTAGGCCAGAGTACCCAGTTCCGGACCCAGTTCCTAGGGGAAGGGCGGCTAGCTATAGCTTACCCGAAAGCTCGTGACGATACAGGTAACAAGAAGTAACTGCAAAGTAGTAGTACTAGTAATCATGGTAATAGTTCAACGTTCAAGTTCAAGTTCAAACAAGTATAGCGCCATTCAAAGGCGCTAACAAATCACATCAACATGCAGGCATAACGTGATATACTGACAAACAATAACAATCAGACAGCGTTCGATCAAGGGGCACGTACTTACTTGTTAGATGATATTGCGTGTCATGTTCACTAATTAGAGGGATGGATGCGGCTCACTCATGTCACCGTACCCGTACTCTGTTTGCTCGAGCTCGATCTTTGTGTAAATGCAAATTTCGGGTTTACGTGTGAAAATCAACGTACCTCGATCTAGCCATGTGTGCAGGAGATCTTAGATGCAGCCTCTATAGGTGCCCGGTTTAAGCAGGGACATGACTGGTTTATTGGGTACCTACAGGTGGTGTCAGCGAGGGGCGGGTCTGAACATTGCATTGGTTGCAAGATATAGCTCTATATAGCCATGCATAGTTTACATAATCATGTTTACATATATCATTCGACCATGAAATTTTGATAGGATTTGTTTATGAATTGTCATTGATAAGAATATGAACATTTATAAGCCTTTCGGGAAGCCTTTAAAGTTTTAACCAAATGGAGCACTATATAGCTGTAAGCCCAGGCACGTAGCCAGAGTTTAATTTTTTTAATTTTTTTTTTGATTTTTGATTTTTTTTTTTTTTTTTTTTTTGGGGGGGGGGGGGGGGGAGGACATACATGTAATCGATCGAGGTCAAAAAAGGGGTCACAAAAAGTTCAACCGATCTTGGAAAATAAAATTGGGGGGGGGGCACATGCCCCCCCCCCCCACCCTCCCCCACCCCGTGGCTACGTGCCTGTGTAGGCCTATATATTGGCCTAATTTAATTCACGACTCTCAACTTCTAATGCAAAAGCCAAGCAGATAGTATAATTATTGTACATTGAAATACCGAATGGCTTATATTAAACCCTGTTACCTGGCAGGCAGAACAAAATAAAACAATTGAAGTGTAGCCATTCGATCTGCACCTTCTAACAATAACATGCATAAATATATCTCATATTTGCTCACCCAGGCGGCCGAGGCGGGAAGATCTTTTTTCTTTTCTTCCCCCCCCCCCCCCCTGGCGCTCAAGGGGGGGGGGGGGTGCAAATTGAATTTTTTTTTGAGGATCAAAAAAAAAAAAAAAAATGTGCTCACTACCCCAAATGCTATAAATTGCTAGTGAATAATGCTATAAATTTTCAATAATATATTGCATTTTACCCCGGTTCCCAACATAAACAAATCTTCTGTTTGCCCATGCCTTGAGCCATAATGCATGGCCGTCCAGAGGATTTTTTTATGTTGGGGACCGGGGTAAAATGCAATAAATTATTGAAAATTTATTGCATTTTCGTTTTTTTTTTAATTTATGGAAACTGCCCCCTACCCTAGCCCCCGCTGCGTACAGTCATGGTTCAGTGACAAAACAATGGCCTCGTAACTGTTAGGCCTCAGGATCAAAACCGTGTCGATGTGCTATATTAGTGCCCTTTTGTGGGGCATTAATCCTCATTACTGTGACGGTCATTTTTTACTTGATAGCGTAAGTCCCCTAGTTAATAAGCATAGTAGCATACACATGCTTTAGCAGTCCCGCAAAATACACATTAGCAAATTATTATTCAATACAATCTGAGAATGTATACTATTATCTAGATCTATTATTTTAAATAATTTTTAAAATAATTCCATAAATTGGGGTAAAACTAAAATATTCCACCTTTATGAGCGACAGTGTATGGTATAATTAAAAAAAAAAGAAAATAATAATAATAATTTCCAAAGGGGGGAGGGGTTCCTCCAAAATACACACATAAAAAATACCAAAGGGGGGGGTTAACCCCCCCCCCCCCTCCCCTGCGTACGCGCCTGAATACAAATGATAGAGTCTTCTCGTTCGTCCGCTACGCTCCCTCGCATGATATCCTTCAAAACGGGCAACCCTTCAGACTGCACACCTATTACCGGCAAATGCAATGAATTATTGATAATTTATTGCATTTTGTTTGTATTTTGGGGGCGGCGAGTACCTTAGCCCCCGCTGCGTACATTCATGATTCATTGGCTATTAAAGCAAAGGCCTCGTTACCGTGAGCCCCCAGGATTGAAACCGTGTCATCATTACTGTCAGTTATGACTTAAGGACAGGGGCGGCCGAGCAACTTCCAAATTTGGGGGGGGGGGCACCAAGAAAAAAGGGCTCTTTCTGGAAAAAAGGCACCTACAAAAGGAAATCTCACAGCGAAAAAATACAATTTTTTAGACATCGGTATATACCCCTACATTGTGATTACAATCATCGGGGATGATTTCAATATTTGTTTCACTTTATACACCATACAAGTTATTGCTTTGCAGTTGGGTATGATGTTCTTTAAAAAAAATTGCGAGCTAGCGAAGCGAGCCAGGAAAATGTTAAGATGTGTGAGGTCGCATAAAGAGGAAAAAACCTAATCCTAATGGGGTTATAAGCACATTCTCATAACGGAAGACTGAAAAACCTTTAATAAGTAATATAAGTATATATAGATGCGTGCGAGCGTAGCGAGCGAGCTTTGAGGGAAATTGCTCTTAGTCGCTTGAAATTAGCTAGGGCGCGTTTAATGATGAGAGGAAAAGGGGACACTTATCAGGAAAAAAAGGAGCATGTGCCAAAGTAAAAAGAGTAAATATCAGAGGTGAAAATGGGGCACTTCTTACACCCTCAAAAAGAGGCACTCACCAGGGATGAAAAAGGTCAGTCATGACAAAATGAAATGACATTTGTCGACGGAAAAGGGGCCCCCATAAGATTTTGATAGGGGCATTTATACGAGGTGAAAAGGGGCATTTACGAAAAGGGGATAGGTCCCTTATTAGAAAGGAAAAGGGGCACTCATAGGGAAATTATCAGAGGTGAAAAGAGGCACTTATCGCACCTGAAAAGGGGCAATGATCAAATACGAAAATGGCCACTTATGTGAATGAAAAAGGGGCACTTGTCAGGAAAATGTGCATTAGTTGAAAGAAAATGGGCACCAATCAGATCTTAAAGGGGCATTTATCGGAGGATGAAGGGGGCATTTATGTGAAGTGAAAAGGAGTAACTTCTCGTACCTGAAAAAGGTCATTTACCAGAGAACGGGAACTTATGAGAAGGGGAAGGGGTTGTTTTTTAATTGGGCACTTATCATTGGGAAAAAGGGCACTTATTAGAAAGGAAAACGGGCACATGCGAAATATAAGGTGCGCTTATCCGAGTTAATATGGGAGTAGTTATTACGAGGGGAAGGGGAACTTCTTACAAAGGAAAAGGGGCACCTGTCAAAGTAAAAGAAGCACCTCTCAGAATTAAATAGGACAATTATCAGAGGTGAAGGGGGCACTTATCAAAAGAGGCACATCTCGTACCTAATTGGGGGACAATTACTAGAGATTAAAAAAGGCACTTATGAGCATGGAAAATGGACACTTATTACAAAGGAAAAGGGGCACGTGTCCAAAAAAGGGCACTTATCAGAGATGACAAGGGGAAGGGGCACTTTTACAAATTAATAGGGGCACTTGTCAGAGTAAAACGGGCTCTATATTCCTATGTAAAAGGGGGCACTTCTTAAAAAGTTAAAGGGGCACTTTTCGGATACTTGAACAAGTGGGGGGCTGTGCCCCCCTTGCCCCCCCTCCCCCCCCCCCCCCCCACTCGGGAAGGCCGCCTCTGCTGAAGGACGTAGGTCCCTAGGGTCCCTAGGGTCCCTAGTTGCATGGTTAGCATAGTAGCTAGTACACACATGTTTTAGCAGTCGCCGCAAACAAACACTCACAAATTATTATTCAATGAAATCTGAGAATGTATACTATTATCGAGATCTGTTAGGAATAAATCATTGTCAAAATTATTCCATAGATTAATTGGGGTAAAAATAATTATTCCACCATCATGACCAACAGTGTAGTTGAATCTTTGATTTTGAAGAGCATTTTTCGAACAATCTATATCATTATTTCACGTTTTTATTCCTTTTATTTCCTTTATCTCTCCCCGCCACTGTACCTGATGTGGACACTGACCCCAGTGGATGAGGGCTTAATTATTGTGAATTTTAATAGTTTCCCATGCCCATCAAACGTATACCACAGAGCAGTCAAATTCAGCTATAAAGCTAGCTAGCTAGCTGTAGAAGGTCTTCGATGAAAGACTAAGTAATAAAAATGGCAGCCTCCAGTGTAAACACACGACGGTTCATTGGTGAGTTTTTCTTCATTGCGATATATCACCGATATAACACTTAATTTATATCCATTGCCTTTTTGGAAAATAACCTCAGCTAAATTTAATCTCCCAGAAAGTATCTAAGTAAACCACATTTCGTATATGTAATCAATATAGCTTTATGATTTTACTGGGTATTGTCCCAGACGTTCAGTTTTGTGTGTGTGAGAAAAAAGAATCACTGTCTATCATGGCCTTCATTTTGTGCACACATTATAGCATTGAAATTATACACCTATGCTTTGCTGGAGTGTCATTATGTGCTGTATTTTGCTAGTATCAGGGAGGGAGAATGGTCTTGAATTGAATTACCCCTCCTAGGCTATATAGACCCTAGTATGATTAGTTTTGCAGAGTTTATTATCTAAAATTAACTCTAAAAGTAAAACTAAGAGTAGACTAAATAGATCTAAAGGTAAAGCTAAACTGGAGTAAAAAATGGATTTTCTCCTTTTCAATCTTAAAAAAGAACAAAACTCTTAATTCTTGTTTAACTTTTATTTCTATTGTTTATTTTTTGTTGATATTTGTTCTTTTCTTTTCACAAAGAAGAGCCTAGAGGTAGTCTATCTCTAAAACTTCTTTTGCGATTGCTGTATTTGCATTTCTTTTTGTTTGCCTTGTCTTCTCTTTCTGTCTTTTCTTACTTTGTTTACCTCCTAAACGTACTAAAGGCTGAAGTAGGCCTATTCATCACTATTTACTTCATTCTTCTTCTTCTTTTTTCTTCTCTTTTCTTCTCTTTTTTTCATTGTAGGTCTATTTTGAATTTCATATTTAATTTTCCTTTTCTTCCCAACCTAAAGAGAGAGGAGGGGGAGGCCGTGGGGTGTAACAACTAATGTTTTAAGAATAATGTGAGATGCATTTATCTGCAGTTTTATCTCCTCAAAGTGTGGAGATCTGAAAATACACATTGCAAAGAAGGAACAAAAAAAAAGAAAATCATATTTAGCTTGTGTTCATAAAATGTTTCATGTTGTTTTATTTCACAGATATTGGTATTAATCTGACTGGTAAGTTTCTACGTTTCTTTTTCCTTTTTTGTTTTTGTTTTTTGTTTGTTTGTTTGGTTGTTGACTTCTTGTTAAGAAAAGTGGATTTTGAAAACTTAAATTAATTATTTATAAACAGAAAGGTTTGAGCCCTGGCAGGCCGGGAACTTATAATGCCCTTTGGCAAGAAATCTGTCTACATTAAAGGCTAAGTTCAAGTGCTCCAAAAATAATTTGCTTTTAATAGATGCAGAAAAACAAGAGAAACAGAACGAAAAAAAATTGAGTACAATCAGATAACTTATTAGGAAAACTTAGAAAATCACTACACAAATTGCCAATTTGGTTTGGTTATGCAGGAGGCTAGTATTCCTATAAATTGGGGGTATCAAATTTTACCAGCGTATTTCAAAAGGATGATTCAATATTTATACTTCCCATATTTTTATTACTAATCTTAACCACTTAAACATATCTTTTGTACGTAGTTGATTCAACATTTTGAAATAACATGTATAGCAATAATAACAAAGTCATGTATAAATCACTCAGAAAAATTACCATACAAGTAGGAAAATTTAGCAATGATACTGATGATGATGACAGGATGATGAAAAGACTGGTAGATATTCATGCATGTATTATGTATAGGGCCTACAAAAAAGATGTTGTGTAGCCCTTTAAGTGCCCTTTAAAAAGCTGATCATTGATTTCAAGTTTGTTGGGTCGGTCACAAATGGCAATGCAACATCTTTTGTTTTTTAAGGCCTATTTGCATTGTAAAACTAAGATTCAACCTTGTTTTTGTCTCGCCTGCGTAGCAAAAAGCGAGACATAGGCGCCGCTTTTCCGGTGACGGCGGCGACGGCGACGGCGACGGCGTCAACATCAAAAACTTAACCTAAGGTTAAGTTTTTGAATGTTTGGTATAATTTTTAAAGTATAAGTTCTTAGTCAATGAAACTTTGACTATAGGGTAATCAAGTATCCCCAATCATGTGAGTAGAATTTCAGATCACAAAGTCAAGGTCAAAGGTCATTTCAGGTCAACAGACTTGGACTATGTTGTAGCATCATCATCGAAAACTTAACCTAAGGTTAAGTTTTTGAATTTTTGATATAATTTTGAAAGTATAAGTTCTTAGTCAATGAAACTTGGACTATAGGGTTATCAAGTCTCCCCAATCATGTGAGTAGAATTTCAGGTCACTAAGTTAAGGTCAAAGGCCATTTAAGGTCAACAAACTTAGACTTTGTTGTGGCATCAACATTAAGATTTTCAAAATGCTTCTTCTTCGTTATTTTTCAACCGATTTTGATTCTGATTGTTTCATATGATAGGGCTAGGAGGGGGATTTAAAATTTCTACACAGAATCGTGAAATTTATTATCTACGCTAATTTATGCAAATTTATTCGAAATCACAAAAAAGGCTTCTCCTTCATTTCTCGACCGATTTTGATTTGGTTTGCTTTAAATCGTAAAGCTAACTTTGGTACACTAAACTTCTACACAAAATTTTGAAATTGTTCTCCATTAATTAATTATGGTAATTTATGCAAATTTATTCCAAAAATAACAAAAATTGCTTCTTTTCCCTCATTTCTTGACCGATTTTGCCTTATCTGGTAGAGCTAAATTTGGAACAATAAACTTCTACACAGAATTGTGAGATTTTGCTCCATTGATTATATATGGTACTTTATGCAAATGAAATGCAATTATGTCCCTTCCAGGGCATCAAATTTCTATTTTTTGACCAGTTCAAAAGTGTACCACATAAAATTTACGATATTTGTTGTTGTGAGATGCGGATGAGCGCTACGTCATTGACGTTCTGGTTTATCATATTGAATTGCGTTATGCAGGCGAGACCGCCGAGAGCGTTTCCCTTGTTTGATAATGATGGCAGGAGGGAATGTTACAAATTTATCTTTTTGATTCCAGATGGCATGTTCAGAGGTCTATACCATAGATCACAGAAACACCAAGGTATGTACCCTCATAACGTTTTACTTTATGATTTTAAAAGAAGATTTGTAGAAAATCATGATTTAAAGAAGCACCACCACCCCCCCCCCCCCCCAAAAAAAAAAAAAGAAAAAAAAAAAGTAAAATCTAAAATCTAATGTAAAAATCTGACAAATATTATTAATGACAGTTTGAAAAGACTGCATAAAGTGCACCTAAAGTTACTTTTCAAACTGAATGCAAATAGTTTGATATAGAAGGAGTAAATATTGGTGATCCACAGCACTTATTGGTACCATTGATCTGTTCCAAACATTCAAAGGTGCCCTCTCTTATTTGAACAACAATGCAAACATTTAGTCTTTTTTGCCCCCAAATTTGTAAATTTGGTTTAAATTTACAAGTAGCTTCCCTCACTATTCTCTATATTTAAAAGAAACCCTCACCATACATGAACAATACTCAATATTTTTAACACTTGTCCAAATATCATCTGGAAAGCCATTCATATACATCTGTTTATGTTCAAAGGTGAGGGATTGAGATGAGACAGGGTGGTACAATTCAATTTGCAAACATGCCTTTATATCAAGGCTATATAAACAGAGAATTAAATTGTATTTCTTGTTTCCAGATTTTATATGGTGTGGGAAGCTACTTTTGCATTTCTCATTCATAAAAACCATCAGACGCAGACAAATATAGAAAATACTTCACTGTACAAGCCAATATGTTCGCAAATTTGTTTTTCTTTGGGTTAATGTATTCATGATGAATTGCCAAGGCTACTTACAATACAAATTTGTGTTGCCTGCTCATTATCAGGTGTTGATGTACTTGTGACCCTACAACAATTCCCAAAGTTCATGACATTCACATGAACAAAACCTTTTCAAAAATAATATTAAGCTTATACAGTAGTATGGGTTCAAAAACTACAAGCTTTCTTTCTTTAAAAAAAAAATAACTTAATGGAAATTTCTGTAGCTTCCACCGGCTGGAATGCAGATATTTGTTAATACCCTCATCAGTGTTGGATGAGTTTGGCATCCAAACTATCCCTTTACACTGAAAGATAGAAACAAACACAGTACACATGCATGTAGTACAACAGATTTGAAAAGCAATGGCTACCTAATTTCTCAAAGAATTAATCTTTCATTATGAAGCAAGTGTTGCTATGAGGAGTTCTTCATAGAACGTGATAGCAAGCACGGTGCCAACTCCAAACAGTGTCAGAAGGACTTGAAGTTGAAGCAAGAGATGGCATGACTTGCTGTCTGTGGTGCTGTTAATTCTGTTCATTAACAAAACACAAAACTTGACCTTGTTTCTAAAAATCAGACAATAATATGCCTAATTCTTTCTCAATTGTGTAAAGTTGAGTAACGGTATGTAGTGCCATATGATTTGTCCATCAAAAATTTAAAAGAAATATAACAACATAGAAATAGTCATGTTAAAACAGAATGTTTTGTTTTCTTCTTGCAGATGATTTTCAAGATGTTCTGCAGAGAGCTTTCAAAGTTGGCATGAAGAAGGTATGTTTTTGTAATGGCTGTAGAATTTCAATATATTTTATAATGTCTGCCAAAGCATTTATGTGCATCCATTAAGAATGAGAGTTATCTTTTCATCGGGTGATTCAGACACCCCCCCCCCCTCCCTTTTTTAATTACTATTATTTTATTTTTAGGAGAAGGTAGAGAGTTGGGGGATGTCCAAAATCTGAGACAACCAACAATAACATGACATTCCTGCAGCACACATGTTTAGCAGATTCCCCCCCCCCCCCAAGGATATCAGGGGTGGCACATTTTCCCTTTAACCCCCCCCCCCCCATCTACCAATTATGATTATAATATGTTCATGATATTTTTTGAGAAAACGGGTCTTTACCTTTAATCTTGTTGATCTTAATCTTGAGCATTCATATTGTTTAATACATGATTGTCCTTTGATCTCCAAATATCACATATGGTCGAAAATAATACAAATGAAACAAAGACAACGACGTAAACTTGAGTAGCCTCCCCGGTTCCTACCTAAAAGTCCATGGATACAAGATGGCGCTATTTCACTTGTATGGCCCCAACTCAAGGTATGAAGGTGGGAAAATCAGTTAAATAAATATGTCTGTACATTTGTCACTCTTAGGTGTTGATAGTAGGAACAAAACAAAGGTTAAATACGATTATTCAAAACATAGCCCCTGCTCCCCGTGAAACATCTGTCTTTATTATATTTTGTGTTGTTGTTGTCTCTTTTCAGATGATGATAACAGGTGGATCACTGAAAGACAGTAAGGAAGCACTGGAATTAGCCCAAACCAATGGTAATGACAATGTTTATGAATATTTCTACTCCCTTTGCTGTGCTTAACCTGCAGATTGTGCTGAGATCCGAAACATAAGATAGGGACATTTCCCCAATTCCAACTCTGAACCCCCATAATTTTACACTTTTAACAGTGGGCTTTAAATTGAATCTCACTTACGTTTGAAAGCATGATGTTTTTTAATTTTTTTAAAGAAAAATGTACATGAACTTTTTTTTAGTTGTCATCTTTACTTGAGTTTTATTTAATCCTTCAAAATAGTATACATGTGTTTAATTCAGTGACAGCCTGAACCATGTGTAATCAATATGACATACACGTATGTTTTACTGCAGTACTAATAATGTTAAACTGGAGTGGTTGTATTGTGCTACAAGATTTAAAAGTTTCTACCTCAAAAAAGAAAATATAATGTACATAATCGTACACATCATGATAGTGATGTCATGCTTTGAGATGGTAAAGAGTCTACTTGTTTGATGTTAACCAATTTAACCTGTTTGAAATGCATGTTAAAATGAATATGAAATGTCTATTTGGTCAAGGATTTCCTCATCTTATGTCTAGAGTTTAGTGTCATGATATTTATATTTTTACTTTTTTTTTCAAGGGGTCAGTGACACAAAGACTTAACTTGATTTTGGCCATTTTGAGAAAAAGTGGTTCATGAAGCACTTGGGCATTAAGGATTTAAGTCTATGTTTCACTAGCCATTGACTTCAATGGGTTGTGTTGGGTGGAGTTAAGTCTTTATGTTTCCTTGAAAGCCCACATTTTTCTGAACATTTTGATATCAAATACTCATTTTAGCAAAATATGGAGTTACATCTTTGTGTCACTGAACCTTCGAAAAAAAAAGAGAAAGTAAAAATATAAATATCAGGACACTTACTCTAGACATATGGGTCACACTTGTATTCATAATTTTGTTTACAAAAAAGTAATATGATGTACAATTTTTTCTTTTTTTTACCAATGACTAAATGTTCTCCTTCTTCTCAGATGCACTATACAGCACAGTGGGCTGTCACCCGACCAGGTGTACAGAGTTTGACAAACATGTTGATGGCCCTGAGAAATACCTTAACGACCTTCTGGAAGTGATACAGAACAACAAGCAGAAGGTCATAGCGTTAGGAGAATGTGGCTTAGGTAAGATTAGTGGACGTTGTAGAAGACCAACATACGTGAAACTGAAGTGTGAGGAGAACTTCGGTCTGTTTTGCAAACGCTGACCATGTAGAAATTAAGTCGCTGACTACCGTTAATCAAGTTCAATCGTTGATGTGCAGTTGTCCAAAAGAAGACGTAGATGGTGTTAACCAGTATTTGCCAAGCTACACTCCCTTTAAGTCTAGGATTTGGGTAAAGGTTTGGTATTGAGTTGGATCGGGTGTTGAACTTAGGCACTTCTCATGTGTAAGGAATTAAACACAGAGCAATTGTCAATGGAGCATGTGTCGATGAAGATTTGATGAAGAAAAAACACACCAAATAAACAAAGAAGAATCATATACTGTACTTTACTGTTGAAAAATGTACCAACTCTCTCTTTTTTGTCACTACTCGCTAAACTCTTTCATGATTGTTCATTTTGTAATTATTAAATTGTACATCAGTTCTTGTGTCTTTTCAATTGCTTTCTCCCCCCCCCCCCCTATTGTGGGCTACACTAAAAGAATTTGATCTCTCTCTCTCTTTCTCTTTCTCTCTCTCTCTTCTTATTTCTCTCTCTCTCTCTCTCTCTCTCTTCCCTGATCTATCTATCTCTCTCCATCCATCTTTCTCTTTCTCTCTGTCATACATATCTGTCCATATATGATTTTCAAATACTTTTATATTTTTTTCAGATTATGATAGGCTTCACTTTTGCCCAAGGGCCACTCAACTGAAGTAAGCTACTTTATCAACTGTTTTTTAATTTAAAATATTCAAAAATAGTTTTTTGGGGGGCTGGGGAGGGGAGGGTAGTCTGCAAGCACAAACCCTGGTCAGTCGTAAAAGTGAGTCTGCACTATAAGACTACCATAGGCCATGTACTGTAGCTGCTCCTGACCAGTAGGTAGCTGGGCTAGACTTCTCTCAAGGCACAATTATTTTTTGATAAAGTGTCTAATTAGGGTCTGTGCCTGCAGACTAAGGGGAGGGAGTATGTATTTGCTTGTCAATCGTTTCACTTTTTGAAATGAAACAAACTCACACCGCTCTATAGTATTGCTACAAGGAGGCTGCATGTTTGTTTGTTTTTTTCTTTCATTTTGGTGCAAAATTCAATCAGAATAATATCCAGTATTACTATAAAAAATAATACACCTGAATAATCCTTCTGTAATCTGTTTTCATGACTCTTTGTATCCGTAGGTATTTTGAGAAGCAGATGATACTAGCAGAGGAAACCAATCTGCCTTTATTCCTTCACTGTAGAGCATCGCATCAAGACTTTGTAGGTTAGTAGCACCATAGAATGCCCCTCTGCACTAGTTTGGCCAGGAGGGATTAGACCTCCCTGCAAGGTCACTGGCAGGTGGTTATCTCATCAAATTACCTCTCAATAAACATAAGAAAGAGGGGACCATGGGGGATCACCGGGTACCGCTTAGGCATTGTTGGCTATAAAGAGGGCACGAGTAGCTACAAGTAGTACAGACCCGCCTTAATAACCTTGTATCAGTACACCAGACAAGAATGCCAGGCTTACATTCAAGCATATAGATCTAACTCTGCTCTTGGTTCCGTGGGGGAGACAAATCCTTCTGTTTTAAGCATTTGATATTGTCACGTTTGATAGGCTGTGAGCAAATTTTGTATAGAAATGTTGTTATACATTTTCTTTCTTCTTTAAACAGGGGGCAGGGGATTCTAGAGTTCTAATTTTATACTCATATGATTTCTATGGAACATGAAATGTCTCATTGTTTTTGTTTCAGATATTGTGAAAAGGAATAGGGACAAAATCAAAGGAGGTGTGGTGAGTATTAACAACTTACATTCATTCATGATAATGATTATTAAAATGAAAAAATATTATTAAAGGTAATACAAAGTTTTGGGAAATTTTGAAAATTGGCTGGATAAAGATCTTTACCATTTTGAAATATTTGGATCCCCCTGTGGATGTTTTGTAAGCACTACAAAAATTAGCCCCTAAAACACTTCTGCTTTCAGGAAAATTGAATATCAAAATTTACTGGTGCTCCCGGTAAACTCCCGGTAAATGTCAATCATTTTTAAATAGCATGTACAATGGTAGCTGCGACTATGAAAATCTCTGAATATGTAGTTGTGATATGTAATTTCCAAATGGGAATAGCCAATCGGTCGATTTTAGTCAAGAAACATTGTTTTATAGCTAAATTAAAATCTTGACCTTGAGAGGGAGCTATACTATGAAAAGAGTTTATTGTTTACAATTTCATTACTTTAGACTCAATTTCAACCGCGACAACAATCACTGAATATTGTAGGATCGCATATGTTTCCAATACATGTATGTCCATTTGAACCAAATTCATGACCCCATAACAAAACTTTGTAATACCTTTTTACAAGTCCAAACACCAAAAGTACTTTGCTCTGTATATTGGGGGTTCCATGTATCTTTACTACATTCAATTTATGAGCTTAAAATAGAGAACTGTAAAGAGATATTGCAAGGTTTCTACTATCATCAAAATAACTCAAGTGTTGGGTAGACTAGTTCTGTAACATAGACTTTTAGCTTGTTATCAACTAATAAAAAGAGCAGACTGAAAGGGATAAATGTATGATAAATAAGCAATGTTAATTATTTATTGTTTTGTAACAATAGGTTCATTCATTTACTGGATCCAAAGCAGAAGTAGCAGAATTTTTAGACCTGGATTTCTATATTGGTATCAATGGTTGGTAAGTTTGTCTTCGATTGTTTGAATTATCATGTTATCAAAGATAATCCACAGTCTGTATTACATTTGAAAGAAAATGTATTAAAAAATCAAGTGATGATAATTTATTTTATATTCATGGCCTTTTTACAAGCTGAGCTTGATATAGATTCGTTTGTGTACACTGCTTGGATGGCACACAAATGCGTACGAAAATGGTACTTATCTGGTCATGTAAAAAATGCAAAAATGGGTCACGGCATGCAAAGTCTTGTTTTATCTAGAGTATTATTGTGTTTATCTTACATTTCTCAACTTACAAGTAAGCAATGGCTGCTAGGTTCAATAACTCTAGAAAACAGACCATGTCCATAAAACAATTATTTTTCCATGTTCTATTCTGTATAAAGTTCCCTGAAGACGGCAGAGAACATTGAAGCCATGTGTACGATACCAAAGGACAGGCTGATGATCGAAACAGGTATGTGTTTGTAGAAAGAAAGCGATAGGAGTTTTGTAACAACGAGGACAAACCTGGAATGATATGGGCTACAGGGTTCCATAATTGTTTTGCAGTCATCTCCCAACATTGATAAAGATCCTACCTTAAGTTTGATGTACACTGTACCTAACCATAAGTCTGTATCTTTCACACAGTGATGCCCGTAGGAAATGCTTGTCACCGAGTTAAAGTAGTTATCGTAGAAAGCATATAACTATTAAAAGTAAATGTGTGATTTATAGCAAAGGAGTGATTTTCCTTCAAATTTTGGCCTGGCAGTTTACTACAACGTGTCATATGACCTCTCTAAAAAGTCAGATTTTTGCAAACTTGGTCTCAAAAATTGGATGACACTTGAAAGTAAAAAGGCCATGAGAAGGTGTTTTGCAAGCTGGGGCCTTTACTTTGCAGTTACAGATCTTTTGACAGTAAGCCCAGGGTTCACCATAACCATAACCTTTACCCAAACCCTAACCTTAAACCCAATTGCAACTCTATCCCCAAGGGCCCAAGCCTATGTCTTTAAACGAAATATAAATCAAATTAATCACCACCAGAGCAATTGTTGGAGCATTCATTCTTCATATTTCCAGCAATGATGCAAGTTTTTCTTACTTCATTATCTATTTCGTGACCGGTTGCTCCATTTACTACACAATACAGATGGACCATGGTGCGAGGTGAAACCAACCCATGCAGGCTTCAAGCATGTCCAAACCAAGTTCCCTACCAAGAAGAAAGAGAGATGGGAGGAAGGCCATTGCGTGAAGGGACGCAACGAACCATGCCACATCACGTAAGTTCCGACAACAGATCATCATGATTGCCAAAGAATGATATGAACACAAATTTTCAAATTTCTAAACTTATAAGAAAGTTATTATTATGAAAGAAATTGTTGGCGCTCACCCATTAAATAATCATCGCTTGCTGGATCTTGTAATTAAAAACAAATGTCAAAAAGTTTTGGAGCCATTATTATTATCATTTTTATTGAATAAAGTCCAATTCGAGATTCGCACAGATCATGATGTAGTGAATTCATATGCATGTATATATATTTCAAACATTAATAACTTTCTTATTATTATTCCGATTTATTTCAAACTTTTGCTACTCTGTTTCTCTTATTTTTCTGCTTTCATACAAAAGAACACATTACCATGATTAGATTGCCCTTTGATTATAATCATGTCCTTATTATTTCCATTGTTTGATATTTCAGTCAAGTGTTGGAGGTGATGGCAGCATCACGGGGAGAGGATATTGATGAGCTAGCTGACGTCATGTATGAGAACACAGAGAAGATGTTCTTCAATAGATGATGATGGCCCCCGCTTAGCATCACACCATTCTCTGTGCCCTTCGTCTTTTCATGATTGAACTCTTTGTACATAAATTATTCTTAGTTTAATAAATTAACAGATAGAATGGTTCTTGTGTAGCCCATATCATGCCTTGTACATCTCATTACGGTTCTAAGTGATTTAGACATAAAAGATAAATTGAGTTCTGGGCCCCCATCTTATAAAGACTAGATATTAATCACAACTTTTTTTAAATACGCGATTGATATTAATCGCAGCTATGTACATAAGAGATAGGAGACTGCAAACTTGCGATTGATTAGAGGACTTGCCATTACCAGTGGCGGATCCAGGGAGGGGGGGGGGGGGGGGGCCCGGGCCCCCCCCCCCCCCCCTTGAGAAAAAAATCATGTAAAATCACGTGATTTTTTACCTTTTTGGGGGGTTGGGACCCCCCCCTGGCGCTCAAGGGGGGGGGGGGGGGTGCAAATTGAAATTTTTTTGAGGATCCCCCCACTGAGCGAATTTTTTGCCGGCGCGTTTTTCAAATTTTCGGGAGCAAAAAAAAAAAAAAAAATTGGGCCCCCTCCCCTAAGAAATCCTGGATCCGCGCCTGGCCATTACTCTCTATAAGGCGAGGCCGTGGTCATGCAATTTCATTATGAAAGAAACTGTCATGAAAGCGATTGGAAAAGGTTGATCATGTAGCAAATAAGTAGTGGTGTATATACTGGGAGGCTGTGGAATCATTAAAATTACAAGAAAATGACCCATTCTTGCTAAAACAAATGGGACTACCGGTACACAAAAATGCGGAATGAAAGTGTGTTCCACAACACCATTTGTTTCATCTGGTATTGTGAATATGATGGCATTTAAAGAGCAGTCTTTACAAGGTACACCCAAATCGAGTGGCAAATGTAGATTAATGTCTATTCAATGTGAATTACACCCTAAATTTAATTTAGAGAAATAGTATTTAGGTTTTTATGGTGAGTATTCATGTTTGAAGACTTTTGGGACCAGCGGAATATACACATATTTAGAGAGCTGAGCATAGATTATGTTAAGACAATAGGTAAAACATTCCTGATTTAATTCAGGGACAGCCATGCTCCTGCATGATTACACGATACATAAATTGAATCATCTCTTATTATGTGGTACATGAAGCATGGAAACAGACACAAAAACTCAGCGAGTGACACATTGAAGTAATATGAATAAATGCTTTTCAGAAAATAAAGTTTGTTTTATTTCTTTTATGCGAATTGTCCACCTTGCGATACGTACATTCATAAATTCAATTTTACACTTTGCCAAGAGTTCACGCATCAGTGTCATAGCATCTGATGAAAGTGTGATAATAATCAGGAATGCCTGAGTAAATTCCTTTGCAAATGTTTTGTTCATACTGGCTCAATTAGAAATAAGATACATACAAGCAATGTTAAAAACACTTGATACACAGTTAACAACTAAATTATACATACCCAGTTTTGTAATTTTGATTTAATTATGTGAAAAATGGATTGTCCTGATTTGTTTCTTGAGACTGTGACATATTACAGGTTAAATTAAATAACTCAAACCAATCCTAAAAGGGATATGGATAATTCAGTTGTTAAGTGTAGTGATTAATTCAGTATTTCCAGTATGTGAATACCATTTTGAACAGATATAGACTTCCAACCATTTCGGACTTTACAAGTCAAAATATATGCACATACTTAAGAAACTACACACTTTGCTACTAGTTCCATATACATGTATACAGTTTTGCCTTGAGGGATTGTAGCATTGCATTCATTACAGACAGACATGTGCACTGTACGTTTATGAGTTGTCTGAAACTATTCATAGCATCATACAATATTTCAAATGACAAAATGTAATTTGATGCATGAATTGCAATTTACATTTAGTGCAGGTTACATACATACATGTACATTAAATAAATTACAAAATGGAAAGAAAAATGAAGTCTTGTATCATCTATTTTTATCCTGTGTCTGTATGTGTGTGCGTGTAATTTGGGTTTTTACAGAAGGGTATCGATCAGATATTACTATTTACGACCTTTAACGTCACCATCCAAAAGACG
Source organism: Strongylocentrotus droebachiensis (assembly GCA_035222895.1). Classification (NCBI taxonomy): domain Eukaryota; kingdom Metazoa; phylum Echinodermata; class Echinoidea; order Camarodonta; family Strongylocentrotidae; genus Strongylocentrotus; species Strongylocentrotus droebachiensis. The sequence continues at coordinate 409,816 of JAVYIG010000083.1, forward strand.
TGATCCAGTCTCAAACAGAGGTCTGATGAGTCAGTTTGTAGGCAAAGACGGAGTAAACCAAGTAAACCAACTCCCATCCCCCTACACTGCAATATGCAAAATTAAAGAAAACCTGGTACTATCGTCAATGAAGGATTATACCAAGTAAATGGAGAAGGCACTGAACAGTCCTGAAACTAACAAAACTTGCAGAGACATAGAGTGAACAACTACATTATCAATACCCCTTGTACCTCGTGTCTTTCGTAACTCGAGAATGAAAAGTGGACCGTTTGAATTAGGGTCTTTGTTGAATACTTTTAAATGTAAGCTATAATATGTCACATTCTCGAGAAACATAAATTGTGCAAAATCAATTTTTCACATACATGTACTTAAAAATGTCTAAACTTGGTAAGTGTATGAATAATTTAGTTATTAACTGTATGAAAAGAGAAGATAAAATGAGGGAGTGAGAGAGAGAGAGAGAGAGGGTGAAATCAATGGATGTACATAACAAAGAACCCTGATTACTGCTACCATCATTTATTTACAATCATCAATGTAGTGTGGGGTTGAGGGATAATAAAGAGATGAACAAAGAGGAAAATTGGTGGGAGATGAAGGAAAATGAGATTTAAAAAGAAAGAACCCTGAATGCTACATTGGTCCTTTCATCATTTCATCGCTGATACAGTCCCCCTTCGAGAACTACATACACAAACTGGAAGGTGGCATAAAGACGCCGCACAATGGAATAAGAGTGTAATTGTGCTAACAAGAGACGAAAACAAATAATCAAAACTTACTTTACCTTCTTAAGATTCTAATGAGTGGATAATGAAATACATTCTGAAAATTGCAAATTTTGTTTCTTAAACACGAACATAAATTCTCTTATCTTAAATACTAATTCTAATAATAAATTCAAACTTACTGCCCATACATAAATATATATTTAAACTATACTTTGGTCTTAATACACAATGTACTCTCAACTTATAATAATAGCAAGACATTAGAGTGGTGCCATAGAGTACCGAAGCTGTGACGTCATCAAAATCTATTTTTAGAATTTCTCAATTTTTTCTTCATATTCCGAAAGAATATCACGAATAATGTCCAAATGTCGAAAACCAATTGAATATGTTAAGTATTGGCTGAGATATGACCATCTGAATAAATATACTCCCCATAGGAACTCAGTGTTATATGCTCTGGCTCCTAATGGGCCAGAGCATATAACACTGAGTTCCCATAGGACATATATTCATTCAGATGGTCATATCTCAGCCAATACTTAACATATTCAATTGGTTTTCGACATTTGGACATTATTTTTGGTGTTCTTTCGGAATATGAAGAAAAAAATGAGAAATTCTAAAAATAGATTTTTGATGACGTCACACTTCACCACTCTATACAGGCTAGCTGTGAGGCCATCATAACAATGTGTATGCTTCTTATCACAAAAACATCTTAAAGATGAAAACAAAAAACGAAATTCAACTAAGCTAATAACAAGATAAACATTTCCATAATTAAAACATTGAAGAATGTATAAGACAAAGAGAGGGGGACAAAAAAAAAAATCATTATCCATATAAAGTGCTACGTGTACTTCCACTGAATTTGTTACAAGCATTTTTGGACAAGATGCCATACTCGCTGTTGAATCACACATTGTACATTGCATCAATTTCATTAAAATGGCAAGCAGTGAAGCACCACAACAGCCTGCATCTTGTTAATCTGCACAGAATAAGTTACATGTACAGTTAAAAACTAAATTAGTCATACCCTTTGTAAATTTGATGTTTTTTGGTGGTTTTCCGTAAATCAAGAATGAAAGGTGGACTGGTTGAATTAGGGCCTTTGTTTGATACTTTTAGATGTAAGCTATATATCGTCGGTGGGGTGACAAAACCTCGTATCTCAAAAATCATGAATTTTCAGGAGAGCACAAAAACTTTCCTGTCTCAACAAATTTAGTGCTGTGACACCGTCCTTTCTTTTTAAAACTGGAATATTTATACAATTTTTAATGTCATTGTTGAAATACAGTAAAATAATTGTTTTTATATTTGAAAATGAGTTACGAGGTTTTTGCGTTTATCTACATTGAGATACAAGTTTTTAGTTTCAACTCTGAATGAGTTACGAGGATTTGGTTGAATAAGTTACGAGGATTTGAATACACTAACTTCGGTACTGATAGGCCGTGTGTGAGTTATGAGGAAAAGCAATTACGTATCTTATGTTACGAGGTTTTGTCAGTGCAGCTTCAAAGGGGGTTAAAGTTACGAGGTTTAGTTAAAGGGTGTTTGTGTGGAATTTCTGAAAAAACAGAGAAGGAGACGTTCCATGAATTTATCAGGTGGTGTCGTAGGCCATTAGGTACAAAATTATGCAAAAAAATCAAAATCTCAAAAAATTGAGATACAAGGTTTTGTCACCCCACCGACGATATGTCACATTCTCACGAAACATAAATCAGGACAAATCAAGTTTTCAAATACTTAATAAAAAATGACAAACTTGGTAAGGGTATGATTAATTTTGTCGTTAACTGTGTGTGTATACAGTTCTCTCACATATATATTACTGTTTGAAAATACAAGTGCCAATGCGAAGATGGACAAATTCTAAATCATAATAATACACTCAAATGTAACAGTAATAATTAGAAATCCTACATTTTATGAATTTAAACAGTGATCTTTGAGGTACATTAATTTCTATTTTTAATTTAAATTACTCAATTCTTAATTTGCTCGGTATATCCAGATGAAACTCGATGATTGAATTGCTGTTTCATCCGGAAGCCTGGGTCTACGTCTTGCTGCACGTATAAAATAATGGAAAGACAACAAAATATTATAAAAAAAACAGATTGAATATTGTACTGTGCATTGAAAATGCATTTATGAAAATATAAATTCCAATCCTCTATAAATTCAACCAAATCTTATAAGCCGGCTTGAGTTATATTCAAATCAAAATAATGCACACATGTTATAATGTGTGAAGTTGCTTGTGAGCTACTTATATACAGGATTACAGGTACACTGACATTATGGGACCCATTGCCAGGTTTGCAAAATGATTTGATGAAGTCTGCTACACTTACATGGAGCTAGGTATCTCAAACTTTTGGTAAATTTGCCAATGATGCAACTGAGAAGCTAAGGTGAGATAAATATTTCATTCAAACCCAAATCAAGTAAGTTTGATTTGATTTGATATGGTTTATGTCCAAAACTTTCAAAATAGCAAGGCAGAAACAAATTGAATTTACAACTGGTAATAATCTCGAGCGCCAGTGTGTCAAGTCTGACACACATGAGCGCTATACAACATACAAGAACCCAATGTTATTATTATTATTATTATATATGTCCATTCAAATACAACACATTATCTAGGCTAAAACATGCGACTGTGCAACAATTTCTGACTTGCCCCAGACACCAGCAAGGAAAGAACAGTCAAACCTGCTTTAGTGACCACCTGTCTACAAAGACCACCTGTCTACAAGGACCACATTGTTTCCCTTGAAAATGGTTTCTCATTGAAACTTGTACTAAAGGAACCTGTCTACAAAGACCACCTGTCTACAAGGACCACATTGTTTGTTTCCCTTGAAAATGGTTTCTCATTGAAACTTGTACTTAAGGAACCTGTCTACAAAGACCACCTGTCTACAAAGGCCACTTTTTGTGTTTCCCTTGGGCGGTCGCTATAGACATGTTTGACTGTAGTACTCTCTCTCTCTCTCTCTCTCACCTGAATGTCGTTTTTAGCATGTCCCACGCCTGGTCCAGGACTGGGTACTCAGCATTCCAGACCAGGGCCACGTAGACTACAGTCAGGTCCCAGGCTTGCTGCAGGTACGGTGCTACGACGATCCAGCCGGCAATGGCGTACTCGGACACAACCTCCCATAACTGGGTGAGCCAGACCATCAGACGCTGTAGGATCTCGACAGTCTGTGCCAGGATCTGAGAGATAATGAGTTTAAAATGAGTTTAAAGCCTGTCTGTACTAGTTTGTCCAGGAGGGATTAGACCACCCCGCAAGGTCACTGAGAGGTGGTTATCTTATCAAATCAGCTCTCAATTAACATAAGAAAAAGAGGACCATGGGGGATCAACAGGCACCGATAAGGTATAGTTTGCTATATAGATGGCGCAAGTAGCTATATGAGTAGTGCAGTGGGGCTTTAAATAAATGGAAATTATCATGAATTGTTGGTCCTAAATGGGTCAACCAGTCCATTAGATGGTACACAATCACGGCAGTCTGCTTGATATTGAAAGATAATCTAGTTTATAAGTAATGTCCACTATCAGCACATATATTTTTTCTTTCTTATGTCTGTTACATGTACTTTTCTCTAATCGCCATGAGCACCGAAAGGTGGGCCTGTGCGCTATACAAGTAGCCACTATTATTATATATTGTGAGTTTTTAGAAATGGGGGGGGGGGGGGGGGAGCTGAAGATGAAGAAAGAGGATGGGGGCATTTGAACTCACAGAACCTGTGACAAACTGACCATATTTTCATAAATTGCTTTACCAAGAAAACCTCATATGATGATAAATTGGCAATGATATTGTCAACAGGAGTCAGGCATTCTACAAATCCCAGATATATTGTTTAAGATGGTCACACACAGTTGAGCTCTCTGTTTTAAAACATGCTAACAAATGTTAAATGATGATGGTTGATGATGATGATTAATGAATTAATCAATTAACGAACTTACCCAATCCAACCAGATGGGGGCATTCACTGCGATCCAATCCTTGAGAGGGGTCGTCACGGTAACAAACCATGCCCACAGGTCGTACAGCTTCTCCAGTGCTAGGACGAGGTAAGGACCACAAAGTTCACTGACCTTGGCATAATAGATTGGTGCGTTCACCTGCAGCCATCTAATGATGACAAAAGAAGAACAAAAGAAGGAAAAAGATTGTTTATTACTGCAAAAATCAGGAATGAATACAGAGGAAGACGATTGCAGGATATTTAATTTTCTCATTTTGTTTACTTTACCTTTAAGAAGCACAGAGTTGTTCATCAATGGCTCCTAAAAGAGATATCCAGCCTTTTCTGAAGTTCTAATTTGTACATTTGTAGTTGTAGAAGAACAGCTCTTGCATAGTGTGCATTGTGATTAGGAACAATGTGTAAAATGCATATACTACACTACTGCTTAGCAAAAAGAGGAAATAAGGAGAAAAACAAATATGTGGTCCACATTTAACAGGACCATGTTGAAAAACAGTATACATGTACCTGAAGATATTATCCTGTATAAAGATGTTTTAATAAATAAATAAACAAATAAATATTTGTTGGAAAATTCTGAAAATTTGAAGTTGACTACATGGCCTTTCGGAAGCTCAATCAGTTATTTGAAATCCAATTCAGATGATGGCAAACGTTTACTGACAAAACAGGTACTACATAGGAAGGACAACCGATAACATATGCATTGTACACGTATTTGTGGTCAAATCATAGAGAAAAAGAAAAGAAAAAACTAGAGAGAACAATACCGAATTCACTTACCCCACGATGTTGGTTGTAAAGAGGGAGATTTTGGTCCAAGCCTGTTTGGAAATAGCAAGGAGACCTGATTTCTGAAGGAATACCTCTGTCCTGGAACCTGAAAATAGAGAAAAGAATAAGCTTGAGACACGACCTTATCCACCACTCTGCATTTTCTTATCTTTGTTTAATTGCTGGACCCCTAGGAAATAGTAGAAACAGTATTGATTAATATCTATGGAATGTAATAATAATAAAGATAGGCTTTTGTATTGCGCCATTCATGAAGGACTTTGATAAGGCTTTAATCCTAATTATATGTTCCTCAGAGAGGACTTAAATCCGTTGGTCCCCTCGTTGTTTATTTATAAGCATATACATGCTTTCTAAGCAGTCATTAACCAAAATTCTCAAACATCAACCAAAATGTTAGATACTAAAAGGTAAGATATGGTTGGTAACATATGGGACAATATAAATTTGGATTGCCCAACAAGACGTGGATGCGAGTAGATGGGACTGAGGTTTTACCTTGGAAGCCATGGCTGGTATAGATGTCCAGGGCTAAGAAAGTCATGATGGCAAAAAAGACAACAGAGATCAAGGTCTTCCATGGCATCCTGAAACTGCTCATCTTCTCTAGTAATTCCTGCAAAAAGACAAATATAAACATGTGGATTGATTAGAATACGGTCATGTTTAGGTACATGTAGCTTAGCGAAATTAAGTGGCTCAAAAAGGTTCGTCCGGAATGCAAAATGAATACTGTATAAGCTGTTATTCTCGCGAGGGTTTGATTTTCGCGACTTTCATTCTCTGTAAAATAGCTTGTGTTACGTTGTAATCCCTGAAAAAACAATCGAACCCAGGCCATCTTGTAATCTTCAGGTTTAATGTACTTTTGTCAATATCTTTCTGTCTTTTATGATTGTTACTTTGGAGCAAGATTGAATATATCAGGGCCCTGTCTTACAAAGAGTTGCGATTGGTCCAAATCAATCGCAAGTTTGCAGTCTCCTATCGCTTATGTACATACATGTAGCTGCAGTTAATATCTATCACAAATAAGTTGCAAATGATATCAACTCTTTGTAAGACAGGACCCTGTTCATATAATTCAAATACTTGTACTTATAACTATAAAAATAAAGATAAAGAATGATTCAATTGATGCTACTTACCTCGCACGCTACCTTGCACTCCTCAATGTGAATACGCCTGATACTGGCCTGATTCAAAGCAAGCTGTTCTTCATTCGTCACGCTGAACGCTCGTACCGTCTCCTGGAGAAGCTTCTTGGGAAGCTGAAAAATAGAAACATAAAATATTTTTAAAAAATTTAATTGTTATGAATGAGTTAGTAAACTATTGCGTGAGGAGAAATATGCACCTAATCTGTTCAATCCAAAATTATAAATTTAGTTTGGGTTGTCTAATTGTCCTCAAATGCTCTTCGTTCTGTTGTCTAGCTTCTTGGGAAGCTTATCAATATATAAATTAAATATTTCAAAAACATTTAATTATTGTTATGAATAAGTTAGTAAACTATTGTTGCATGTCAATTCAATTCTGCTGTGGTATATCTCTCTAAATGTACTATGGAATTTTATTTTAACTGTTCTGTATAAACGTTATGCTTTTTTATGTAAATATGTTCATGTTTATTCAGGGCCCCATGGAAGACCACTACTTATTGGTGAATGGGCTACCTTGACAAAAGATTAGAAATAGATAAATAAAGATGCACATTATCTGTTTAATAAAAAATTATAAATTTGATTTTGTTTTTTTTAATCTTCCTCAAATGGTCTTCATTCTGTTTGTCTATCTTTTTTCTTTTTTTTTATTTTGTTGGTGGGGGGGGGGGGGGTCTATTGAAAGCAAATTATTCTTGGACTGGACTTCCCTCTAATGCTATGGTCACAAAGGTTCCTACGAATCTCCCTGTTTTTCCATTGTCTTCTCGAATTTCCATTGTCTGAAAAACGTTTGTACGGCGTTCGTAACAGTTCATAATGGCATTTGTGACCGAGGCTTTAGTACAAGAAACTCACTTCTGGGAACACAATGGGTGAATGGAAAATTAGGAAAAGAAAGTTGCTGTAATTGACTAATCCATAGCTCATTCATAATGCTTGTTAAACAAAATACGCTGCTCCAAAAATGATTTCCAAAATAAAATGGGAAAATAAATGACAAAAAGACAAGAAATATCCCCAACTCCAACCCAAGTGAAACCCTGCTCACATGATGCTTACCTTGACTTGGTCCCATACTTTGATGATGTGATTCATCAACAGACTAGATTGTTTCATGTGACTGTCGTACATCTGACGCCATTCACTGAAACAATGCTGATCCTGGCACAGGCAAAATACAAGGCACTCCAGTAGCTACAAAGTAATGCAAAATTAACAGATATTGATGACAACTTCATGAGGACTTCACATCTTCTACTATAAATACAGCTTTTGGAAAGCATCAAAAGGCGTGTACCAATCACCTATTATTTGTGTACAGTTAGAATGTATAAAATCAATGTTGAATAACTTCACCCTGCATTCTATTGCCTAATGGATAAAGAAATAACATAACACTGCATACATAGCACCCAAGACGGACTTGCGTTGATTGCAGGCCCTGATTTATGCAAGTGCATGTGTGTGCCTAATTGGGTTTTTAAAGACGTGTATCAATCGGATATGATTATTTACGTCACAATTAGAAAGTCACGATTCAGTCTCGAACCGGAAGTCTGCCTGAGTCAGTTTGTAGGTGAAGACACAGAGAGCTGATTGTAACACGAACAATATCGCTAGACAAACTCACATCTCCTCTGAAGACTGGGTGTTATGCGGAGCTTAGCATACAGGTGCGTCAAATAGTCTACTTACAAGTTGTTTTGGTATAAATTTACAGTGTATTTAAACTTGCAAAGTCTCTCTTAGAAGTATTATTTGAAGTTCGTATTTTTAATATACACGTAGTACTACCACATGAAACTACATGTACTAACAAACAGAAGAATATATTTCTGTTGTAATTGGTAAACTTAAAATACTAAAACACAAGAAAATGGCAGGCAGCTCAAAACTTTTTACCAGTTGTTAATGATGGCTGTATTCATTATCATGAATTGCAAATTGTTTATGCTGTGGTAAGGGATCTCGTATTATGACACTTTCAACTAGATGGAATTCGACTGCGCGCAGTCGAAAATGATGCCTCCGTCGTAGAGCAATTTTACAAACCAAAACAGAAGAAACTTTTCGAATTCAAGTTCAATTGTAATCCATTAACAGGTTCTCAGAATATCGTGATTACAAGCAATTTCTCATATACATGATTCTAATGAGAATGCGTTCACAAGCTATTTTTGCATACATAATGAGCCCATGACCTTTGTCACCTTGTGAACCAAGAATATACTCACTTCATTGGCTCTGCAAGTATCATACATGCCCTAATTTTGGCAGGAATCCATCAATCGGTTCTTGAGATAACGCGATCACCAGCTGTTTTTGCATACATAATGTGCGCTGTGGCCTTTGACCTTTGACCTTGTGACCCCAAAATCTAATCAGTTCATCGGCTCTGCAAGTAACACACATGACCTAAGTTTGGCAGCAATCCATCAATCGGTTCTTGAGATAACGCGATCACAAGCTGTTTTTGCATACATAATGAGCCCTGTGACCTTTGACCTCGTGACCCCAAAATCTAATCAGTTCATCAGCTCTGCAAGATACATACATGACCAAAGTTTGGCAGGAATCCATCAATCGGTTCTTCAGATAACGCGATCACAAGCTGTTTTTGCATACATAATGAGCCCTGTGACCTTTGACCTCGTGACCCCAAAATCTAATCAGTTCATCAGCTCTGCAAGATACATACATGAACAAAGTTTGGCAGGATTCCATTAATCGGTTCTTCAGATAACGCGATCACAAGAACGGGACGTACGTACGTACAGACGTACGGACGGACAACCCGAAAACATAATGCTTCCGGCTACTTCGTAACGGAGGCATAAAAATCTTGAACACTTTCAAATTTGCAAAGGTTACATGGGACACACATTTTTTTATAAAATGTCAAAATACCATGACGACCTTCCCTTTAAAAATGTCATTATTCATGCTCAAGTTTTGATGTGCTTTCTGGAACACAAATTATTTTGAATAAACAGATAATAGAAGATTAAGCATTTAAGAATTTACAAGGTTAGATGGATTAGACTTGTTTAGTTTCAAGTCAAATCTTAAGTGCTCAGACATCATACCTCGGTCTTGAGGGCAACAGGGCAGTGGTCCGTTGTTCTGGCCAGCAGAGAAGGAAAAAAATTCCTCAGGTTGGATTCAGGGTTCTCACGGAAGGCAAGACGCTGTAGGAGAAGAAAAGAAGAACTTACTACCAAGAGCTACTGCAGGACTGGTGTGACATAGGAGGATGTCATTAGTGAATTGACAAAATGTGACCAAAAAATTATCAATCCACTTAAATTAAAACTTTTACAGTTTTATAGCTTTGATAGCAAAAGCAAATTATCATGAAATGTTAAATATAGTCTCAAATTGTTTTGCTTGTTAATATTCAAAATCGAGAAGCAAAGAAATCTGCCTAAATTTTTTTGAAGGCTATCTGTTCATGACCGTTCTTACCCTGTTCAGGGATATATCTCATGAAAGTTATTCTCTTTCATTTTGCTGGAACAATAAAAAAAAACATGTACAAGAGAATTTTTTAAAAACATACCTTAAGTCTTGGGTAATGGCCCAATAGTTGCTTCTGTAAGCTGCAGAAAAGAAGAAAATACAGAATATTCATAATTTGACAGCATTCTTTTTATTGGTAAAGGTGCCATTAAACCCTTGCAGCTCAGTGCCTGCTTCAACCCACCCGAATGTTGATATAGTGTGTACTTGAATATAGAAAAACTTTTATCAACATTCTAGACATTGAATATCCAGGGGTCAGTGACACAAAGACGTAACTCCATTTTGAGAAAAAGTGGTTTATGTGTCACTGAGCACTTGGGGGGGGGGGGGGGGGGGCTTCTAAGGCCCCCCCCCCCCCCCCCCCTATGATCTCGGCCGTGAAACGCCCGATCGCCGCAAAAATTTGCATACATGTCAAGTGAAGTGTATAGAATACTATGGTAATTTCAATTTTTTTGAAAAATTCACTCATTTCCATATTTATGGTAATTTATGCAAATAAGGTCATTAAATTCACATTTTTGCCCATAAATCAGACATTATTCATATTTAAGCATTCTTTCTCACTACATATATTTGTTAGACCATTTGGAATAATAATACAACACAAAAATTTGAAAAACCAGGGTTATTCCTTATGTTATCTATTGTTTTGATAATTTCTTATGTATTTCTTTGTTTTTTTAACTTATGTATTTTATTGTTTTTGTTGTTTTATTTCATTTCCAACTATAATTCAACTATTTTGACCCCAAAATAAACACCTAAAATCTAAACAAGACCAAATAACTAATGCTTTACCTCTTTATTTGATAAATGAGATTTCCATATGTTTTGTACACAAATCACAAAAATGAGCGATTTTCGGGCTGACATGCGAAGACAAAAGGACACGTGACTTTGTAATGGTAGGTCTGATTTTCGAAAAATTTATTTCAAAAGTTGCGCAAGACTCGAAAGAAAAAAGTCACAAAATTTCAGTGCAAGATTTTCTTGCGTTAAAAAATTATCGCGAAAAATATCGCGAAAAATGCCCCCCCCCCCCCCCGGGCTAAATAGGGTTAAGGAGTTTTTAAGTCTACAGGTGTATTTTTCGCTAGCCATTGACTTCAACGGGGCATTGGGTGCAGTTAAGTCTTTGTGTTTCCTGGAAAGCCCACATTTTTTTTGAACATTTTGATATAAAATGCTCATTTTGGCAAAATATAGAGTTGTGTCTTTGTGTCAATGAACCCTCGATATGAGATCATGAAATGTGAAGCAGAATGCAGAGATCAAGAAACACTATTTGAACCAAGGAGATAAATGAAAGAGTGATATGGTTGAAATGTCTCTTAATTTTCTTTTTCTGTGATACCTTGTGGCACCAAAATACATTTTGCATTTCTTTTCTACTGATGGAATATTACAGGCCATCAGTGGTGAAAGTGGCAAAAATGCATTTACAATATTAATTTTGCAATTTTATTTTACTGATTTAATCGTGTATCCATCAGTGGTAAGAGTGGCGAAAATGCATTTACATAGGTCATGAGTAACAGTTCAGAATGACTTAAAGCCTGTCTGTACTAGATTGGCCAGGGGGATTAAACTTCCCTGCAAGGTCACTGACAGGTGGTTATCTCATCAAATCAGCTCTTAGTTAACATAAGAAAAAGGGGATCATGGGGGACCAACAGGCACCTATTAGACATTGTTTGCTATATAGAGGGCGCAAGTAGCTACAAGTAGTACACTGGGGCTTTAAGAAGCATTTGCCAAGAAATAATCATTTCCTGTAGGACTTACTTAGGTTGGAGTGAGTTGTTTGGTGTGAAGACATAGTCGAGAATGGGGAAGAACTCGTTTGGACCTAGAACCTGGCTGGCACGTTTCTCATCAAGCTTCTGCCTGTGGATACGAGGGAGAGGAAAATCAAAATTAGCTTTCAATTAAAACTTTAATGACATTGAGTTGCTTTCATCCTAAACACAAAGAATTAGAAAGCTAGGGATTGTGGAAGCCACTAGAATTAAACAAAAGAATGGCAACTATGGGTGAAATAAGATAAAGTGTCTTCAATTCATCTTCATCCCCTTCACTGGACATCTTCAATCTCTTCATTAGTCACATAAATAAGTACCTACTAACATGAAATCAAAGCAGAAGTCTTCTTTTATTATTTTCCACCTGAACTATAGATCAGATCATGAAGAAGATGAACTTTGACCCATCAGGGCCTGAAACGTGTACATTGTCATTGCAATTTGAAATTGTGTGAAATAGACTCTTATTTTTGGTGATCATGGTATCTTAAGCTTGCGTTTCTCTTGATAATACAGTACCAATGGCCTGTCCAACTTCCAATATAATACCTTCACTAGCAAAAACATAAACGTAAATAATAATAATAAATATGGTGCTTATAAAAGCACTTTCCACCGAAGTCTCTAAAAGTCTATTAGACTATTAGGCTAAAAGCGCTATAATAATAATAATATTAATGATACTAATAAAGATTTAAAAAAAAATAATATTAATAATAACAATAATAACAATTATTATTATTATAATAAGATAAGCGGTAATATACTTCTCAGAATTGAGCCCGCAGCATTTTATCAAAGTTAACATTTCTTGACCACAGCACAGAGGATCAGGTATGCTTACCCTAAGAAGCGGTCCAGAGTAGAAATGGCGTAGGGGGAAACCATTTTATGGCCAAGGAGAGGAAGCATAAGCTTACTCCAAACTGTGAGAAACCAAACAAGATATAAAAACATTAAAAATAATGTAAAGCCTGTAAACTGCCGAAGTAATGTACCTCACCTACTTTGTATGCCAAACACGATCATATGCAATATTGTACTCTTATCGTACATTAATTTATTTGACATTTTGTAATAACTAGATTATAGCAAAACCACATAATTATTCATTGATTTATGTATCGGACTATACAGTTTCATTGTGTAAATTTCTACCATTGTTTGTATTTGTATTTGCATTTAAAATCCAATCTTTAGGTTGCTATAAAGGAATAATGAATAACACTTAAAGGGATCTGGTAACTTTGTCTCTGATTCTGAAACAAAATCCTAGATTTAGCTCATGCTGCAATGCTAATTTTAAACCTTTAGGTCAGTTAGGAACCCCATGATTTTCAGAAGCTGATCGCCTGTCTTATCATCAAGATATTTATGATATAAAATCAAAATTTCTTTTTGCATATTTTTTAACAGTTTTGATAACACTACAGTATGATAAAACTGGTTACTCAAAGATTTTTTACTTTTTTGAGGCACTTCATGATCATTTTGAAGTGCAATTTTTGTAGGGTTTCAATATTACACCATAACACAGACACGGATAACACGTAGGGCCATGCATCTCAGATTTAACATTGTTAAACGATGCCTTTAAGTACAACTACAAATGCAGAAATAAACCAAACGATCATGTGGGTGATCTCACCTTGCAGGCCAATGACCGGATCATGCTGACCAGCCTGAATACAGCCCCATAGGATGGTCAGACAAGTGGCGCGATCACTCTGTCTCCTCTTGAAAACCTCTAGATACTGGTGACAAAAAGAAAATGAGATGAAAGGTTGGTAGATGATAATAATGTTACACAGAAACTGTACGAGTTCCTTGATGCTTCAAATGTTCAGGGCTCAGTTTCATGACTTTTTAATTTATCAATAACAAGTTCTAATAACCGTTATTAGCTACTGAAATCATGGCATTTAGTTGGCCGAGGGCAAATTTGTCATAGAAATGTATAATTTGTTATTGATAACAAGTTTTTATGAAACAAGGCCCAGATTCTGTCCATTTTACATTACTTTTCATTCACTATTTTAAAAAGAGAGCTTGCACATGCTGACCCTACAGATTCACACATTACACACAAATTCACCCTCCTATTGTCAGGATTTGTGTGGGTGAGGGTGTGAGTGGGCTCCCACATCGTGTGACGAATTCAAAACAGTTCATGCAGTGGACTTTTGACAAGCAGGACTTATCCAAGTATCACAACCAGCTTGGACATTAATATCTCTATTATCATCATCATCAAGACCATTACCACCACCATCATCATCATCAGGATCATTATCACCCGAATCATTATTTGACGACGGATAGTCAACCTGTTCGAAACGTTGAGCCACTCCCGCCACCCATCCTCTCCAAGCGCTATAGTTCTCCTTAGAACTATAAGCTAAGAAAGATAACCACCCAAATAACCAAATCTTTTTCAAGATTACACCAACAGTCCTTTTCAGGACTACACCCTCAAGAAAGATTACCGAGAGTCCTTTTCAGGACTCCTCAATCCTCCCTCTCTCTCACAATCACATGGTGCACCCCAAGCCTACTGTAAATCATTATCCTCATCAAAATCATCATGTTATCATCACCCTCACCGCCACCATGACCATCATTATCGTCACCTTCACCGTCATCAACCTTATCGTCATCATAATCAATAAGCAGGGGGGTGTTCCACAAAGATCCTAAGTTGAACTTATCTCTAAATTGGACTTAAAAACTATGGAGAGCCATTTAATGAAATATATTCAAAAGTGAAAATTCAAGCATTTTAGACTTTTTATAAATTCCACATCAAGAACATGAAATCTCCTTTATAATAGAGAATATGAATGATTTGAATCAACATTTTATGCCTTTTAAAATAACTATTACAAAATATTTTCATAGATGCTAACGGCTTCCATAATTTTCAAGTCAAACTTAGAGATAAGATAACTTAGGATCTTTGTGAAACAGACCCCTGATCTTCATGATATCTAATGTTACTTACATCTGAGATGCGGTTGGTGACAAACTGAGGATATTCCACAGCCAGGAGCTGCAAAAAGATCCGATATCCATTCACTGCATTTCCTTTAAAAGTAACAAATCAGAAAATGATTACGTTTCTACTGCATATCATGTCATAATAAGCCAAAAGGTGTTTTCAGTCTGTCACTATCAGGAATTATATACTGTACCTCTCTTTAAAAATCTAGCCATCTGATTGGTCAAAATTAGAGTCATGATTTTAGCCATTCCGGTAAAGAAACAAACAATACCAGTAACGGTTAATAGTTCATGAGTGAGATGCCCGCTGCGATTCCTAAATGATTGTAACATTCAGTCATATTTCTAGCGAATATTACATGTTACAGACAGTGTCTCAGATTTTCCATGACGCTTTAACCAATCTTTAATCAAGAAAAGGATAAGGTAAGAATTCCTGGTAGATTTTTGTGTCAATTCAGTATATAAAAGACATATTGACTGTATTAATATTCGGGGCATGGCTGTTTGCTCTCGGGGACGTTGCATCCTCCCATGACCCAGAGGGGCGCCTGGTCATGGGAGGATGCAACGTCCCCTTGAGCCTATAAAACAGCCAGGCCTCTCACAGCAGTAGATGTATGATCTATATCTAAAAAATATCAAAATTTTAAGTTGGAATCTCTTTTAACAAACCATAACAGTGATGTCTGCAACTTATTTACCTTTAACTGTAATTACTCCTATCATTGTTTGTAAAAATGTGATTATGAATGATCATTTAAACATTTATAAAAAAATAAAAATTAAAAACTTATTTACCTTTAGGAAGATCGGTCTCAACCTCTCTGATACAGTGTTGGAAGAACATACTGAGCATCCTCTCAGGGTACGTTTCCATGAGGTTCTTCAAGAGCTTCCTCACCGAGCTGTTCATCTTACATAATGGATAATCTGTGATGAAATCAAAGAGAAGCATGGTGACGAAAAAGATTACCAAAGGGAACAACCAGCAGACCAGAAGGTTGGGTTCTGGTTAAAGATATAGTCCAGTTCTGGTCATGCGATTGCATTGTGAAAGAAACGTTGTGGAATCGATCAGAAAAGGTTGATCATCTAGCAAGGTTCTGGAATCATCGATATGATAAGAAATTTGGCCCAATTTTGGTAAACTTACAAGCACTGTACACAGAAAGATGTATATGGGACTCGTACAGGGGTGATAGTGAGCACTAAAAAAAAAAAGGTTTTTTGTTTTCCCCTCAACCACGCCCCCCTTGAGTAAAAGAAAAAAAATGGCTTCTAACAACATTCCCTTTCGAGTAAGAAAATTGAGAAAAAAGAATTGGAAAAAGTAGGGCAAAATAGGGAAGAATAGAAAAAATAAGAGGGAAATCAGGAAAATCAGGATAAAATAGTAAGAAACAAAAATCGGGAAGAAGAAAAAAAATCAGGAAAAAAATCTGGAAAAATTGGCCTGCTCGTACTACGCCATATCTATCCATCGATATGATAATTTACCAAATATATCAACTAGTAGGCGGTTTCCCTGCAAAATTTGTATCATCACGTATTAGTCAAAACATACTCTTCACATATTTGGTTATAAGAGCTTCCATTTCATTTTTTGAGAGGGGGGCGTTTCCAAAACTGGTCTATACCTACAATAATTGTGATTTTTCTCATTTTTTTTCTCTTCAAAGTTTTAATGTCAGTTTTCAAGACTATCACAGTAGAAAATTCTGTCGGGCAAATACTGTATCTCCTTTTACTCTATCGCCAAACTGTAAGTTTAAGTATTGGTCACATAACATGTTTCAGAAAATGAACTTTAAAATATGAATCAGAAACAAACTATCTGAAAGGTGTGAAATAAAATGAGAAAACATGAAGTAAATTAGGATTTGAAGAACTTACAAACAAAAGTTTTATCCATTCAAACTTACCAGATGGCTTATCGGGGAAGGTTGGATCCAATTCTTTGGTCAGTAATTTCCTGTTCAAAAGTAGAGCCAGGTCTCCTAACCACAGCTGAAATTGAAAATGAACAACGAAGATCTTACAGTCTGCCTTATTGTTTTCCCCATAATAGTCTTCAAAACATTTGTAATATGACCATGTAGAGACATATACGGTAGATCATATAAGATGTTACCTCATTCTACATCTCAAGGTAATAAAGTAAGGGACATCATCTGAGACCAAACAAGACATTTTGCATTGAATTTAACATCTGTTTTTATATACGTTGGCTTTAGGTTTACTCCCTCTTTACCTTTTTTTCTGGGGGGGGGGGGGGGGGGGAGTTAATTACAAAGCACAAGGTGGCTTTAAAATTTAAAGTAGCTTGAATTTTTTTTTTTACAGGGGGGGGGGGGGTGATTAAATATTTAAGTATGAATTTGCTACGAATTTCCTTCGATCAAAGCTCAAACATGTATTGAATTATTCAGTGCAATGGCATTTGTGTATTTTGAGTGATGACCACTTCTAGTGCTATTATATATGCAATGTATCAACAATTCTAGTTTGACAGTGCAGGGGGTGTTTTACAAAGACTAAGATCAACTTTAAGTTGGACTTTACTATGGCAGGTCATTCATGTCACTGGTTGCTCCTACCATTGGTCTCTCAATTATGATCTTTAGATAATATATTTTTCCTTCTATAATGAACTATCAAAAGAGGTAAATTCTGGTGATTTGTGACGATTTGTACATGTACGTCCCTTGAGGAACCAATGCCAGGAATGGTTAGATGAACTAGTGGCATGAACGGCCTGCCATGGTTAAGTCAAACTTAAAGTCGATCTTAGTCCTTGTGAAACACCCCCCAGGAGTGAAACTTACAGCTGGTGAATCAGGCACACGACCTTTCACCTCTTCCAGTTGATCCTTGACCTCGGCGACCTGAAGTGCATCTAGGGCTTCGTCAAGTGTGTTGAATCTCTCTGGCTTCTTCTTTCCATCATTTCCCCCTTTCTTCTTCTTCTGTTGCTGCGGGCTCGGGTTTGGCTTCTTGCCCCCCTGGCTTGCATCCCCATTGGCCTTCTTTGCACCCTTGGCGGAGCCGTTCGTGAAGGCCTCACTGAACATGGTGGCGCTTTCTTGCAGCGGAGCTACATCGTTACATGTTAAGATACCAAAAGAGAAAAACAGTTTATCAGGATTTCTTTGGCTTAACTTTACAATAGCCCATCAATAGAGTTCATGTACATAAACGCCAGTGACCTAGGGTTAGAGTTAGGATCAGTTTTAGAAAGAACGGTGTAGAATCGATTAGAAAACGTTGATCATCTAGCATATTAGTATTGGTGTGTACTGCAAGTCAATTTTTTGTGATGGGTATTCTAAAGATGCTCCATTATTTTGGGGACAAATGTTGTAGATCTGGTAGGGATTGAGTTATACTTTAACATGACAATTTGGTTGTGGCAACTCTCTCCTTTTTACTGAATAAAAAAAAAAAGCAAGACAAATATGGACGTCCATGATTTCAGTAAGAAGTCAAATAATTTTGAAATACATGTAAGGAGTGCTCTGTGCCATGTTCAAGAAATTATGATGCTAGTTCAGAATCATATCCAGACTTTGACTTGTAACTCTGTGCGTGAAGTTAGCGACCGTAAAGAATAATAATGAGGATCTCAGATTACAGTTGCTGACTTCTCACACGCACGCGCATCCACACCGCACCGTTGGTACGGTATGCACTTGTATTGTGTAGCGGTTTGCCTTGAAACCTGTGAGAAAGTGTATATTATGTCTTTGATTTTAGGAAAAATACTCAAAAAAAGATAAGAAAATTGACACAAAACAGGCAAGACAAAGAAACAAAACTTTCAAATCATGATGACCATTATTTGAACAATTGGTGAAAATGTAGATGATTTTGGATATGTTTTAGAAGGGAAGACTCACCACAGTTACGGGTCTTATCTGGATGATATGATTCTGAAGTAGCGGCGTGTAGGCGCGACGTAGAATCTAGCGTCAAGGACAAGGCAATATTTTAACTCGTCCACCCCTCCTTTTTCTGTTGTTCTTCTTCTTTGTATTATTTTTTCTTCTTTCTTATTTTTCTTCCCGTCTTCCATTGGTAGGCACATTCATGGGGCACTAGAGGGCGCTTTGCGCGCGTACGAAAATCTGAATGGCCTTGCTGCGGTGGGTCAGCAATAATCAGCCCAAAACTTGGATATGGGAAGGTGGAAGGATATATCTTTTTTATAATGTTATCTGGTCTTACCCTTAACCATCCTATGTTTAATCTATGTAGAAATAACATGCGAGTACGATAAGAGAAACATCGGGCCCATTACTGATGCAACTTTTAAAATATTAGCCTAGAAATGACCACCAAACGGAAAAAATTGACATTTTTTCCCGACAAATCTTCATAAAATCTGATTTATAAACAAGTCACATCTAGGTACACTAATACAAATACGATTTTCTGAAAATTCAGGTATTATTTTTTAAGTTTCTTCCAAGTATATTTCTGCGCATTGCAGCGCCAATGTTCTTCACTGCTTCAAAATCACCCTTGAAATTTTTTTTTTGCAACGAATTTGTTACGAGGTCCGCGAGTGTTCCCCGTTCCTTGCGTGTTGAAAGTTTGGTAATACATAGTTTACATTGACTCGCGCACGAAAAAATGGTCGAAAACAAAATGTCAAATGAAGAAATAAACAAGCTTTTGCATAGTTATAAGAGTTCTACCGAGGTTTCTTTGTCGATTTAATTTATTATATAGTCTCAATTAGAATTCAGAATTATCTCACTGAAAAGTTAAGAAACCGACGATGTTCTCGATCGTAGTTATTTTCATTTTGCCAGCAGCCGATCTAGCGTTGTTTAGGCAAAAAGCTAGGCCGCTGCCTTCCCATCGCAAACCTTTCCGAGTCCCGCTAAAATGGCGCGCTACGGAGCTCCGAAGCTGCGTTGGTATCGCTGCAAACTCTCAGCCGGCTAGCTCCCCACGACGGACCATTCGCGGTATGGCGAGAGTGTGTGTGTGAGGAACGATTTTTGATTCGAGAACGCACGTACATGACGTAATGCAACCGTGCGCGTCATATTCAGCTGTCGAATGTCTACGACCAATTTTACATGTACGATTTTTAGTACAGATACTTGGTCAGTTTTCTTCTTATATCTTTGGTTTTACAACATTTAAAAATATAATTTCTTCAAATTTGCTCCTGACTCGGTTCAGACTAATTGCATGAATTGTGTGATGTGTTTTCAAGTCAATTTTTTGAATATATTTTTTTGCATGAATTTGCCTACCATTGGAGTGGGAGATCAGCAATCCATTGCGATTCTTGTAAGAATTAATTAAATCTAAAATCTAATCGGATAATCCCGCAAGCAAGCAAGCACACACACACACACACATGATCCATGACACACACAATTATCAGCAAATTCTTTGATAACGCGATAACATATATGTGGGACTACCTTTTTACACTTGTTCAACACATCTGGTGGAACCGCTCTCGCTATAAGGAGAAAAATAACATCATAAATACACTAAAATCAATGATTTCTTACACTTTTGATCCACAGTTGGAGCATGTTGACCAAATGCTTTCTGCGCCGCCTTTTTATCGGCCACAGTGGCCTTCTTTTTGTGTGAAACTGTTTCCCACTTTTCTCCAGTCGCCGACATTTTGAGAAGCTTCTGAAAATTATGAAATAACCGGAAATTTATAATGATCATGGTAATAATTCACATTTTCAATATTTTCTTCTGTATTATAACACATTTTGGTACAATATAAATTTACTTTAAATGATTTAGAATACTTCAATGATTTATATAGTGTACTTAGACCCCTAGATCTAAATGAAATAAATAAATTAAATCGAAATTAAGATGCATAATTTTAAAGGAAAACATGTATCAAACTGGCAACGTATATTGTACACGTGTAACGTAGTCTAGATGTTACAGGCTGAAGGCGAAAATGTTGACACGACTCGATCGGCCCCCGAACCCACATCAGTACATATCCCTGGTCATCCCTTCAATATTTCACAAAAAATGAATAGGTAAATAAATAAATTATTAAAAAGATAGATAGATCGATAGATAAATAAATAAATAAATAAGTTGATAAATGAATAGATATTAATAAAAAAGAAATAAAACAACATTTAAACAAAACACAAACACTATAATAATAATAATAATAATCAAAACATTTCTTATAAAGCGCTTACCACCAAAGTCTCTAAGGGCTATACTACGTGCCTTTGTGATAAATTGCAATGTTTATGTCCACACAACGGCCGGTTATCCAGATATTCAAATAAGGCTGCTTTGAGCTATATAGGCCTATATTATTATTATTATTATTATTATTATTATTATTATTATCATCATAATATTATCCAAGCCAGCTTAGCTATAGGAACACCGGCTGGGCATCAACTTACAGAGAACTAGGCCCTACACATGGCACCCCCCCCCCCCTGATCCCAACCCCTAAAAAAAAAAGGAAAAAAAAGGCAACATTTCACTTAAATTGTATGATAATGCGAAAGAGGATGTCATCTATGCAAGGATTTTAAAACAAATGTGTTTGAAGTCAAATATATTGTCTGCATGAAAGAACACAAAATATAGGTTTTCTGCGCGAACAACAGAAAACCCAGATTATGTATTATCTTAGTATCGAGGGGGGGGTGGGGGTAGGAGTGTTTTTTAAACAGGGTCATTTAAAAAAAAGGTGTGATACGCCATTAGGATCAATTTAAGAGGTTGATGGGCACGGGTGGGTAGCACTTGTGTATGGTAGTGCATGACTAGTGACCCCCCCCCCCCCCGGGTAAATGAAATCCTCTTTCACAAGAAATTTTGCCATCAACTTTTTGGTGAATTTGGGGCTCCCAACATTTTAGAGAAAGCCTCTATTCGATTAATCGGGAGTAGGCCTACTAGTAGTTCGGTTCAGTTCATTTAATTCCAATTTATCAAAGACATTTTCACTTTAATCAATATCCCATGCAAGTCGTTAACATTATTCAAAAGAAACTTAAAGCAGCATCTTAATATATATCTAAATATCATTGAATCTTATGTTCATAATTATTATACAGCATTACCTATAACTGTTTTCAAACTTATGATTTTGTAATGATTATTTCCATTTGTATTACCTGGATGAACGATGTCCCTGTCATGTTTTGTCATGTATGTGTCTATTTTAAAGTTTTGTTTTGTATAATTATGTAATTTATGTAAATATTGTTCGGGGAACTATACCTCCACAAGGCCATTTGGCCTTTTTGTTTTAGTTCCCTGTTTTCATTTTCTTATTGCAAATGCTTATCATTGTATATATCTTTGAATTGTTTTTATTGAAAATGGAAATGAATAAAACGAATATTGAAAACATGCAAAATCCCATACAAAATAATTTGTATGAGATTACATAACAAGAATAGTATTTGCACAAGTAAAACAGAATATGGACAAAAACCAAAACAAGTATGTAATGTTTTTAGATGAAAAACTGATTCATTTATTTCTCGACTTTTCATAAGTTTACCTTACAGTAGATTTTCTGCCGATTACTTTTTGAAGGGTTAGACCTATTTTAGTTGTGATTTGTTTTCCTCTCTGAAAATATGTTGAAGGTAATGAAAATTGAATGTAATGAAAAGGAGGGCCGGGGAATTTCCCTTTTTCAAATTATGGCGTAGATGGCGTTTACAATTCATTCGAGGGGGAATTCCGAAAAAGTGGAAACACGAACTTTTGCGTGGACAATTCGATAAGTAAGTAGAAAATATATCCAAAGCGTTTTATCATTGTATAAATTCCACTTTACACTTGTAATGATTAACGTAGATAACGTATAGGAATATCACTAATTAGTCAGTTTTGTGGATGTTGATTTGTCGGTGTTCAATTCTGAGTGGTGGTGAGGTCATGCGTGATTAGTGAAGATGTTGCTTGGGCATGCCTCTTACGGGATCGTTGAACGATAACCCGCCAGGCCTGGCCGCCTAGGAATAGACGGGGTGTGCTGCCATGATTGCCAACTGCATGGCTCGCCTGGTGGGGTGCGCGTGAAGATTGGTGAGGAAATGGGAAATTGTTCTGAGAGTTTGCAGATGTTTTGCAGAAATTGAGAATTCATTGGCACCAATTTGCCAATTTCATTGTTTGAATCATCACAATGGCAGAAAATAGACTTCTAGATCTAGATCTAGTTCTAAGTGGTAACTTATTTAGATCTAGTAGATCTAGTGCCGTAGTGGTAAAATATTATTAGGGAGGCCAATGCCCGGGCGTAAGGCTTCTACGCCTACGATTTGTGCGCTCGTCGCCCACTTCAAAAAATTAGCAGAGGGAAAAAAATGATGTAAAAAAAAAAAATGATGAAAATAAGAAAAGAAAATACAATTATACATTTCACAACATACCTGTAGAGCCGGAGCGGAATATAACTTATCTTACTGGGCCTAAATCTTAACTACCATATAAACGACTAGAATAAGGATTAGTCCTACCATAAACTGCAGAACTAACTGTACTCGAAGCTGTACCGTCGAAGCTCGAAGCTATACCGACGAGTGGAGCTCCACTAGATGCTAGTAGAAGTAGTAGACAGAAGACAGTAGACAGTAGACAGAAGAGACGAGCAATCAACAATGTTTGTACTTGTCGCGTGCAGTCTCAGGTCCAATCTGATGTTCCCAGTAATAAACACGCCCGCGGAAACTACCGCGGGTGTCGCCTAATGCGGGACTTACGCGCATATGCCGCCAGAGCCGTAGTGGCTAAGGCTGAACCACTACATTATTCCCCACTTAATGAGTTTAAAGCCCAACTTAAACTAAACTAAAACTAACTTAAAACTACTCCCGTACCGCAGTGCGGGGTCACGCCGTTCCCGCTGGCGGATGGGTCAAGGACCCTCCCTGCCAGCACCGGTGAAGTCTTGGCCTTTCCAGAGGGCGGGCGCCTTTATCATACCTAAAAATATACTGTATTCCAAAATTTGGTACCGGAAATATGATGAAAAATACATGTGTATAGAGACCCAATCCCATAGCCATAATAGTGCATGAAATATACGACTATATAATATAACTAGTCAATCCCATAGTCATAATGATGCATAAAATATACAACTATATAATATAACTAGTCAATCCCATAACCATAATGGTTTCCATTCTGGTTACAAACAGAAATATACCAGTTAACCCTTACCGTGCCGGTGTCACGTGTAAATGACAAAGAATAGCAGTCCTGGCACGGGCGTAAGGGATTAACCGGGGCATTACAGTCATAAAGAAACAGAAATATACCAGTTAACCCTTACCGTGCCGGTTATACATAATGACAAATTGCAAAACGTCTTGGCACGGGCATAAGGGATTAACCGGGGCATTACATTAAATTCCCAAGGTGACCGAGCATGAGAGTGAGTGATCAACATAAACGATGAATGGCAATAAGTGTGCAGAAAAGGGGAAGAGCCCAATGGCTCCCCATTCCCCAAGTGCAGTTTGGATGGTACAATGTCCAGAAACTGGGCAGTCCCACATGAGAGCCAAACGGCTCCCTACAGGCAGTCCAAACGGTGCATATAAGAAGTATTAGAATGATAAAAGCAGATCACTGAAATCAGATGGAAAATGATATAGAAGGTGAAAACACTTCAACAAAATAAGATTACATTCTCTGGGCCACTCGGCCCCCGGGGGCACAATAGCCACTGCCGGCAAGTTCCTGATATCATTCAGGGCACCCAGGCCCACAACACCATCAAGCAGATCCAGAGGAATTACTCCCCCAAAACATAATCATATTCTGTAAACAAAAGTGAACTAAAATATATATAACAAACATGTTCTTTCCCCCGATCAAACACGATCCGAGGAATCCAAAATGGAACCGGCACCATGTCCTTGCGGACGAGCCGTTGTGAATGGCTTTGATAGTGAACCATAATATATATTTCAGACAAATATGTTATTTCCCCCGATCAAACACGATCCAAGGAATCCAAAATGGGAGCCTGTTGGTGGGCTGGAAAAGGGAAAGGTCCTTACTCTGGAGCCCTGGACTCCCAACAACCCTACATCTTACCCGCTTCCCACTAGAAGGGGGCACCACGGCCGTCCTAGCGACACAAACTCCCTTTATACAGGCTGCCCTGGAATCCGTTCCATAGTACATATGTACCTCCTCCCCCCCGACAATAACATTAACTACCTGGACAAAGGGACCGACCGAAGAGTCAGGCGGGTCACTAACATTATTTACCTTGACAAAGGGACCGACCGAAGAGTCAGGCGGGTCACTAACATTATTTACCTTGACAAAGGGACCGACCGAAGAGTCAGGCGGGTCACTAACATTATTTACCTTGTCCAAGGGACCAACCGAAGAGTCAGACGGGTCACTAACATTATTTACTTTGTCCAAGGGACCGACCGAAGAGTCAGGCGGGTCACTAACATTATTTACACTAGTATTCACTGATTGTAGGCCTCTTGGTTTCCAGATCGGAGATCGGCCTCGCTCTCCGACCCCTCCAGGTTTTCCGGAACTTCAGCCACGGGAGATAGAGAGCAGGCATGGGACAGCATAGAAACCTCCAAAGACTTGACAGTCTTCAAGACTTCCGCCAACATACTATCCATGTTGTCCATGCGTGTCCTCAAACTGGAGAGTTCTTTCTTCACTCCACTCATGTCCACCTTCAGACTGCCTATGTCCTTCCCTTGAACCTCAAGAAGGGTGCTGACATTCCCCCGGTCCGCCGCCGGAGCCGAACGGGGAACATCTCGACCTGTGGAAACTGTTGGGGAACGATAGGGTTGCCTATGCCGATAAATTCCCGGCTCCTCAACTGTATCATAACTGTCCTTCCCCCGGTCCTCCACAGGAGCCGGACGGGGAACATCTCGACCTGTGGAAACTGTTGGGGAACGATAGGGTTGCCTATACCGATAAATTCCCGGCTCCTCAACTGTATCATAACTGTCTGCCTCCTGATTGTACAGGCAAGTCTGCTGCACCTGCTGCCGAGGAGCTGGATATAAACGGCGGGGCTCGCTCCCGTACACAACACGCTGAGTGTGTTGTGCCCACCTGATGGCCTCCAGGGCCTCTTCAACGGACTTCGGGCGTTTATTCAGAGCGGTCAAACCCGCCGCCTTATCCGTACAACCCTGGCATAGCTGCAATACCATCTGAGTGCCGTCACCCCTTTGGTCAGACCCAAAAGCTTCACAAAACAAAGCCTGGAGCCGGTCGGACCACCCAAGGAGGGACTCCTCCGGGAGTTGGCGAGCCGTCCGAAACTCGGCTATGGCCTCCTCCGGAAATCGGGTAGCCCCAAACCGACGCCCCATCGCTGTCAACATCGGGTAATACGACTCAGTGCCCATATCCCGAAGATTGGAAAAACAATCCAACGCAGACCCTTCCAGACACCAGCCTAGAGCATCCAAACACTCCCTCGGACTCCACTGGCACGACGCAGCATAGCTTGTAAATTTCCTGAGAAAGGAATGCCAACTAGTCCTCCCATCGAAACTAAGCGACCTTGGCAGACGAGGGGGCCAATCTCGGCGCCCCTGCGGCCAGTAATCCCCCTGCCCCCCTGGTGGGGATTCCCTAGTAGAGGGAGATACATAACTATCACGTGGGGGCACCCCGGAATACGGACCAGAATTGGTAGGAGGGGATTCCCTAGAAGAAGGATATACATAACTATCACGTGGGGGGACCCCGGAAAACGGACCAGAATTGGTAGGAGGGGGTTCCCTAGGAGGAGGATATACATAACTATCACGTGGGGGACCGGAAAACGGACCAGAATTGGTAGGAGGGGATCCCCTAGAAGGGGGATAACCATAATTACTCTGTGGGGGTTTCCTGGAAGGTAGAGTCCTATCTTCCCTAAGCCAGTAGTCGGCGGAGGGCTCGGCTGGGGAGGGCTCGGCCGGTTGCGGCGAGCTCCTAACTTGTGATTCAGCCGCCGACCCGGCTATAGGCCCAGCTGGGCCTCCACCCGAAGGCGGGGGGTACACTGTATGTTTATAGGGAACAGGATCCGGAATTGGGGCTCGGGACTCGGGACTCGGGACCGACTGGGTTTGCTCAGTCTGGGTTAGCTCAGTCCCCACCCCCTCCCCCTGTGCCTGCTCAGCCCGATCCGCCTTCCTATAAGGCTCAAAATCAAATAGATGCAACAGGTCCTTAGCTTCATGGAGACGAGGACACTGCAAAAATAACTCCTCCGTTAAGCTCCCACACTGCTCCCTCCACGTCAGAATCTTGTGGGACTTAGTTCTATCCACAACGGCCAGTAAGGCCTCTTCAGTCCCATAATTCACCTTAACCTTCTCTGTGGCCATAACCAGCTGTAAACCAGCAACGATTATATAACCAAATGAAGAAAGAAAAACAACATTCAATACCCAACAATCCCTCCTTCTTGCTTACTTACTAACGTACGTAGTTCCTTCAAGGAAAATACTTCTTGCTTACTTACTTAGTTTCTTAAAGGAAAATACTTGCTTACTTACTTAGTTTCTTACAGGAAAGACCTATTGCCTACTTAATAACTTACTTAGTTTCTTTCATAATCTTACTTAGTTTCTTACTAAAAAATTCCTACTTAAACAACCCTATACCCATAGTATACCTCACCGAAAAACACCGTGGAATTATCTCCACGGTAATAATACTTCGGCGAGAGGGTTGAAACTAATTTAATGACTCCTACTCACTACTACTACTCTACTCCTACTTAAACAACCCTATACCCATAGTA
The DNA here is from genome assembly GCA_035222895.1 of Strongylocentrotus droebachiensis. Lineage (NCBI taxonomy): Eukaryota > Metazoa > Echinodermata > Echinoidea > Camarodonta > Strongylocentrotidae > Strongylocentrotus > Strongylocentrotus droebachiensis. The sequence continues at coordinate 437,671 of JAVYIG010000083.1, forward strand.
TACCTCACCGAAAAACACCGTGGAATTATCTCCACGGTAATAATACTTCGGCGAGAGGGCTGAAACTAGTCTAATTAGAGCCTACTAAGTTCTACTTAAACGACCCTATACCTCACCGAAAAAGAACACCGTGGAATTATCTCCACAGTATAAAACTCTGGCGAGAGGATCACAACTACAAAAAACGGCTGTACAACCAGTCTAGTGAGTAGAAAAAAGTGGGCAAATTTAAGTACAAAAAAATGACCGAAACCGATGCCAAAAATCGAAATACGGCCGGAAAAATACCAACGAGTCCCTAAAAAACTATCCTACAACCCCAAGCAGACAAGAAATGAAAAACTAAGAGCTTATAAGGCTCTACGAAAAAAGTTCCAAAAATAAAAAAATCCTTCAACACACAAGTGAACGTATTCAAGATGGCGGCACGGACATGTGTGCGACCACAAAAAATTATCCCCAAAACACGGAAATGAGTACCCAAAAATCGGAATACAGCACTGAAAATACCCTACGAGTCCCTAAACTACTAATCTACAGCAATAACCAACTACAAACGGGGAATAAACAAGCTTACAAGGCCCCACGAATTAATTTACCAAAATTGAAAATCCCTTAAGTACACGAGTGAATGAAAACAAGATGGCGTCACCCACGCGTGTGCTACAAAAAAAAATATCTCGCGCAAGTCCGAAAAGAACGATCACGCCATTGTAGAGCCGGAGCGGAATATAACTTATCTTACTGGGCCTAAATCTTAACTACCATATAAACGACTAGAATAAGGATTAGTCCTACCATAAACTGCAGAACTAACTGTACTCGAAGCTGTACCGTCGAAGCTCGAAGCTATACCGACGAGTGGAGCTCCACTAGATGCTAGTAGAAGTAGTAGACAGAAGACAGTAGACAGTAGACAGAAGAGACGAGCAATCAACAATGTTTGTACTTGTCGCGTGCAGTCTCAGGTCCAATCTGATGTTCCCAGTAATAAACACGCCCGCGGAAACTACCGCGGGTGTCGCCTAATGCGGGACTTACGCGCATATGCCGCCAGAGCCGTAGTGGCTAAGGCTGAACCACTACATACCTATAATCACGGATCTGTAACAGTCTTTCACCATTTGTTGACGATCTTGCAGATTTTGACGTATTTGAGTCCAATAATTGTCGTAGCAGAACAACTTTACGGACGCGCATCACAGACTAAGAAAATCCTAGAGGGCGTAGAGGTTTGCTCACTAAAAACCTTCTCATTGGCTGAAGGTAGACCCTAAAAATATGGGATCCGTTTTGAGTAAAGAACTTTTGATAGAGATCAACATTTCAGATGTTCACAATTGCCACTTCTAACAACTAGAAAATATAAAGAAAAAAGATTATATCTTTTTAAATACAGAATTTTACAAACTGAACATGCGAAGGTAGATATAGTACGATGATTATGTCAATCTTGCGTTGGTTTGAGCCCTATAGCTACAGCCATCTCAAAATGAGAAGGAAAACTGTGACCGGTGACGTCATTGTTCGCGCCAAAAATAAAGGGTATTGCGACATATGTCTGAGCTCCACTGAGCCTCCGGTCAGATCGTGCGCAAAGCGTAGTCTTATTTATAGACCCTAGTACCTTATTCTCACAGCACTAGATTCGAGTGTCGTGCAGTAATGTATGAGAAGTGTTAAAAAAGATATTTAAGTAAAAAAAAAAGTCTACATGAGCAGTCTATACTCCAATTGAGAATTGAAATGAAAGCCATGATTTGAAGGTGTGTGTTGTATGATACATGGTTAGTGAGTGTGTATGTTACGTATAGCGAAAGGGAGAGAGAGAGAGAGAGAGAGAGTGAGAGAAATGCGCTATGCATGCTGCTGTCCTCGCTGCAAGATGGATGTTAATTGGACCTCGTAACTTCTCGATCGTTGATAATAAGGAATACTCATGAGGAAATCAAATTATTGGAATACACATCTAAGGTAAATATCAATGAATTATATACATTTATTTCCTGCCAATTTTGATATCTCTTCTTCATTTTTGAACCATCGCCTTCGGCTTGTAGTAGTAGAAGATGTAATCGTTCGCACATTGATGGCTGGATTTCAGCCTGCATCGGGGCTTGCCTAGCCTGTGTCGGTGTGTACGTGTGCGACCGATTCAAGGCTAGCCGCTGTTGAGTGATTGCACTTTCGCGCGAAGTTTTAAACTTCATCATGAACTTTGTCCGGACAATGACACGCCCATTTCCTCGGGCCTGTCTAATTATCAACGTAATTTCGCGACATGAATTTATCTGTTTTAAGGCTCTTGCGTACGGCCAAGGCGTAGAAGGAAGGGAGTGTTTACAAGCTGGATATCTCCTATTTTATGGAACTTCTGGAGTCGGCAGATGGGTGAGTTTTCTTAGTGAAAGTAAATGCTTTCTTTTAATCTTTGTTTTATTTAAAACAAATTCGTAATTAAAAAGTTAGATTTGGGCATTGGCCTTCCTAATATTATGAACCTGCTTTAAACGGCGCTTGTTCTGTTCAGAAGCCTATCCAAAATTTGACCCAAAACTCTGTAAATATTCATTAAATGTCCAAATAAAGATCATGAGTTACAAGTCGTTATGTTCATTACCTGTTTCGTGTCAATTTTCTTGTTATTTTTGGAGTATTTTTCGGAAAAACATTGATATTAGTATACTCTTTTTCACAGGTTTCATGGCAAACCGCTGCACAATACAAGTGCATACCGATGGTGGGTTACGGAACTTACGGGCGGGTGCGTGCCTGTGTGAAGTTATCTACCATAATGAGGATCTGAGACATTACGGTAGATAACTTCACACTGGCGCGCGCCCGCCCGCAACCCACCATCAGTATGCACTTGTATTGTGCAGCAGTTTGCCATGAAACTTTTGATAAATTTGCTTTAAAAAAAAAAGAGTAGTGTCTCTGCTCCTTTTCTTGCCAATATTTTCAATATAATGAGATGTCTAGCTTGTAAGCTCTTCATGAAACATTTTAGGAAGATCAGAGACAAGTCACCAGACAAAGTTGTGTCTGTAATGTCATTGGCCTAGTGTATTTGAGTTCATTTATTTTTTGTTATTTTTGGTAATATTTGGGACAGCATATAATTAAGTCACTCAAAATCATGGACTTTGCAGTTCCTGAAACATATTTCTTGTCTTGTTTACATCTTCAGGTGGATTACATCTAACAGGCAAGATGAGGGATGAACACAAACTGATGATTCAGATTCTGATGTCTAAAGGCCTCATAGGAGAGAGGAAACTCAAAGATATTTATAAAACTGTTAAAGAAAGATGCGAAGGTAAGTATCCAACACCTATCCACTTTTACCCACTCTCCTCATCTCGTTCTTCTTCTTTTTCTTTTTCTTTTTCTTTTTCTGTTTTCCCTTCTTCTTCTTTTTTTTTTAAATATTCATCTTCTTTTTCTTCTTCTGTTAGTTTTGTCACTCCTGGCTCTCTACAATTATTACTCTGCCTTTAGCATGGCTGCCATTACGGCATTCTAGCATTTCTAGGAATTAATTCTGGCAAGTATCCATTTACCTCACCTTGCTGGAGTGTGGCAATTGCAGATTAATTGCTTTAACCTACAACCATTATAGGCAAGTTTAGTACCATTTTTGTTGACACTAGTGCATTACTAAACTTATCAGAGTTAAAAACCACTAAAATCTTTTGACAACACACACAGTGAGTGAGACTGCATTCCAATCCCTTTTAATCATTTTCTTCATATGTATCTGGTTTTCTTTTCTCTCCTTACCATTTGTCAGTGGTGGACAATGTATCTCTTAACGAGTTCAGAAATGTCATTAACACCAAGCTGAAGGAGGTTTCCATGGAGATAAGACAGAAACCAGATGAAGATACCGGAGAACAGATGTATGCCTTGGTGAGACCCCTAGCTGTAGAATGAATAGTACTCTTCCATTTACATGGACATGTACATGTACTTTTACATCAGGGAATTTTAATTCAGGTTTTGGGGGATGACATTGTTTCAGCAAATCGGTTAAAGATAAACTTGAGTTCTGGTCATGCGATTGCATCGTGAAAGAAAAGGTGTGGAATGGATGAGAAAAAGTTGATCATGTAGCATGTAAGTATTGGTTTGTACTGCAAGGTTCTGGAGTCATCAAAATCTTAATAAATTTTGCCCAGCCTTGTTAAAGTAACAAGCACTGTACCTAGAAAGATGTATATGGGACTACACAAATGGTGTCGGGGCTACTAACCTTGATTTCCTTATCTTTCTGTGCTCATAGACATTACTCATCCAGTATACATTTTCTACCAAAATTGTTTGACAAATGACATTTATTTGTAATCTTGAACATTCAGTGTAAGTATCGTTTGATTCTGTGGGAATTCATTTTTTTTTTTTTTACCAGAACTCAAGTTTATATTTAACCATGATGTTAGCTGGTGCTGCTCAACTTGGTGTTTTCCTCTAATCCATTTTAGACCCCATGGGATGATTAATGATTCATATGCAAGGATTTGAACTCATATTTGTTAAACAAGATGAACTATATGTACTGACAAGGAGTTGTACTCATACTTGTAAAACAAGAAGAACTAAATATGTACTGACAACGATTTGTACTCATACATGTAAAACAGGAAGAATTTAATCTGATTCATATACATGTATTTAGTAACAAATATTCATGCTCATGTGAATAATAAATTACATACAATATTTAGACTTCACTGTACACAAAACTGTTTTGTACATCGTCATGGTAACACATGTGTGTGAATTCTTTTGTAGGTGCAGACAATGGAATCAGATTTGAGAAAGCTTACAACAGACTACCAACCTCAACAACTTGAACTCTTCAAGAAAACGGTAATCTCTTTTCTATAATAAAGTTTCAATTAAACCGAGACATAATCAAGTATACACATTTTGTTTTTTGGGGGGGAGGGGGAGAATATATCATGCCTATAGCATATTCCAGTTCTATTGATATTCAATTTTAATTCAGATCCATTTGACCTCTTTTGTTTGATGTAAATTGTAAAATTTGTCACGGTAGTGCAAGTACATGTATTTCTGGAGTTGTAACAATTTCATAGCTTTTTTCAAGTGAACCTTTTCTGCAAAATTTCCAATACCTCAAAAGAGCAATCAGTTCTATTAAAAAGCCTGACGTTATCAGAGGATAAAAAGAATGAAAGTGATAAAATAAATGAATTAAAAGAAGTAAGAAAGTGGAAAAAGAGAGAAAAAAAGTAACCATTGCAAGCTTGTCTTTCCGGTACAGGTTGGACTAATAATGGGGACACCTGACGGAAAGGCATCCTCTACAGATATCCTGAACCTCACAGAAGGTCTAGAGAAGAGGATGACCAAACAAGATGCTGAAGAGACACTCGATCAGTTTGTCGAGGAACAATGGCTTAAACAGGTTGGTTTCCAGCCAGATATTTATTTGTTCTCTTTCATTTTGTTTGCATACATGTTCCATCTTGAATCTTCTTCTTCTTCTGCTTCTTCTTCTTCATCATCGTCTTCGTCTTCTTCACCTTTTTCTCCTTCTTCTTCTTCTTCTTCTTCTTCTTCTTCTTCTTTTTTCTTCTTTTTCTTCTTCTTCTTCTATTTCCTTCTTCTTCATCTTCTTCATTTTCTTTGTTGTCGTCTTCTTCTTCTTCTTCTTCTTCCTCTATATCTTCCTCTTTCTCTTCCTCTTCCTCTTCCTCTTCTTCTTCTTCTTCTTCTTCTTCTTCTTCTTCCTCTCCTCTTCCTTCTCCTCCTCCTCCTCCTCTTCTTCTTCCTTCTCCTCCTCCTTCTTCTTCTTCCTTCTCCTCCTCCTTCTTCTTCTTCTACTGACTTAGCTCTGATTCTGATGACAGAGAGGTGATTCTATCGCTAGACCAATTCACATTTCCAGCAAAGCTCCCCTAGTTAAATATTGTACATATCAAAGTACCCTTGAATATGGAGACATCCATTGTATTATGATTGGTTTAAAAGAAGTATTAAGATAACAAGGACTACCTATGGATGACAGGTGGGTCCATCATTCAGATTTGTCTTAGACAGACCTATCAAACTGACCAGTGTCTTTAAAATATCAGACTGACCAATGTCTTTTCAATATAACAATAATATATAATATTCTGCTTTCATATAGGGCTTAATACAAATGTCTCTAAGCACTTTACAAATATACTATTACCCCGGTCATTGGATTCAGTGCTTGCCCGCAAACAATTAGTGCACATTCTCCACTCCCTGGGGAGCATTCCGGCCAGGCGTTACTTGACGCTCAAAAACTGTTTGACCAACAATGACGGTCGCATACTACCGGGAACTCATTTAACACCTGGGAAGAGTAGCAATATCAAATAACCTTTTAACACAAATTGCTCATTGTGAAGTCTTTTAATAATTTCTCAACAGAATGAGGGCTATGTTTGGATGACTTGTAGGTCTATCATGGAGCTAAAGAGGTTCCCCGCTACATACCTATTGGACTGACCAGTGTCTTTTAAATATCAGATTGACCAATGTCCAGTTATTATCAAGGAACCTTTGAACACAAATACATATTTGCTCATTATGAAATCTTTTAATAATTTCTCAACAGAATGAGGGCTATGTTTGGATGACCGGTAGGTTTATCATGGAGCTAAAGAGGTTCCCCACAACATACCTATCAGACTGACCATGTCTTTTGAATATACCGACCAATGTCTAGTTATTATGAAGGAAACTTTTAACACAGAAACATATTTGCTCATTATGACTTCTTTCAATGATTTCTCCACAGAATGAGGGCTATGTTTGGATGACTTGTAGGTCTATCATGGAGCTAGAGAGGTACCTCAGACAAACCTATCAACCTGACCAGTGTTGGAACTGCAAGGACATTGTCATCAAGGTAGGTACCCTTATGCAATCTAGTGATGGCTGTTTGACCACATCATACAATGTCAAAGGTCATTATATAATAATACTCAGCTTTCATATAACGCGAATTACAATCAAGTCTCTAAGCGCTTCCAAACCTGGAGATTATTATTATTTTTTTAGTGGTGGTTATTTTACCTGACTGCTAAGCAAGCATATATGCTTGTTAGTAAGTTACCAGACGGCCGACGGCTTTAGGTCCTCTCTGAGGGACCTGGTAATGTGGATTAATACCTTACCAAAGGGCATCGCCTTGGTTTCGAACCCACTGCTCTACCAACTGAGCTATCGCGCCTCCTAATTCCTGCCAGGTACCCATTTACATCACCTGGGTTGAGTGAGACAAATGTAGATCAATTGAAAGATTAAACGAGAACTTGTTTGAGATTTAATCTCAATTATATAAGTAATATAAATGAGGGTTTACGTTAAATGAGACCCCGTTAGTGCGCATGCGCTAATCAGCAATATTCGTAGATAGCCGAGGATGTGCCTACTGAACCAAACAGAAAGATAACGAGAACTGTAATTAATAACAATACCCAGCACTAGGGAGGGTAAGGGAGGGACGTAAACCCTCATTTATATTACTTATATAATTGAGATTAAATCTCAAACAAGTTCTCGTTTAATCTTTCAATTATACTACGTAATACCAATTTCGGGATTACGTTAAATGAGATTTCGAAGCTCAGTAGGCCATCCGAACCAGTGCTCAACACAATAGTATACATTATTGGGTTAAATAGCAAGATAAAAAGGTAAACCAGCTGACCTTATAAATGCGATGCCAAAACTAGGGCATCCTTTAGGACGTCATGATTGCACCTGTGAAGTTAACGTTCCTGTTCTCCACTGGTTTCATGTAATAAGTTCGAAACGTCCGTTCAGAAGACCAGCCTGCCTGGGCTAGTATATGCTTGATAGGCAGATTTGTACTGTTTGCCGCCGAAGTTGAAGCAGCTCTAGTAGAATGAGCTTTGTAGATTTCTGTGTCGATCCCTGCCAAGGTCAACGTTTCCTTCACCCATCTGGCGATGGTCTGCGTAGTAACGCGTTTGTGCGGTTTCTTGAAGCTGATGAACAGATAGCGTTCCTGTCCCCTGACGCTCTCCGTTCTGCGCAAGTAGTGCCGCAAGTAGTTAAGTACACATAACCTCCTGTCTGGAGGATATGCCTTCATTTTCAAGTTGAAGTTCACATTCCCCGGTCTCGTTTGCTTTAGGAGGTCCTTAAAAATGAACAGAACTTCGCTGCCCTTGATTTTCATGTAGTCAAGATGCAAGCTGTGCAGTGACTGGACCCGCTGGGCCGAGATCAGCGCCATAAGTGTGCAAAGTTTCATAGTCAAAGTTTTTAACGTGAGCGAATTCGCTGGTGCCCACTTTCGTAGATAATTCAACACTATGTTCACATCCCAAATCTCCTTATATCTTGGCGCCGGAGGGCGCAATTGGAATGCTCCTTTACAAAAACGACTAATAAGAGGATGAGTTCCAACTGTACGTGACGAATCCTCAAGTACTAGAAATGCAGACAAGGCGCTGCGTGCAGAATTTATAACACTATAACTAGCTCTTTCACTTTCAAAGAGTTCTGACAAAAAATCAATTACATCATTGGATCTCGCCTGGAGATAGTTTAAGCCTTTTTTATGGCAGTATTTCTTCCATTTCCTTATGTAAACGGCATAGTTCTTTGTCGTTGATGCTCGCCACGATGCTGCTATTACATTGATAGCTCTTGCACTCAAACCTTTACTTTCTAGTGGCTGGCGCAGCACCTGCAACAAAGCAAATCAAGTTGATTATTAAGCGGGTGTGGCTCATTTGTAATAGGCTGTGCTAGTAAGTTTGGCCTTCTAGCTATGAACATTGGCTCCCCAATAATCATACCCTTCAAAAGAGGGAACCATGGTTGGGTAGGCCAGTTTGGAACTACTAGTAGGCCCGTTGCATCATCGCATTTAATCTTTTGTAAGCATTTTGCGATGAGGCAGAAAGGTGGGAAAGCGTAGAAACTTAATGGTTTCCAGTCGATTGTGAAAGCATCAACTGTTTCAGCTCCAGGGTCAGGCAGCCATGAGATGTATCTGTCAACTTGCTTATTTAATCTTGATGCAAATAGGTCTATTTCTGGGGAACCAAATTGCTGAGCAATTTCCTTGAATGCATCTGTATTTAGCATCCACTCTGTCTTGTGGTTAAAGTGTCTAGACATGTGGTCTGCCTCTGTGTTTAGTTTCCCTGGTAAATGGGCAGCTGATAGCCATATGTTCCTACTCATGCACCATTCCCAAATGTGTTTGGCTGCCTCATTGCAATCTGCGGACTTGCAGCCCCCCATATTGTTAATGTATGATACTGCGGTTACATTATCAACACGGAGTAGTACATGCACATTTTCCACATCAGCACAGAAGGATTGAACGCCAAACCCGGCAGCGACTGTTTCAAGGTAGTTTATGCCATAATTTCTTGCTTTGTGCAATTCTTTGTCATTCCATCTACCACCTGTGCATGATTGGAGGTTAGTAGCACCCCAGCCAGCCCCACTGGCGTCCGTGCGCAACTCAAGGCCTGGTTTCGGTCTTCTTATTGGAGCGAATGAAGACGTTACATGCTCGACCCACCATTGAAGTTCACCCTTGGCTTCAATTGAAAGTGTCATTTTTCTATCGAAATGACCTCTGTTTGCTTTTAGTGCTGCAATTTTGTCTCTCTCTAAAGTACGATAGAAGAGAGGGCCATATTGGACTGCTGGGAAAGTTGAAACGATCTTTCCAATAACCCTGGCAACGTGCCTTATTGGGGGCTCTTTAGTGTCAATAAGCTCTTGACAGAGGCGTTCGACTTCGAGCGCCTTGCTTTCTGGAAGCCTAATTTGCATAGTATTTGTATTCAGAACAAAGCCAAGGAACGTTATCTCTTTGGTGGGGGTAAGTACCGATTTTTCAGGGTGAATAATGAACCCGAGTTGTGCAAGGATGTCAGTGGTAGCCTTAACAGCTGCTTTGAGCTTTTCCTCATTTTCTGCAATGAGGATTGTGTCATCCAAATATCCTACCACAATGTGACCAGCTTGTCTGAGCTTAGAAAAAACTGGCTTTAGTAATTTTGTGAATAGCCTTGGTGCTGTACTGAGACCATTGGGCAGTGCTTTGAATTGCCAACATTGACCATTGACAATAAATTTGAGGTATTTCCTATCCTCTTGGTGGATCGGTACTGTATAATATGCATCTCTGAGGTCGACAGAGGCTAGAAAATTGTCAGGGGATACAAGATCCAGCACAGTGTGGATATTATCCATCTTAAAATGCTGATACATCATGCATTTATTCAATTCTGAAAGATCGAGGATTAGACGTACACCTCCAGTTCTTTTTGGCGTAGTAAAAATATTAGAAATGAATTCACCCTCTTCATGTACACAGGGCTCAATAACATTTTTACGATGGAGGCTAGTAATTTCTACTTGAATGCGCTTAGCATCCGGGACGCTCCGTTTATAGCGTTTAGCCTTTAATTCATGCAAGTCTTTAATTTTTTCTACATCAAACTCGATCTTGTATCCCGAGACAGCCCTAATAACAATAGGGTCTGTTGTTAGCTCTTGCCAATTTTTCCTAAAATACCTCAGTCGACCGCCCACTGGGGGAACACTACATGTACTACTAGTACTAGCATTAGTCAAATCATTTTCGCTAAAAATGTGATCAGAGTGTGATTCACTGACCTTGTCATGACTTGGTCTTGGGAGTTCTACTTCCTCCTCTGCTGGCCCATGGGACCCCTCTGGGCACCTGGCGCTTGCATTTGAGGCTGGTTCGGAGCCTGAGACTGAGTGTACGGAGGCAGTCTGCCCCTCCTGTTCTGTCTGTACCCTAAAAAAGGGCCACCCTGCGATCCTGACATTGGCCTGCTATACCCGTGGGATTGGCTCTGTGAGCCCCAGCGGTGCCCCGGTGCATTGTAGCCACGTCCCCGGTAGGGATGCGAAGCAAAGCGGTGTTTGAATTTGTCCCTCATCACACCGGCCGCTGCCAGTTGCTGATCTTTGAGATCCTTCACCTGCTTTCCAAGATCATCACCAAACAAAAGTCTAGTAGCTGGCAGAGTAGGTTTGCACAGATGCGTAAACCTTGCATTCAAGTCAGGTTTTATGAGCTCTTTTCTCAGGCAGTTCAGTTCAAAGTTAGCGTTGCAAATCAACGCCAAAGCATCTTGCTGTGTATCAGTTATACCGCCCGTAGAAACGGAGCGGGCAAATGCATTGATGCCATGAGTGAGTGATTTTTGGACTCGCTGTAACTTCAAGTCACGGCTTTTTGTCATCGGAGGTAGATTGTCCCATATCACAGGGTTCACCTTTGGTGCCTCTATAATCTGACAATTGCTTGGAGCTGGGTATTTAGCAGTTACTTCATCAAGAACTTTCCCCTCCAATTGGTGTGTCATGAGATATGAAGTAGATTGGGCTATCTCCTCATCAATAGGATCTCCGATATCCGATGCCATTGCAAATTTTGCGGCGATCGAGGGAATGACAAAGTTATCAGGTTGAGGCATGTCTGAGTCAAAATTCTCTTCCTCCGAGACGGCGCCCGCTTCGGTTGCATCCGCGGGTAGACCGTAAAAATCCATGAGCCCGGTGGGCGGTATGTCATTCCCGTGGTCGAACGGAGGCCGTTGCACATAGTCTTCCCCGCCGGTAGCCCCGGTGGAGCCGCGAGACGAAGACGGGTGTGAGCTGCCGGTGACAGCCGTAGCATTAGCAGCGGGCAACGCCTCAACCACTCGCGCAAGAAGCGCTTCCATTTTATCAAGTCTGTTATTGAAAGTAGAAAATGGAACCGTTGATTCCACTTTCTGATTCTTCTCGCTCATTGCCTTTGGCTCCGAGTCCGACTTTGTTTTACTTTTAGCTTTCCCCGGCCCACTCTTGCTGACTTTGCCAGCCGTGACTTTGCCACTGGAGTTGGGTAATTTTTTCTTTCCGTCGGAGCCCGTGGCTCCAGCGCTACCAGGCGGTGCCTGGGGTGGAAGCGCGGACGGAGGTAACGCAGCGGTGCTGCTATCCATTTGAGACATTACAATTCTATCGATAAAATATCACTTCAGAAGGGCGTGATTTATAAAAATAAGCGTCTCAAAGTTATCAGTAAATGTCAAGGATGAAACTAATAACGTTTTTTACCTTTGAATTTCGGGGATTGCGTGGATAATAATAACTGAATTCTTGAGCCACAAAGGTGTCCTTTTGGCTCAATAACACGCGACTAACGAATTGCTGATTAGCGCATGCGCACTAACGGGGTCTCATTTAACGTAATCCCGAAATTGGTATTACGTAGTATAATACCTTGCCAAAGAACATTAGTGCCGCGGCGGGACTCGGACCTTGAGATCAACATTCTGGTGACGTACCATTCGACCACGACACCTCTACCTCTATATAACCTAATCCACGTAAATGTTTACTGTTTTCCTTGAAACAATAATAACTAACACAAATTTGTCTATCCTCAACACCCTACCACCTAAAAAAAAACATGCAGATGCAATTTCTGTAGGTTTGTTGTTAGAGAGGTGGAAAGCGCTTCAAGGGAAATCCAACCCAAATAGACAACTACTCTAAATGAAAGTAGAAAATCAAAGAAGCAAACTGATGAAAGTTTCAATGAAATCTGACTAAATATGAGAAAGTTATTAATTTTTGTAAATTGTAATCACTATACGTGTAGCCACTTCAAATTGGCTGAAGCAGAAATATCAATGTGATGTAGTGCTGGACTACTTCCCATCTGTTCCAACATATAAAATGACTAAATTTTAATTTTTCCAAAATTCATTGCTTAGGAGGGTCTATTCTTTTTAGAAGACCTATGATAATATGCTGTCTATAATATATTTTGAGTAGCGCCCCAAGGCTAATGGGAGAGTTATCCACATCCTACGTCACAATCCACTAAACAAACTACCCATTTGAGATTCGCATAGACTTAGTGATCTCATATTTCAAACATTCATAACTTCCTTGCTAATGGTACAATTCATTTCAAACTTCTGCCATTCTGTTTTGGTTATTCTTTTGCTTTCATATAAGTCTACTTATTACAAGGGTTGGATTGCTCTTTAATAAGCACTGTTTTATTAGTAGTAGTATTATTAACACACAATATTAATGACTCCAACCAATACACTCTTGTTGTCCACATGCATGTATTTTAAATTATTTTATTTCTATAATAAAACAATATATTTCTTTATTTTTGTGTGTGTTTGTGTATGTGCAGGGCCAGGTTTGCAGTCAATGTGAAATCAAGTTACATGGCTACTGTGCAGATAGACTGTTCAAGGATGGTAGGAGGGCCTGTCGAAACTGTAACCATCGCTGGGTTTGATCCACAGTAAGTAGTCTGTAAAGGAAAGTCCAACCTCAACAGAAAAATTGCTATTCAAGGCATCGCTTAACAATGTTAAATCTGAGATGCATGGCCTTACTTATTATCAGTGTTTGTGATATGGTGGAATATTGAAGCCCTAAAAAAATTGCACTTCAAAATTATCATGAAGTGCCCCTAAAAAAGTAAACAATCTTTGAGTGACCGGTTTTACAACACCCGTTTTCCCCAAGGGAAACAAAAAATAAATTTTGGTTTCCAATCATAAATATCTTGATAATCAGACAGGCAATCGGCTTGTAAAAGTCATGGGATTCCTGACTGACCTAAAGGTTTATAATTCTGATTGCAGCATGAGCTAAATCTAGTATTTTGTTTCAGAATCTGAGGCAATGTTACCGAGTCACTTTAAAGAAAGCAACAATCTGTTTTTGTTGTAAAGCAATGGTAATTCTTGATGTCAAGAAATAGGAATAAATGTTAAAACTGCTTGTCATAAATACGCAGCAATACACAAGCCAAATACTCAAAGGTGTGACTGAGGCTTTAGAGAATCCCAATCGTGAGCGTTTGACTGAAATCAGACAAACAATAAAAAAGTTATGAATTTTTCGAAAGTTCTCTATCCATAAGGGAATTTAAAAATGGCAGAATCTGTCACTGTAGTGGCGGACAACTCTCCCATTTTTCCCCAACGCACTAAAATATCAATACTGAAATTAGCACCTCCTGCAATATTTACCCAATCAAATCTTATTCCTAACAACTCATTTATCTAGTCAAGTTGAGAGACTTCTGAAGTGAACATTAATTTTTATATTAAACTTATTAGAGTATTGTTTTTTCACAGCTATTAGTAGCCTATTCATTGTTTGGTCAGAACTGTGGCTATTATACTTGACTTGTGCACATAGACAAGATCACTAAACATAGAGTTATTAACTCTTATTCATATACAGAAAATCTTCCAAGAACTTGTTAATTGACCTTCGTAAAGCAATTCCATGATGGCCTTCAACGTTGAGATATCATCTTGCCATTACACAGACTCTTGATCAGGAACGCAACACATCACAGCAAAGAAGTGACTTAATGGGACCATTATACTTTTAACTCTTATTTCGCTATGGACTGAAACCCAAGACTACAGCCTTATTTTGAGGATGTGTTACATATACACCGTACGTGTGACAAAAGTCATTTGGATCAGTCCGTGGATTGATTCTTGGTTGAGCAAGGCCAGTAAAGAGTGAAACCTTGTTGTGTATTAATGCTCGTTGAGATAGGACGTGGAAAACCGCTGCCAATAAAGTTGCATTAAAAAAAAATGTATAAATGAATGCCAACTGTGCGCAACAAAGGTCTTGTGCACTTTCACTGAGCTCTGTGTTATAACTTATAAGATACAGAAATGTGAGGCATATAACACTTTACGTCAGAAAAATACTGCTGCATTTTCTTTGCCTCCTCGATTGGAACGAGGCCTTACAAACCAAAGGGAAATTTTTGAGAGGCAAACTGAGACCTGCTAATCAAATTACAATGTAGATGCCGGAGTTATTGGAAATCTAGTTACAGAATTGCATTGACTTCACGCTGGCTTTACACTATAGTACTCTGTGACTAGCGGCAAGCCACTTTGTTATGAATGTGTGTTTTATGTACAGTGGATAGCTAGTTTTCTACTGCTATGTAATCACATTGTTGTGTATAATGGTTCATTCATTAGTTCATTCACTCGACTCTCAATATAAGGGTTAACCATGGTTCCAATCCCAGCCAGGCACTAAACTTCCTTTGGCAATACATTAATCTACATTTGCCACTTACCACCCAGGTACCAATGGGTACCTAGCAATTGCTGGGGTGACAATAAATGCAGAGCCCTCAGAGAAAACAGCATTGTTGCTGATGAGTCTCCCCTAGGTAAACAAGTAATGTTATGGAGGATGAAAATTGTGGAAAGGGCATATCCTTGAAGCATTGTTCAGATATGGCGTGGTAAGCTGCTTTAAAGCCCATCTGTACTAGTGTACATGAGGGATTAGACCACCCTGCAAGACCACTGGACAGGTGGTTATCTCATCAAATCAGCTCTCAATTAACATAAGAAAAAGAGGATCATGGGGGACCAATGGTCACTGATTATGCATTTGTTGTTATATGGAGGGCGCAAGTAGCTATTAGTAGTACAGTGGGCCTTCAATAGGATTGCTGTGTTCTGGTTAAAGGCACACTGTCCTACTTGTAGCTACTTGCTCCCTCTATATAGAAAACTTCCCAAATCGGTGCCTGTTGGTCCCCCATGATCCTCTTTTTCTTATGTTAAATGAGAGCTGAGTTAATGAGATAGCCACCTGTCACAGTGACCTCGATGGCTCGCTGTGTGGTCTAATCCCTTCTAGCTGCAGTAGTAACGCCTACCTTTAAGGTTAATAATAATGTGTAAACTTTTTTTAATTCCTCATGTTGATGAATATTACAAAAGAAAATTGTTATGAACAAATATTGCTCCTGAAGTGCTCTTATATTTCAAGTTGGCCTAAAAAAAGAAGTTTGAGTTATAATACAAGGTCTTTTTCTTTTCACTATCTGGCAGCTGTTAGGCTGCAAAGTTGAAAAGGTCATTTTAAGGCATAATAAGTCATAATCTAGGGGATGATATGAAAAAAAGAAATTAAGCTGGTACTGTTCAACTTTTTCGTTGTTAAATTTCATTTACACTTCCAGTATAGTATTGTCATTTTCTGTGTTTAGAACAACATTTTGATGAAAAAAGTAAGTGTGGAGGAAAATCTCAACTGAAACAATTTTGGAGGCATTATGTTTTCGGGTTGTCCGTCCGTCCGTACGTCCGTACGTCCCGTTCTCGTGATCGCGTTATCTCAAGAACCGATTGATGGATTCCTGCCAAACTTTGGTCATGTATGTATCTTGCAGAGCCGATGAACTGATTAGATTTTGGGGTCACGAGGTCAAAGGTCACAGGGCTCATTATGTATGCAAAAACAGCTCGTGATCGCTTTATCTGAAGAATCTATTGATGGATTCCTGCCAAACTTTGGTCATGTATGTATCTTGCAGAGCCGATGAACTGATTAGATTTTGGGGTCACGAGGTCAAAGGTCAAAGGTCACAGGGCTCATTATGTATGTGCATGGCTCAGATCAAGGGTACCCTTAGATTGAACACTGGGAAATTGTTTAATTATCCAAAACCATGAGACCCAGACACAAATTAGCATTTTTATATTAGAAAGTACCATTGGGGGAAGCTCCAAACAAGGTTTCAGCTTCATTGAGTTCAAATTAAAGATTTTAGAGCAATTTTATGATGTAAAAAGGCCTATTTTCAACTGATTAGATTTTGGGGTCACGAGGTCAAAGGTCACAGGGCTCATTATGTATGCAAAAACAGCTCGTGATCGCGTTATCTCAAGAACAGATTGATGGATTCCTGCCAAACTTTGGTCATGTATGTATCTTGCAGAGCCAATGAACTGAGTAGATTCTTGGGTCATGCGGTCAAAGGTCAAAGGTCATGGGCTCATTATGTATGCAAAAATAGCTTGTGAACGCATTCTCATTAGAACTGACAGATGGATTACTATTTAACTTGGGACATCTTGCAGAGCCAATGAACTGAGTAGATGTTAGGGTCATGAGGTCAAAGATCAAAGGGTCATATACTGTATGTATATGAGAAATTGCTTGTAATCATGATATTCTGAGAACCTGTTAATGGATTACAATTGAACTTGAATTTGAAAAATTTCTTCTGTTTTGGTTTGTAAAATTGCTCTATGACAGAGGCATCATTTTGACTGCGCGCAGTCGAATTCCATCTAGTTTAAATACAGATTGTATTTGTTTTGCGAGGGGTATCAATGGACAAAAAAATACTGTACCGGTATTGCCAATCGTTGTAGTATGACTTGTATCCAGTTGGAATAGGCTATTTCGTCTGTTTAGAGCCTAGTCAGAAGGACGTTAACTCTGTATTGAAGTTTATGAGTTGATGCCCTTCTGGCTCTAAACAGACGATTTGTTGATGAACATGAAATACAAAATTGATGACAAAAATACAAAAATACAAAATTGTACACTGATGCTGTATCTCTACATAGTAAGCCAAGTGACTCTGCATGCCTGAACTTCATCAAATACTTTTTGATTGATAGACCTACACAGTTGTCCTCTTCTTTTTTTGAGATTATTAGTAGATTATTAGAGTCTGATTCTCAACATTTAAGTATTTCTTTTGCCAAATCTCCATGTTTATGAATAGTGTATCATAATGAACACTTACTCTTTGTTCATGAAAAAGGTTTTGTATGTATTGTACATAGAAACTTTGTATTAAACAATAATATTAAAATATGTAAATACACTGTAAGTATGTTTGATATTGTTTTGTTTTTTTGCTGCTTGTTGTAGGAGAACTCATGATTCATAGAATAGAGAGTAATATGAGAGAGAGTAAGATGAAGGAGAGAGGGAGTGAGAGAGGAAAGATGAAAAGGAGAAGAATGTATCATAGAGTCAGAGTGGCAGAAGAAAGAGAGGGTGAAATCGAAAGCATTATGTACGAACAAAAACTGCTGAATAGAAAGATTGCAATGCAAGAGATGGAGAGAGGTAGAGGGGCGGGGGGAGAGAGGGATGGGGGGGGGGGGGGGAGGGGGATCCTCTCAAGCACCGACATAGAAGTAGAACTAAAATTACTCTTTGTTCCCCCCCTGGCAAAAAAAAGGGATTTTTTTTTTTTTTTTTTTTTGGTGTGTGTGTGTGTGCTGAAGAAAGCAAACAAAAACAACTGTTCCTTACCCCCCCCCCACCGACTAAGCCACTAAGCCCCCTTCTCCCCCCCCCCCAAAAAAAAAAAAAAAAAATTAGTAAATTAATGCCTAAAACTTCCAGGGGCTCTACCCCCTTGACCCCACCTAGGGCCCTAAGGCGGACGGATAGATGCTCATCAGACTATTTGAATGCCTAAAACCCCTGAGATTCCGGGGGCTCTGCCCCGACCCCCCCCCCCCCTGGACCCCAATTAGGGCCCTAATAAGGTGGACGGCTGAATGCAAATCTGACGGTAATTTAATGCCTCAACCCCTGAGCTTCTGGGGTCTCGGCGCCCTGGACCTCACGCCAATTAGTGTCCTGCCTGTGTCATAAATAAGGTATCAATATAGGTTCATCTGACCGTAATTAAATGCCTAAAACCTCTAAGATCCCGGGGCTCCGCCCCCTCGACGCCACCAGGAGCCCTAAGGCGGCCTCTGCATGCTTGTCTGACTGTTATAACATGCCTAAACCCCTGAGCTTCCGGGGGCTTCACCCCCTGGACCCCACGTCAATTCGTGACCTGCCAGTATCACAAATAAGGTATCAAAATATGCTCATATGACGGTAATTTAATGTTTAAGACCCCTGAGCTTCTGGGGGCTCAGCCCCCTGGACCCCACACAAATGTGTGTGCTGCCAGTGTCACAAATTAATAAGGTATCAAAATATGCTCATCTGACAGTAATTAAATGCCTATACCCCTTGAGCTTATGAGGGCTCCACCCCTTGACCCCCGCTGAGAAACGTTCAGCGGGGACTGCATGTAAGAGTGGGGTGATAGGGATTTTTTTTTTGTCTACCCCCCCCCCCCCCTCCCTCCCTCCCCAAAAAAAAAAAAAAAAAAAAAAGTGTTTGCCACTGCCGGTGTCACCATTCCGTACCAATATTTGGCTCGCTCAATTAAAATCCCCCCCCCCCACTCCCTAAGAAATCCTAGATCCGCACCTGCCATACGACGCCTATGAACTTTAAAATGGCCAGATTTCCCAACTAATCACGGCCATTCGAAAGAGAAAGTAGTGAATTTGACATTTGTAACAAAAGTACACGTACTTTCTCTATTAAAAAGCTATTATGTATTGAATCATAAGTACGTATTGTACTCGTCAATAACAGCCAGGACCGGCAGACGCAAATCAAGGTTTATTATTTTTAAAGGTAGATAAGGGTGGATGTAAAATTGCAAAAATTGCAAAAAATAAATGAAAACGGGTATAGAAATTAAAGTAATACAAATATAAATTACCGTTAATGTCCTAAAATAGTTTGAAATGTAGGTGGATGAAAAACAAAAAGTAAACAAATGTAGAAGGCAACATGAGTTTATACGGAAGCGAATTACGCGGGCTAGTTGTGGTTTCGCCTTAAGGAGGCTTCTTTTTTTGCAGAGTAATTGACAAAGTGATTTAGTCCATCAAATTAGTGAGCTGCGAAAAATGAATCGTGGTTTAGAAAAAGATAAGTCGATGACAACATTATGAAGAAAGTGATTTTGTACATCACGTGGTGTTTTAGAAACAGCAGTGGCAGCTTACTGCATCGTCATTTATATTTTGTTTTAATTTTGGTTTCATAGCTCTAATCTGACACACCAGAGTGACATGGTGCTTTGAGAAAGAACGGGTCCATGTTTTTGACACTTCTGTCAAACCAATAACTTTGTTTTCTACACGGTGAACAGCTGGCAATCAGAAGTTCGATATAGATATAGAAATGTATCGAATACTGGTGCTCTGCTTACTGTTAGGAGTGGGACCAATGGATTCTAGTAATGATAATAACACTGCGGATTTTCTCCCTTCCAAAGACGATCCCGAGAGACGTGCAATAGGTAAGGTCTTTTTTTATAAAAGATTTTTAATGCAGATTTTAATTTTATCACATTTTATTTTATTTTCTGACATTGGTAATTACATAACACGACCATTATCATCATCATCATCATAATTATGAGTTGAGTTTGAGTTTGAGTTTGAGTTTGAAGTTTATTATCCAAAACAAAAAGTACATCAATATATTACAATAAAATGTGAATGGTTAAGATTGAAAGGATAAATGGGACCAGAAAATAGCATTTAATGCTAATCGGGTCTGGTACCAGTACCACTTACACACAAAAGTATCACAACAATAAAAACACAAATAGATAGTTTATGGAGTTGATACACATTCAATAATGTTACCTCCCGGAATATCGGTTGTGAATGAGTCCTAATTGGACTAAACGTTATAACTCTTAGTGCCATCTTTCGGCTTAATAATAAACCCTTCATGTTCATTTCATAATTACTTCCCCAAACCTCGATTCCGTAGGTCATATGGGGTTGAATTAACGTCTTTTACAGTAACAACAAAACACGCCTTGGTACATATAAAACACAAACTCTTTTCCTAATACACTTATAAACCCTTTGGATATGAGGTTTCCACGTCAAGTGTTGATCTATATAAATTCCTAAAAATGATGCAACATCAACCTGGGCTATTTCAGTTTCTGCCAATTTTACCACCCCTTGAGTTACTACTGATTACCTACTCCTTCTTATTAACAAATAATTAGTCGTTAAGATATTGACTGTAAGTTTATTCACCTTTTACCGTATGGTCACCTTATCAAGATGCATCTTAACTATATCAATCAAATTCTATCTCGGTGGAAACGTATGAAACAAGTTAGAATCATCGGCAAAAAGTCTAACATTAAAATGATTTGTAGAGTTTGGCAAATCATTTATGTACAACAAAAACAGTGTTGGTCCCAACACGGAACCCTGAGGAACACCACATTTTATTATCTGCTTTAGTGAGCTATTTCCATCATAATTCACAAACTGAAATCTACTACAAAGATAATCTTTAAACCATTGAAGAGGCAGGCCCCTTATTCCATAATGTTCTAATTCTCCAGCCAATATTGCGTGATCAATTGTATCAAAAACGTTCTGGAAATCTAGGAATACACCTAGTGTTACACTGCCCTTATCCAGTGATTTAAGCACATCTTTTAAACCAAATTAATTAAAGACAACTTAGTACTATAATGTTTACGAAAACCATACTGATGCTTATACAAGACATCTTTCCTTTCAAAATAATCAAGTAGCCTCTTGTTTACTAATTTCTTCTTAAATATTTTGGCCAAAAGAGGCAAAACTGAAATAGGTCTATACTTGCCTGGGACATCCCCCTTTTTAAAAATTGGTGTAACTTTGGCTAATTTCATTGCCTCTGGGAACACACCGTTCAATAATGACTGATTATAAATATAAGATAATGGTTTTGCAATTACTTCAGCAGCATCCTTCAGTGATCGGGCTGGAATATTATCAAAGCCGCAAGCTTTCTTTACATTCAAAGTAAATTAATAGTTCTGTGCCTCGTAATGAGTAACTGGTTCCCAAAACATAGAGTCAATTATTACATCAGTAAGATAATCTTTGAATGTAATAACATCGTCAATATTACCATTAATACAAATTTAGCAAGGTTAGACCCAACGTTAACACAATCATCATTAAAGCCTTCTAATATTTCTTTCCCTGAGGTTACAACTTTATTACTACCATTATCATCAACACAGAGCTTATCTTTATGGTGGTTTTCACTTTACGGTTTCCACTCTTCGATAGCTTATTTATTGACTTCCATGTTTGCGCTGTATCGCCTTTATACAGTTTACATACATCGCTGTAATATTTCCTCTTCGCATTCCTCAAAACTATAGTTAAAACATTTCTTTACGTCCTATATTTTTTTCAATTTATCTTCATTATAGTATGATTTTAATACTTTACCATACAATTTATTTTTCTTTTTAATTGACTTCTTAATAGCTCTAGTCAGCCATGATTTATCATTTTTCCTCCTGGAAGAGTGACAATGAACATTTGGAGCATATTGATCACATATTCCTATGAATGATTGTACAAATATATCTTATGCTTTATTAACATCAGTACATTCATATACATTTTCCCAGGATTCCAAGAGTAGACTATCACAAAACCGTTCCTTTTCATAGTTTTCGTAATTTCTATATCTTATATCTCCTTGTGGTTGTAATTTTACTGAGCTATCTTAAAAAATAGCAGATATGGGAAAATGATCTGAAACGTCAGTTACAATTATATCGGCACATATACGATCTGCACCCATATTTGTGTAAACATGATCAATTAAGGAACCTGACATGGGTGTTACCCTCGTAAGGGTCTTAATCAATTGATGCATTCCCAAACACACTAAGGAAGTAACAAACATTTCAGCATTTACGCTGGGGTTATACAATTCAATATTGAAATCACCCACATATTGCTCCGGTTGTCTCATTTTAGCCAGCACAAACGTAGCTAGTTCGCCGTATTTAGAAAGTATATATAGCAGGCGGAAATCGGTGGATCAGACGACACTTGATAGTGATTTTGTATGTGAGATTGCTTTGCTAAATATAAAATACAAGAACCTTTTCCATATCTTTAAACTATCATTGATATCTGATAATTAAACAGTTAGTAAAATAGACCTACCAAACTACATAATACAATGAAATACTTGACTAAAAGTAGGGGAGTTTGATGTGGTGCACAATTGCAACCCTCTGTTAATAATCGAATAGTCCATGGTGAGTCATGAATATTCATGTTTTTGCTTACCTCGGCAAAATGTTTGCCTATACTAAATGGAAAAATTACGGTGGGGGTTGGCTGAAGTGGACATAATGAACCAAGCAGCACTGATCTATGATAATTCATTCTTCTTATCCTTCGTGTGCTTGATCTATAATCTTACAATCGCGTGGTAAATTGCGTCCAAAGTTTGACTTGTTGCACATGCGTTATAATTATGCAATGGCGAGCTTGCGACCTATTTTGATCAAATTACGGTGGGTGAACTTTCAAAAGTCAATGGGACATGAGGGGTCCAATGAAAGAGCTAGTGTCAAGGTACGTCGGGGTGGATGTGCTTGTCGTTTAAACAAACAAAAAAGTTTTTTTTTTAACGATTTTGGGGGTAAAATTCCATAGGCTCACATGTTTATAGTCACCGGGAATCTGACGATTGGGGCTTTTTCAAATGAGACTAAACGGAGCTATATGTCAAAATACACAACTTTTTATCAAATTTAATCCTTTCTAACACAGACAATAAACTCCCCTCATCATCATCATCATCTTCATCATCATAATAATAATCATATTAATAATAATAATAAAACCGTTTATATCACATTATGCGCTTTCCAAGGACTTAGTATATTATCCCGGGCGTATATCAATAACCGCTGTATTAATGGGTTCTAGGACACCTACCCCTTGGACATCCACCCCCGGATAACAACCCCCAATCAACTACCCCCTAACACAACTAACCCCTAGGAAAACTACCCCCTAGGGCAACCACCCTCTAGGACGACTACCCCCCGGACAAATACCCCTAGGAAAACTACCCCCGGACAACTTTCCCCCACACAACTACCCCCTACGACAACCATCCTATAGGAAAACTATCCTAGGGGTAGTTGTCTGGGGGTTGTTGTCCTGGGGAATAGTCCTAGGGGTAGTTGTCCGGGGGTAGTTGTCCTGGGGGTAGTCGTCCTAGAGGGTGGTTTCCCTAGGAGGTAGTGATCCTAGGGGTAGTTGTCATAGGGCGTAGTTGACTGGGGGTGGTTATCCGGGAAAAGGGGGGGGGGGTGGATGTCCAGGGGGTAGGTGTCCGGATACGGTTTTGATGCATTCATGCAGAGAGGTGAGACAAATAGTCTCCCTGATTCAAGAAATTAATCTTAAGTACCAACTTAGTACTGTCGAAAATGTATAATAATGACGCTAATAAAGATTTTGTTTTCTTCAAATGACGCTATAGTGCAGTGGCATGGAATCGAACCCAGTGCATTTGTGATATACAGGTAGTTTAATTATCCACAAGAACACCGTACAGCACCATCATCTTCTTCTCCATCACCACCATCACCATACATTAATTATAATTACATTGCCATCTTTCATGCAATTGTTTTACCTTTTTTAGATGGTGTGTATATCGGTTGCTATCCTCAAGAATGCTTGAAAGAAGGATTGTATAAAGTCCTCTCAGAATCAATAACACCAGACTCTTGCACAGCAGCATGTAAAGAAAATGGATTCCAAATTGCAGCATTGTACAACCGGACAGAATGTGCTTGTTCCTGTGAGCAGACATGTCATGAAAAGCTGCAGCCGCCGCCGCACAAGCCTACCCAAGAATATTGTGGCTTACCATGCAAAGGCCACTTGGAATTATTATGCGGTGGTTTTACTGAAGCGTCATTTTATATTGGTAAGCCTTTAATTCTGACAATTTTATTGAATGCGAAGATTTAACAAGTTTTACCGAAATAGGTAGATGGAAGAACGGCTGACATCATCAGAAGAACAACATATGTTGGTTTTGAAAGTTCAAAAACTAAGTCTTAAGTCTGTATATTTAAGGGTTTAGTGACACAAAGAGTTAACTCAATAGTTTGCCATCGTGAGTTTATGATATCAAAAATATTCAGAAAAATGTGGGCTTTGCAGGAAACACAAAGACTTAACTCCACCCAACACCACATTGAAGTCAATGGCCAGTGAAACATAGACCACGGCTTTTTCTAAAAAAAGGCCAAGATCACTACGTATTTGTGTCACTGACCCCTCATTATGCTGTTTTCACCAGATGAAAAAAAATGTAGATAGCAATAATCTTTGCCAATTAAAGACGATAAAACACTGTCAACACTCTTATATATTTTGTTTCAAATAATTGTTTTCACCTTGTAGTCAAATCGGCAAAGACATGGGAGAGCAAGTGCAGTGAAACTACCACGGGCGGGACTGATGGTATGTATGCGATCAATACTTGTTTGGTATCATGCAATAGTTTCATCTAAAAGAGTCGAGGGAGAATTATGCATTATAAGCGAAATTACAATAATTTGTTTCTTCTCAAATTTGAATTTTGCAACTGACATTGTTTTAATTGAGCCAATTCGCTCTTCAAACTGATGGCTTCAATTTCCATTCATAGGGAGAAAACCACATGCTTTTTAGTTTTTTATTAAATATTTTTCACCCTTAAGTTAAATTAGTAAACACATCAAACGTTTCCTGCAAAGAGAAAGTCACTGGCAAAAGTGATGGTATCCCTGGTACGTATTTATAACGATGTGTTTAGCTATAATGCTTTATGTTGTGCAATACTTTGTATCGACTGTGCGTTATGCTTGTATTATTAAGCTGGAAGCGAAACAACAAAACCTTAGAATATGAAAATGCACCCTTCAATTTAATGACAGATGATTTCATTTCTATCCCAAACAATTAAAGAACAGAGTATAATAAGTGAAATGCGGTAACTGGAAATCATTCTGCCAATTTCTTATTTCTCTGATTAGTATCATCGCTATTTACCATCATCCTCATCGTCTCCATCAATATAAATGAAATTATTGTTGTGCTATTATATTGTTATTATAAAAAGTAGTATTACTATTGTTCTCATTTTCATAATTATAATTATTATTATAACTATTGTCGTCATCACTATTTTGTTGTTATTATTTATTTATTGATCCGTCAATTTATTTTCCAATTTATTCATTTATCTACTAGGCCTTTCTACTGTAGAAGCCCCGAGTCTTTCGGATCACATTGCCATTCCAATCTTCATTCCGGTCGCCATTTCCCTGATCATTATTGGTGTAGGTCTACTGACATATCATCGCCTAACAAAGCACACTGGGGAACCGAATATTAGAGTGACGGGGAGAGCTAATGAACAACACCGAGACAGGGGCCTTCGGGATAAAAACACTTCAGGGACTAATCCTTCAATGAAGAACCGTCTTGAGACCTTGGTAGGAGAAGTTCTCTACGAAGATCCTGACAAGAAAGTTTCTTCGGCAACAACGGCAGATCCTGAACTATCCCATGAGTACCTCGTCCAGTTCAAGGCCGTTCATTTGAAGAACAGTTCTTCAGACCATGACTACAACTACCCAGACATGCCAAATGTGGGCCTGGTCCAAGCTCCAGTTTCGACCAGAAGTACCGACGAAGATGGATACATTGTCATGGATCGTGACCCACAAGGCCGAACAACCGCTAGCTCTAAGGTGTACTACTCTTCGCGTATTCCCTGACAAGGTGGTATGGGATCACCAAAATCCCCGGCAGTGAGGGAGACTACTCTTTGCCTAAATTGATAAAGAAGGAGGAAAGAGTGCCCGTAGAAAACTCCGACTCCCATGTGTATTGCTCTGCAGACTCAGTGAAAGCTTGTGATGATTACGAGGATGGTGCTTACATCATCCTGGATGAAAATTGATCACTTAAATCCATCAAACTTGTCAGTGATTTTCGCTTTTTGTGAGTGAGCTTTTTATAATGATTTTATTTCTCAAAATTCATGCTTATCGCATAAATACATAAATCGAAAGTATACTTACCCCTCCACACAGGCTACATCCCATAATATAAAGTGAAATAGGCCACTTTTTTCTTCAAAGTATAGTAATACGGGTCGTATTATTTTGTCGCGATAAAAGAGTTTTCCGTGATTTCATATGATTTTCGTGATTTTTACTGTTCTTTTTTCGTTTTCATTTTGTAAAATGTCACTTTAACATGGCACAGCAAACGAAGCACGAATCACCATGGTTACTGACGCAAGACCTCCCCGGCTTAATGGTGCCTCGTGTTACGACCATCAGACACAACGTCGGAAAAATATTGGGATACTAACCTGGACCGCATATGCTTCCAATATGTTCATTTGAACCAAAGTCATGAGACCATACCAAAACTTTGTATTACCTATAATTCCAAAAAGAACAATGGAAATCACGATGATCTTCATCTAGCCGTAGACACTGGCACCCACACCCGCTATGGCGATTGTGCCTTTTCTGTATGAGCCCCCCAACTTTGAAACAGACTTCCCAGGCGCGGATCTACGGGGGGGGGGGTTAGGGGGTTTAAACCCCCCCCCCCCTTGGGCGGCCCCCCCCCAAAAAAAAAGAAAAAAAAAAAAGAAAAAAGAACGCACGCTGGAGAGAAACCCTTTTAAGTGCAAATATTGTGAGAAGATATTCAACTCATCTGGTAACTTAACCAAACACATGATAACTCTGGATATAACTGTGTATTAAACTGTTACTTGATTTAAAAAGACGTTATCATGCACTGCTTTTTATGGTCTCCATTGTGTTAATAGATGCCAGGAAAACATCACTTACGGGGTTCAAATAAACACCCCAAAAAAAATCGGCTCGCCGCTTCGCGGCTCGTGGACGATGCTCCGCATCGTCATTATTTTGGTAACCCCCCCCCCTTAGCAAAAAGCTAGATCCGCCCCTGCTTCCCCATAAAATACGCGAGTCTCCAACGTTAGAAACCTTCGAGAGTAAAGACTTATCTGTAATTTAATCATATTTCGATTGTTAATTTATAAATCGTTATGTAAATATTAACTACTATTATTATATGATTGTTATTAGGAATTTATTATTAAAATTATGTATCATGTATAATATTGCGCATCTGGATACCTACCCCCTGGACATCCAGCTCCCCGGATAATTACCCCCAGCCAACTACCCCTAGGACAACTACCCCCAGGATAACTAGCCCCTTGGGAAACCACCCTCTAGGACAACTACCCCCGGACAACTACCCTGGGACAACTACCCCCTAGGACATCTTCCCCCGGACAACTAACCTCGGACAACCATCTCCTAGAGGATGGTTGTCGTAGGGGGTAGTTGTATGGGGGTACTTGTCCGGGGGTAGTTGTCCTGGGGGTAGACATCTTCAAGGGTGGTTGCCCTAGGAAGTAGCTGTCCTAGGGGGTAGTTAAAATGGGGGGGGGCGGAGGTTATCCGGGGGGGGGGGCGGATGTCCAGGGGTTAGGTGTCCTAGAACCATAATATTGTTGTAACTTGTACGTTAACAGTACTTTGTATTTTTGTTAAGCGCTTAGAAACATTGTATTAAGCGCTTTATAAATGTAATATATTTGCTTATTATAGACGGAAGAAAACAGTACCAGCACTCTATCACATGTTGTTTTAAATCATTGTTTTGACTTTTTACTTAATAAATCGGTAAACGCATCGAAGTTACAGTGATTGCAGTGAAAATAATATTGGTGAAGTTGTGGTATATGTATGCGATCAATACTTGAATTTGTACCATGCAATTATTTCCTCCAAAAGAGTTACATATTAAATATTCATTCGTTGGGAAATTACAATCAATTTCTTTTTCTTCTTCGAATTTGATTTTTGCCGCTGGCAGTGTTTTAATTCATCCAATTTGTTGTGTACAAACTAGTGGCTTCATTATTCATTCATAGGGAGAAAACCAAATGCATTTTAATAATGCCTATGTAATACACTCTCACCTTTTGTTTCTTAAATTGAATGTTTTTACCTTAAAGTTTGTATTAAAACACATCAAACAATTCCTACACAGATAACGTCACTGGCGAAAATAGTTATTTATAATAAAGTGTTGACAGATAATTTGTAATGTTGTACTTGACTTTTAATTATTTATTGTGCATTATACGAGTATTATTATGCTGAAAGCGAAACAAAAACAATCCTTGTTATAAATGGGGTCCTTCAATTTATTGACATATGATTTAATTACTATCACAAGCAATAAAAGAGCAGAAAGTTTTATTAGATAAGGATTCTTTTTATCAGAGTAATTGACAAAGTGATTTGATCCATCAAGGTTAGCTACAAAAAGGAATTGTGGTTTAGAAAATGATAAGTCGATCAAAGCATTCTGAAGAAAGTGATTTTGTACATCACGTGGTGTTTTAGAAACAGCGGTCTCATCTTTCTGCATCCTAATTTCTATACTGTTTCAATCATAGCTTAGCTGTAATCTGACACGCCAGAGTGACATGGTGCTTTAAAAAAAAACGGGTAAATGTTTTGGACACTTTCATCCCAACTCCCTGGTCAAACCAAAAACTTTTTTTTCTACACGGTGAACAGCTGGCAATAAGAAGTTTGATAAGATATAGGAATGTATGGAATACTGGTGCTCTGCTTACTCACAAGACCGATGGCTTGCGATAGTGATGATTACACTACGGAGTTTCGAACTTCCAACGACGGATCTGAGTTTCATGCAAAAGGTAAGGTCCTTCTGGAAAAATAGTGACGGTCGATGATCTTTTTGCAGCAATTAAAGAGTAAGAAACCATACCACATTTGTTTGTTCTTCCGCTGCCCAAGTTGTTGGTATTTTGGGAATTAATTTTCACTTAATTTTAAAACTCTTGTGAAAATATGTTACTCGGTGCCACACAACCCAGAAATAAATTCCTACAAAATTAACGTTTAACTTGATCGTGTTATTAGGAAAGCAATTTATATCAAAATGCAAATACCAAAACATTTAGCCCAAATGTAAAAAATAGTTTACTATACTACCATTTACAATTTAAATAGATCAACACAGAAGTAAAGTGGCCCGAAGTAAACAATTGTTTTCATATGGTCCTCCAAAATGAGGGAGGGATGCATCTGCGACCAACCTCTGTCTGTTTTGTTACTTTTGTTTTTATTTTGTCTGTTTTTCAGTTGTTTGCTGTTGTCGTGTAAGTTCTGTTACTGTCTTGTTTTGTGTTTTCGTTTGTTTTTTCTGTATTTTTTAAACTCTGGTTAGAATTTTTTTAAATTATATACACTATGTCGATAATTTATACAGAACTATGTTCATTTTATTTCTACAAATATGTATCAGTTGATTATTAATATAACCTTTTGTTCATTTTTACTTTTTATTTTTATTTTTTTTATTTTACGGGGTAACTCTCTCTGTATTTAGAATATTTTTCCTGAGATGCCCTGTACAAACTATAGGTAACAGAAACTTATGCAAAGGAAAGTGAACCAAGTTTAAATACATAAACATATCATATCATGGTTAAAAGAACATAATTATTACAAGCTGAATCCAATGACCGGGGTAATAGTATATTTGTAAAGCGCTTAGAGACATTTGTATTAAGCGCTTTATACAAATTAAATATTATATTATTATTACAAATGTAGTGTTCTCCAGTAAATATTTGCAAATGACTGTTTAGATTTATATAATACATTTAAAATATGTTAATTAAAAACTTTGATAAAAATGTTATGTTATGATCAATAAAGTCACTTACTACAAACAGAATACGTTTTTCATAATTGGCCACTTTGCATGTAAATGTTGTATCTTGTTTCAGATGGGGTGTACTTTGGTTGCTATCCACAAGAATGCTTAAAAGTAGGATATTATGAAGTCATCTTAGAATCAACAACACCAGACTCTTGCACAGCAGCATGTCAAGAAAATGGATTCCATATCGCATCATTGCACAACCGAACAGAGTGTGCGTGCTCCTGTGAGCAGATATGTCGAGCAAATCCGCTAAAAAGCCGCTACGGTACTTACTGTGGCTACCCGTGCCTAGGGTACTCGGATAAATTCTGCGGTGGTTTAAGAGGAGCGTCATTTTATGTTGGTAAGCCTTCAATTCTGACAAGCTGATTGAATTGAAGTGAAGATTTAAAAAGGTTTTAATGAAATAGGTAGATGGAATAATGATTGACTTCATCAGAAGAACATCATTTATGCTGGTTTCGAAAAGTCTGAAAATTAAGTCTTTATAAGGCTGTCTATAGGTTGTTTTCCCCAGATGAAGGAAACTATTTGGATATAACTCTTAATTCCAAACACATAGCAATATTCTTTGCTAATTAGAGACACTACAATACAGTGCCGACACTCTCTTATATGTTGTTTTTCATTATTGTTTTCACCTTGTAGTTAAATTGGCAAAGATATCAAAGAGCAAGTGCAGTGAAATGACCACTGATGGGACCAATGGTATGTATCCGATCATTACTTGCGGTCAAAAGATCATTTGCGAATTTAAAATTTAAATTTTGCAACTGGCAGTCTTTTAATTTAGCCTATTTGCTCTTTACAAACTGATGGCTTCAATTTGAATTGATAGAGAGAAAACTAAATACTTGTAATGCCTATATGTATATATATTTAATCTCTTGCCTTTTTTATTATTAAATGTTGTCACCCTGAAGTTAAATTTGTAAACGCATCAAACAAGTTTTACAAAGAAAAGTCTCTGGCAAAATTAATGGTAGCCCTCGTACGTATTTTAATATAATGAACTGTTGAGCAATAATGAATAATGTTGTGCAATACTTTGTATCGATTGTGCGTTATGCTTGTATTTTTATAACTATTTTCCTTATCACTAATATTGTTTATCCATTTATCTATTCATTTATTTACCAATTTATTTATTTATCTAGGCCTTTCTACTGTAGAGGCCCCGGGTCCATCGGTTCACATTGCCATTCCAATCTTCATTCCGGTCGCCATTTCCCTGATCATCATTGTTGTTGGTATACTGACATATAACCGCCTTTCAAAGCACACTGGAGAATCGACTATGAGAGTGACGAAGAGAGCAAATGAACAACAACGAGACGGAGGCCTCCGGTATACAAGCGCTTCAGGCACTAATTCTTCAATGAAGTACCCTCTTGAGACCTTGGTAGGAGAAGTTCTCTATGAAGATCCTGACAAGAAAGTTTCTTCGGCAACCACGGCAGATCCTAAACTATCTCATGAGTACTTCGTCCCATTCCTGGGCGAACCTTTGAAGACCAGCTCATCGGACCATGACTACAACTACCCGGATATGCCAGATGTAGGCCTGGTCCAAGCTTCAGCCAGAAGGACCAACGAAGATGGGTACATTGCCATGGATCGTGACCCACAAGGCCGAACAACCGCTGGCTCTAAGGTGTACTACTCTTCGCGTATACCCAGCTCACAGGGTGGTATTGGATCCTCAAAAATCCCCGGTAGTGAAGGATGCTGCTCTATACGCATACCTAATTCCCTTAAGCAGGAGGAAAGAGGAGGGTCCATAGAAAATCCCGAATCACATGTGTATTACTCTGCAGACTCAGTGAATGCTTGTGATGATAATAACGATGGTGCTTACATTATCCTGGATGATAATTGATCACATAAATCCATCGATTTTTTTCAGTGATGTTTTCTTTTTGTGAGTGAGCTTTTTAAAATGATTTTATTTCTCAGAATTCATGCTTATTGCATACATACATTAATCGGAAGTATACTCACCCCTCCACATAATCTACATCCCATAATAGAAAGTGAAATAGGCTATTATTTTCTTCAAAGTAGAGTAATACAGGTCGTATTATTTTGTCGCGATAAAAAAGATTTCCGTGATTTCATTTGATTTTCGTGATTTTCACTGTTCTTTTTTCGATTTCATTTTGTGGAATGTCCCTTAAACATGGCACAACAAAGCACGCACTAATCACCATGGTTACTGATGCAATCCCTCCCCGGCTTAATGGCGCCTCGTTTTACGACCATCAGACACAATGTCGGAAAAAATATTGGGATATTAACCTTAATTCCAAAAAGAACAATGAAAATCACAATGATCTTCATCTGGCCGCAGGCACTGGCACCCACACCCGCTATGGCGATCATGCCGTTTCTGTTTGAGCCCTCCAACTTTGAAACAAACTTCCCTATGAAATACGCGAGTCCCCAACGTTAAAAACCTTCGAGAGTAAACCTAAGATTTATCTGTAATTTAATAATATTTCGTTTGTTAATTAATAAATCGCTAAGTAAATATTAACTATTATTATTAAATGATTGTTATTAGGAATTTGTTATTATAATTATGTAACATGTATAATATTGCGTATCCGGACACCTACACCCTGGACATCCACCCCCGGATAACCACTCCAGTCCAGGGGCGGCGATCCAGGGGGACGGGGGGACACGTCCCCCCCCCCCCCTCGATTTTTGTAGGGGGGGGGGGGTCGTACCCTCCGGAAAACTTGAAAAAGTCCATAAAAAATGTACAGCAAATACTGACTAAAGACTGCAATACTCTATTAGGCTTGGGAGGGCCCAAGAGTGCAGCGTTTAGACAAATAAAAATCCACAAATCTTCTGGCTCGGGAGCTATGCTCCCTCGCATAATATTCTTCAAAATATTCAAGTAAATATTGTAGAAAAGTGAATTGTGAAAAAAAATTATATTGTTTTTTTTTCATACTATAGTTTTCCTAAGGAATATAATTTTGTAATACAACAAAACTTCAAAACCTGTAAGGAGGTAGTTACTTTCGTCACCTTCACCCCCCTCGTTCACTATGCTCACTCACTCGGGCTTGGGGTAGTCCCCCCCCCCCCCATAAAATTCAGACGTGGTTTATTTCTAATTCGATACCAGTGACTAATTTACAAACGTTGCTGAAATGGCATGATTTTCTCTGAGCTTCCGGGGGCTCTGCCCCCTTACCCCCACCAAGGGCCTTAAGAAGGGCCCCTGGTCGCTCAGCTAACCATAATTAAATGCCTAATACATCTGACCATATTCAAAAGCTTAAAAACCCGAGCTTCCGGGGGCTCCGCGCCCTACACCCCACCAAGGGCCCTAAGGCGACCCCTGTATGATCTTCTGATCGTAGGTTAATGCCTTAAACCGCTGAGCTTCTGGGGCTTCGCCCCCTGGACCCAACTCCGATTTCGGACCTGCATGCAAGTATCACAAATAAGGTATCAAAATATGCTCATCTGCCCCTTATTAAATGCCTAAAAACTCTGAGCTTCATGGGGCTCCGCCCCTTGACCCCCCGCCGGGGCTTTGCCCCAGGACCCCACGCCAATTTACGCGCCACTTGCTTTGCTCTATTTGATCGCAAATACTTTAGCCCCCCCTCCCACTTTTAAATGTAACATGTAAGAGCGGTGATGATTCGTATTTTTTTCTCCCCCCCCCCCCCCTCCTAAAAAAAAAACTTTTTTGCTCATTACGTCACTCCTCCCTTGTTCCTCGCGTTTCGTCCCCCCCGGTCATGAAAAGAAATCGCCGCCCCTGCTTCAGTCAATATACCTCTAGGACAACTATCCCCTAGGATAAGTACCCCCTAGGGCAACCACCCTCTAGGACGACTACCCCCAGGACAACTACTTCTGGACAACTAACCCCAGACAAATAACCCCGAGGACAACTACCCCCGAGGACATCTACCCCGAAAAACTACCCCAGACAACTACCCCCTAGGACAACTAGCCCATAGGACAACCACCTCCGGACAACTAACCCCTAGGGTAGTTGTCCTAGAGGATGGTTGTCGTAGGGGGTAGTTGTCTGGGGGTAATTGTTCGGGGGGTAGTTGTCCGGGGGTTATTTGTCTGGGGGTAGACGTCCTAGAACCACAATATTGTAAATTGTATTTTTGTTAAGCGCTTAGAAACATTGTATTAAGCGCTCTATAAATGTAATATATTATTATTAAACACATAGCAAGTTTTTTTATATTATTATAAACGATAGAATACAGTAACAACATGTTTTAAATTATTGTTTTCACCTTTTACTTAAATCGGTAAACGCATCAAACTTACAGTAATTGCAGTGAAAATACGATTGGTGAAGCTGTATGCGATCAATACTTGAATTTGTATCATGCAATAATTTCATCCAAAAGAGTTACACATGAAATATTCATTTGTGGGGAAATTACAGTCAATTTCTTTTTCTTCTTCGAATTAGATTTTTGCAACTGGCAGTGTTTTAATTCACCCCATTTGTTCTGTACAAGCAAGTGGCTTCACCTTTCATTCAAAGAGAGGAAACCAAATGCATTTAATGCCTATGTTATACACTCTCACCTTTTGTTTCTTAAATTGAATGTTTTAATCCTAAAGTTGAAGTTGTAAACACATCAAACAATTCCTGCACAAGATAACGTCACTGGCGAAAATAGACCTGGTACGTATCTATAATAAAGTGTTGAGCGATAATGCTTAATGTTGTGCATGACCTTGTATTAATTGTGCATTATAATGTGTATTATTATGCTGGAAGCGAAACAAAAAAAATCCTTGATATAAATTGGGTCCTTCAATTTATTGACACTATCACAAGCAATAAAAGAGCAGATAAAGTTTATAAGTCAAGGATTGGATGTACGAATCATTCTACCAATTACAGACATCTCTCATTAATAGCCTCGCTAATGATAATCATCCTTATCGTTTCCATTTGTATATTTGGTACGATCATTATGTTAATATTCGTATTATAATTATTAATATATACCTCACTTAAGAAATCCGGCCATCTGATTGGTCGAAATTGCATTCATAAACTTTAACTATTCCTTTAAAATTCCAAAAAAATAGTTCTAAAATCCCAGTTACCATGGTTACCGGAAAATAGTTCTAAAAATAGTTCTAAAATCCCAGTAACCATGGTTACCCATAGGTTTACATTTTAAAAAATGGTTTGAGCGATCGAGGATACCGTACGTGTGCGAAGAATTGGTCGGTATTTTCATACAAGACAAGACAATTCCAAACAAGACAAAAATGGCTAAAGAAACTCTCCCAAGATTTCAACTTATGAAATGCAAGACTCGCTGACAGCAACAACAACAAAAAGGGTAGGTGAAATTATCCATAAACATGTTCGTTTAGTTGCTGAAATGGGGTACTAGCATAGACGTAGACGAAAATACATCTAGTAGTCTAGGGTGTCTGATCGCGCACCCGATGTTGTGTGCTAAGTTCTTCCCATAGAGTTTGCACGCAATGCAGTCTCTATGCAGTCTACGTGCGGTTTCGTCTTAAGAAGGTTTCTTTTTGTCAGAGTAATTGACAAAGTGATTTGATGCATCAAGGTGAGCTGCAAAAATGAATTGTGGTTAAGAAAATGATAAGTCGATCAAGCAATATGAGGAAAGTGATTTTGTACATCACGTGTTTTTTTTTTTAAACAGCGGTCGCGTCTTTTTGCATCGTAATTGATGTATTGTTTCAGTAATAGTTTAGCTCTGATCTGACACGTCACAGTGATATGGTGCTTTGAGAAAGAACAGGTCCATGTTTTTGGAAACTTTCGTGAAACCAATAACTTTGTTTTATACACGGTGAACAGCTGGCAGTAACAAGTTCGAAATAAACATGAATATGTATGGAATACTGGTGCTCTGCCTAATTTTAAGACCGATGTCTCTCAGTAGTGATAATAACACTACGGTTTCTCAACCTTTCAATGATTCGGATGAAAGACAAGCAAGAGGTAAAGTTGTTTGTTAATAGATTGCTTGGAAATGTAGATTGTCAATTTATCGCATTTAATTTGAATCGATAATATATATTGTTAACATTATCATTATCATTATTATCATCATTCAGAGCATATCACATAATGCGCTTTCATGGAAATTTGAATATTATCCCGGCTTTAGCTCTTGCAGCCGCTGTGCTCAGTGCATACAATAACTCGATCGGCTTTTACAACACCCGAGTTTAGTGCAGCAAATGTAGTAATTAATGGATAGTTGAGTTCTGTTTTCAGACCGTAAATGCCTTCAAAGTGCATGGGTATTGCTCTTATTCTTATCTATGACATTTATAGTACCCTTTTAGAACCTAAAAATACAATGAAGGTAATTTTAGACCTCAAAATGTGTGAAATTTAGCCAAAACGATCATACCAATTCAGCTCCACTTCCCCCAAAACACGGTGACCGTTAATTAATTATTTAATTGAAAATAAAAATACAGAAGCCGGCTAATTTTGGGTAATATAAGCAACACAAACATGCCAACAAAAAAGCCAACATGTGCATTGTGTGTATACGACGTACAATGTTTGTTTCAACGGTTTTTTCAAATTATTCCAAATATCATATATTCGTGGTGGTACACAAGTATTATGAAACGTTATATTTCAGCCGTTTCTGAACCGATTTTGATCAAACAAAGATGATTTTGTCATTTAAATATTATGTTCTTTCAAACTTGACACTCAGTTTTTCATCATCTCACAAAAAAATATTAGTTTGTGTAGCGCCCTCTGCAATAGAACTCAACTATCCCTTTAATGTCCTGTCAAAGGACGCGAGTGCCCTGGCAAGAAACCACACATTCCGGTGAAGTATCGACAAGAACACTGTACAGCACTATCATCAACGTCTTCATAACCTCCACAATACATACATTTCATACACATGGCCATTTTTAATTTAAATGTTGCACCTTTTTCAGATGGTAATTACATCGGTTGCTATCCTCAAGGTTGCTTGGGTGTCGACTACCATGAAGTAGTCTCAAACACAACAACACCAGACACTTGCACAGCAACATGTAAGGAAAATGGATTCTATATTGCAGCATTGTACAACCGAACGGAATGTGCTTGCTCTTGTGAGCAGAGATGTCCTGACAAGCCGCTGGACGACGTGCTCTGCGGCTTACCCTGTAGACATGACATGGGAAGATTCTGCGGTGGTTTTGCTGGAGCGTCCTTATTCGTTGGTAAGCCTTCAATTCTTACATGCAAATTAAATGCGAAGATTTAACAAGTTTTAATGAAATAACAATTATAGGTAGATCGTCAAATGACTGACACATAAATCACTAAAAAACAGACATCAACAAAAGACACCATCTATGTTGAATTTAAAATTCGAAAAATTAAGTCTTAATGCTAAGGCTGTTTATAGACTGTTATCACCAGAGGATGGAAATGTGTGGATATTACTTTAATTTCCTAACGCATGACAATAGTCTTTGGCTCTTTACGAATTATAGACGATATCATACAGTTTCAACAATCACTCATATTTAAATTTAAAAAAATTGTTTCCACCTTGTAGTTAAATCGGTCAAAACATCGAAGAGCAAGTGTAGTGAAAATACCACCAGCGGGACTGATGGTATGTATGCAATCAATACTTGATTTTGTGTAATGCAATAAGTTTATCCAAAATACTTGAGTGAGAAATGTTGATTATTAGCGAAATTACAGTAATTTTTTTTTTTTTCAAATTTGAATTTTGCAGCTGGAAGTGTTTTAATTCAGCAGTTTGCTCTATACAAACTGATGGCTTCAATTTCCATTCATAGAGAGAAAACTACATGCATGTTTTGCCTATACAGTGCGTCCTAGAAAAAAACGAAACCGAGAACTATCGATGTTTTATAATAACTTAATCACAATTATAATGACTAAATATCACATATTTGTAAAGCTAAAATCCTCCTCTTCCATTTGATGCAACTCATATGTTACATATTTCACGCATGAGTGATTAAAGAGAATTTGAAGAGAGGAAACTAAAAAGTCCTTTTTTTAGTGCGGTATCAAAGAGAAAATCACATTTCCAGAAAGTTCATTTTCTGCCATTTCATACGATAACTCATTCAGCAAAAATCAGCCAGGAATAACAAAGTTCTGTTTGTTTAAAGTGATGCTTGCATTTCCATAATTTGATTAAATCGAATTCGTTTTTACTGGCTGCCTGCCGTAGCCACAAACAGAGTTGACAAAAGACTCAACTCCGTTTCTTTGACGATCAGCCATGCACAAACAAGACGAAAGAATTGACTTTAATTTTGTTATTAAATGTTTTCACCCTGAAGTTAAATTTGTTAACACATAAAACGATTCCTATAAAGAAAACGTCACTGGCGAAAGTGATGGTAGCCCTGGTACGTATTTATAATACAGTGTTGAGCGATAATGCTTTATGTTGTACATGGCTTTGTAATAATTGTGCGTTATGCGTGTGTATTATTTTGCTGGAAGCGAAACAAAACAAATCTTGAAATTATTGAGTCCTTCAATTTATTGACAGATTAATTAATTACTATCACAAGCAATACAAGAACGAATAAAGTTTATTAATAAAAGATTGGATGTACAAATCATTCTGCCAATTTTCGGATTTCTACCACTAACATCTTGGCTGATGGTTATCATTTTCATCGTCTCCATTATTTGTATTGATATTATTATGTTATTATTATTGTTATTGTTAAAAATAGAAGTGGTACTGTTGTTATATCTTTCACATATATTATTTTATTATTATTATCATTATATCCATTGTTGTCGGTATTATACATCTATTTATCAGTAAATTTATTCTCAAATTTATTCATTTATCTACTAGGCCTTTCTCCTGTAGGAGCCCCGAGTCTTTCGGTTCACATTGCCATTCCAATCTTCATTCCGGTCGCCATTTCCCTGATCATTATTGGTGTAGGTTTACTGACATATCATCGCCTTTCAAAGCACACTGGAGAATCGACTATCAAAGTGACGGAGAGAGTTAATGAACAACACCGAGATAGGGGCCTTCGGGATATAATTGCTTCAGGGACTAATTCTTCAATGAAGAACCCTCTTGAGACCTTGGTAGGAGAAGTTCTCTACGAAGAGCTTGA
Source organism: Strongylocentrotus droebachiensis (assembly GCA_035222895.1). NCBI lineage: Eukaryota > Metazoa > Echinodermata > Echinoidea > Camarodonta > Strongylocentrotidae > Strongylocentrotus > Strongylocentrotus droebachiensis. The sequence goes on from JAVYIG010000083.1 coordinate 477,216, forward strand.
CAAGAAAGTTTCTTCGACAACAACGGCAGATCCTGAACTATCCCATGAGTACCTCGTCCCCTTCCAGGCCGTTCCTTTGAGGAGCAGCAATGACTACAACTACCCAGACATGCCAGATTTGGACCTGGTCCAAGGTCTAGTTTCGGCCAGAAGGACCGATGAAGATGGATACATTGTCATGGATCGTGACCCACAAGGCCGAACAACCGCTGGCTCCAAGGTGTATTACTCTTCGCGTATACCCAGATCACAGGGTGGTATGGGATCCTCAGAAATCTCCGGCAGTGAAGGGTGCTCCTCTTTGCGTATACCTAAACCACTTAGCCAGGAGGACGACACAGGAGGGTCAGTGGAAAATCCCGACTCCCACGTGTATTACTCTGCAGACTCAGTGAAAACTTGCGATGATAACGAAGATGATGGTTACATCATCCTGGATGAGAATTGATCAAATAAATCAATTAAATTATATATTGATTTCTCAATAAATAGTTTAATCTCATCGAGACATTAAATAAATTTAACTTGCTAAAAATCGTTTAGAAGTATACAATCTCCTCCATAAATGCCAAATGCCATAATAGAAAGTGAAACAGGCTAATTTTATTCATTATATTATATATAGTAAAACGGGTCGTATTATTTTTTTCTCGATAAAAATAGTTCCCTGATTTCATATATGATCATTTTGATGCTCACTTTTCTTTTTGCGATTAAGATTGGTACAGTGGCACTCTTGTTCGTTCGTTCGTACAAAGAATATCAGGGAGTACATCATTATCAAGCCAACTGATTGTCTCATCATCGACCTCTCGAAGTCCGGAAGCAACGTGAGGGAATTTGTAGATAGGACAATCATCAATGACATGATCCATAGTTTGGATCTCTCCACAGGCACAGTTTGATGATGATTCAGCTCCAATTTTATGCAGGAAGTATTGTGTACGGCTAACTCCAATTCTGATACGGTTGAGGTTGACCCAGGCTTTTCTTGAAAGGTCGCTACCACTTGATTTTGCACAGGGCTTTGGGATGAACTCCTTCAAGTTTGAAGTGGACGAATTCCATTGGTCTGAACAGTGTTTTGCTATCCAAGTGGGTAAGGTGGAGAGGGGGAGGGGGGGGGGTGCTTCTCAAGCGGCATCTCAGCAGGAAGTGTTGCAAAAGTGTCTTCTAGGCAGACGCTGTCCTTCAAAGGCAGAGGGGGCAGGAACCATTATAGCTCCGTTTAGTCTCATTTGACAACGCCCCCTATCATCAGAGTCAGCAGCCTAACATGTTAGCCTATGGAATTTTGCCCCCCCCCCAAAAAAAAATCGTTAAAAATTCTTTTTTTTTGTTGTTTAAACGAAAAGCTGATCCACCCCGACATACGTTATCACTAGCTCTTTCATTGGAACCCTCATGTCTCATTGACTTTTGAAAGTTCACCCACCGTAATTTGATCAAAATAGGTTGCAAGCTCGCCATTACCTACATAACACATGTGAAAGAAGTCGAACTTTGGACTCAGTTTCCTAAGAGATTGTAAGGATTTAAATCAAGCACATGAAGGATAAGAAGCATGAATTATAATAGATCAGTTCTGATCGGTTCATTATGTCCATTTCATCCAACACCCACCGTAATTTGTCCATTTAGTTTTGGCAAGCATTTTGCCGAGCTAAGCAAAAACATGAATATTCATGATCGCCATGGACTATTCGATTATTTACAGAGGGGTGTAATTGTACACCACCCCGTGCACCACATCAAACTCCCCTACTTCAAGACAAGTATTTCATTGTATTATGTACTTTGGTAGGTTTATTTTGATAACTGTTTAATTATCAGATATCAATGATAGTTTAAAGATATGAAAATGTTCTTGTATTTTATATTTAGCAAAGCAATCTCACATACAAATTCACTACCAAGTGTCGTCTAATCCGCCGATTGTCGTCTGCTATATACGTCCAGGAAGCGAAAATGAGACAACCGGAACAATATGAAGGCATTTATCTCTAACATGCTTTTGGCTTTGGCATGCTCGTGGAAGATGAGCCTTCGATCAAGAGTGACACCTAGGTACTTCGGTGTTGGGACGAAATTCAGTCTAGACCCATCTAGTGAGATATTCAACTCTCGGTTGGCGCATCGGTTTGCCAGATGGAAGACGGAGAATACAGTCTTCGGTATGCTCATCTTGAGATACCATCTGCCTCGAAGGAGTGGTTGTCGAACCCCAGTGCGGTTTCGTCTGCGTAGGAATACTGCATGCATTCCCCCTTGGGCACATCAGAGACATAAATGTTGAAAAGTATCGGAGCGAGGACAGAGCCTTGCGGATAATCATTGCGGAGTTTCCTACTGCATTCGTCGTTTGACGTTTCAAGAACAAATGACCGGTCTTGTACAAGCAGCATGATACATTTAACAATTCTTACATCTGGAATGCTCTGCAAGGTCTTGAAGTATAATCCACGGTGCCATACTGTGTCAAATGCCGCAGTAAGGTCGACAAGAACTGCACCAAACTTCTGCTTCTTCTGGGAGGCCGTCTCTATGTCGTTTACAAGCCTGACCACTTGGTCGTTAGTTGATATACATTTCCTAAAAACTGCCTGTGTGGTAGGTAGCTTCTCTTAGACAATGTCAACGATTCTGGCAAGTAGCAGCCTTTCAAGTAGCTTGTAGATGTGCGATAACAGACTGATTGGACGATAGCTCTTCGGTTCGTCTGCAGGCTTCTTGGGCTTCAGAATGACAATAACTTTATCGGTCTTCCATTTTAATGGAATAGTGGGTGATGTCATGCAGGTAGAGAGAGGGGCTCGTACCAGTAAGTAGCTTTGTGACTCATGTTCCCGAGGAACTCTGTGTGGAAGTTGTCGTTGCCTGGTGCTTTGCCTGATTTATTTGATTTCAGTGCAGTTCCAACCTCATCCGAGGTGAAGGCTTCAGACATGGATGTTGACTCTGGAGTGGACTAGAGGAGGTTCTTTATATCAGAGTTCGCCGAGCGAGAGCGGAAAAGAATGCACAATTCACCAAGGTTACTGACGCAATCCTTTGTCAGCTAAATGGCACCACGTGTTATGGCCATCAGGCACATATTCAAAAAACGAGCACAGGTAAATTCGCCGAATATACTTCGTCTTTATAGAGTCCTCGTCGTTCAGTTATTTTCTTTTTTTGCAAAGCATTGTGTTGTTGTTGTTTTTCATCTTTATTCAGGAAAATACATATAACATAGTAATACAGATTTGAATCACATTGAATGCATCTCATGCATCTCATCTCATGCATCTCATCTACAATACACAATAAACAAAAACGGAAAAAAGAACATCATAACTTCAGTTTCTTTGAAAATGAAAATGAAAATTATTATCTTCTTACTATGCCTCACTATGCAATTATATACCGTGGTCATATCTATCAATATCTTCTTAATGAGTAATCAACAACGGAAGCCCATCTCCATAGAGGGAGAGTTGAAGAGAGGGAGAGGGAGAGAGAGAAAGAGATAGATTGAGAGATAGAGATGTCCCGTTATAACAAGAGATATGGGCAAGATTTTGTATTACCGACCTGCCCTTGATGTATGCCTATTATATTTGAAAAGAAAAATACTGTTGTAGATATAATACATTAAAATATTCGTCATATAAAATGCATATGTTTGACGAAATAATCCGGGACTTTGAAGATCATTGACTCACAGCATTGTTTTTTATTGACAAAATATTTCAACAGCAGGTTGCAAAGCCAAATAATGTCCCATGCCATTTGTGCACATTGCTTCGCATTCAACGTTGGAGGCTCTATCTTCGTCAATTATAAGGCGTTTTCGGCGTATTTACCTGTGACTCAAAGTTGTGTTTGACTGAATGAGCCACAGTAGAATGACCTGTATGCAGTTGGAATAGGTCATTTCGATTGTTTAGAGCCTAGTCAGAAGGGCGGTTACTATGTTTTGAACTATGTGCCATTCTGGCTTCAAACAACCGATTTGTTGATGCACAAGAAAAATATGAAATTACAAAAATACTACAACATTGCATGTACACAGGTGCTCTTTCTTGACATAATAAGCCAAGCATGCCTTAACTTCATCAGATTCATTCTGAGAGATAGACTTACACAGTTGTTCTCTTTTGTATTAGATTAAAAGTGGATTATTCCTTATTATTGCATATATTCTCAACATTATTGTTTGCCAAATATTCATGTTTATTAAAAAAAAAAAGAGAATCATGATGAACCCCAATTTTTTGCTGGTTTCAAGGCTTTATGTTTATTCTAAAAAAATACCTTATAATTATGGAAACGTATTATAATGTCTTGACAAAAATGGAATCATGTATGTTTTTAATGAAATGAAGGGGGGAGAGAAAAAAAGGAGGGGGAAGGGTGAAAGGAAGGAGAGAGGCAGCGAGAGAGCAACGCAGAGAGCAAGAGAGAGAGAGAGAGAGAGAGATGGAGGGGAAGAGAGAGGGAGGGAGTAGATAGAGAGGGGAATCCTCCCACGTACCGACATAGAATGAAAATTAAATTTGTGTTTGTTATTTAAAGACGAACTGGGAAAGGAAAGGGGTAGGACTTCAACCACTACTTCAATAATTATCCATCGCATTTTATGTCATATTTCATCCTGTCAAGTATTAATACCCCTTCTTCCTCCGACCCATGGCCATTAATGTCTAAACCCACACCGTCACCAACCCACTGTCTTTCTTCTTCAGTTTATTTCTCAATGCGTTTATTGGTACAAAACTGTATTTTAGTTTTATGAATATAGATAAGCTCTTCCGTCTAATCCACAACAGGTTTATAATGGCAACACATCCTTCATTATTTTTTTGATTACAACTTCTTCCGCCAGGAAACAACTAATCATGCACGACCATTTGAAAGAGAAAGTAGTGAATTCGATGAAAATGACATTTGTAACAAAAGTACTCGGATTACAAGATTGTACCGTAGTCGTTGATATTAAACAACCAGGGGCCCATTTCTCAAAGCCTTTTTTCAATGACAAATGACACAAACCAGTGACAAATCTGCTGATAACCAATCAGAAGCAAGGATTTCAGTAGCTTATAACAAAGACTGTCATTTGTCACTGATGACAAGTTTTGTGAAACGGGTTCCGAGACCCCAGAGGCGAAACAAGGTTTTGTATATATTAAAAAGTAAAGGACAAGGAGGCAAAATTGCAAAAAGAAAACAAATGACGGGTATATAAATTAAGGTAATCAAAATAGAAATAAATGTAGAATACAATTACTTTATGACAATTAAGGGTCAGGCATATCAAGTGTAGTGTGGAGGGATGGGCATAACAAACAAACACATATTATTATCAATTCATTAATTTCAAAAGGGGCGGGCAGCGGGGATCGCGGGCGAGTTGTGGTTTCGTTACGGTTTTGATAAGACTCGTTATATTGATATCAAATAACACTCAGGATTGAGGAAGTTTCTCACAAAAGTTCGCTCAGCTAGCTTACTAAAAAGATAATTATTTAGGTCATTTTTCTTTCCCGATTCTTCCTATTCCCTTCTCAGCTTTGGCAAACTACTGTGTTCCTATTTCGTCCACAGCCTGAATCCGCGCCTGAAGTAAAATCAAGTGGATTTATTCGCGACTAGTTCTTCCTTGTTCGAGTATTTTTATCCAGACATTGTCCATAAAGACCAGTGTTTTGCATTTCATGGTAAAATAAAAACCAATACTTCTTCTTTCGTTGATGCAGGCAACGTTCTGTGAGATATTTTCAAATCAACAGCTAATATCCGTCATGATTTTATGGTCTATGTATCGTATCCAGTGCGTACTGACAGTAGTGATAATTGTTACTTTACATCGTTCATATGCTGGTGAGTGATTTCATTTCTGCCTTCCCTTTTTCCCCTTTTGTTCTTTTTTTCTTCCCTTACTTTTGTTTTCCTTTTGTCATTTCATTTGCTTTAATTTAATATCAGCGCACGATGCATTTTATCCTCCAATATTTGTGTATGTTTTTTTGTATTTGCATGTTTACGTAAATCTTTCAATGAATCGAATTGAATTAAATTGAATCAGTAATGTCAAGATATGGTAGAAAAATCATTCGTTTAAATGACAATTCGCCGATAAAAGAGACCCGCCATGAGAGTCTCTTACTAATTAATACAAAGAATACAAGAGAGACAGAGACAGCTCAATTTCTTAATGATGTACAGGTAAAGATAATTATGTATCAAAAACGTTGAAAATCCATTAGGATACAGACATATTCGAATTGAGAGAAGAAAAGTCAATTGAAATCTTTTTCATTTTCTTCGTAGAATTTATCTGTGATTTCGGGCAAAGGAAGTCGTGGGCTGGGTTGACAGAATGTGATATTACACAGCCCAGTTCACCGCCAGCCTGGGGAACGGTCAGTGGCTGGGGCAGCAATAGATATGCGCCACTAGGAGGTCCAAATGGTTTGTATTCTCTTTTGGGGTTTTCACCAATAAAAATAGCCATATTTGCCAGGTTTTTTCCTCCAATTTCTACCCTGTTTCCATATTCTCAATGGTTGTAATCAAATATACAAAAACAAAACATTTTCTTTGTGTTTTGAGAGGGGAATATTGACGGTGTAAGTTCTTACAGATTCGTCGGTCGGGTTTATATCCTTTTATGTCTTTTAAACAATCATAATTCAATAATACTGTGATATTTATATTAGGGAACCTGAACTTCAAGCTTTGCTCTCTGTGGTTTCCTCCACAATACAGCAAGCATTTACTATTACCATTTAAAGAGAAGATTGAGTTCTTTGTGGAGAGGTGGACAAAACAATTTGTGAGCATTATCATTTTTATTAAGCAAATGTGGAAGGACATCAGAGTAAAAACATCACCTGAAAAGCATGGCTCTTCAAATGCCTTCATATTCTAAATATGACCAGTAACAGCTTAAAAACGAGGCCCAATTTTTATCACACATGCTTGTGTTGTGTTATATGCATCTTCCTGTGTACAGTGCGTGTACTGCTTATGTCACATTTGCTGTACGGCTAGGATACGGCGAAATTGAGAGATACCTACGGCAGCCGTAGAGGATCTGCGACGGCCTCAGGGTCACCCTAGGGCGCATCCCTATCTTAACAGGCCGTACGGATCGCCGTTAGATTATAGCGCGGATTTTTAACTTTTTTAATTTCTAGGTTCGCCGTCTAGATCATTCACCTTCAAATATCTCAGATTTTCTCTCCTTGCTTTCTTTGTATAGATGGTTACCTAATTACGATAGGTCAAGTAGTACATATGCCGATCTTTGCAGTATTCCACCTACCAAATCTCAATCTACTACAGAACTCTGGACTACTCTCCTTCCACTACAAGCTCTTTAATCCTGGTGAAAGCATCCTCACGATTTCTGTCTGTGGTTTGATGAGACGTGATGTCACCCTACAGTCTAATGGCAAGTGGAAATGGGTAGAAAACATCGGAATCTACTGCAATGGACGTGAACCTACGGTAGGCGTAAATTTATGATGATGGAGATGATATTAATAATAATCATAATAATAATAACGACAATAATAATAACAGCAATACTAATAGTGTAAACGATAGCGGTAATTATAATAATAATAACAATAATACAAATAATGACAATTATGGTAATAATTTTGATGATGATAATACTGATGACACTAACTTAGAAAAAAAACAAAAAATGATAATAATTAGTATGATATAACGTCCCTGTGCACTTCCAAAGAGCTTTGGAGAGTGTTACCCCTGCTTTCGCTCCTGCAGCTGATGCTTTACCAAAGGAGTTAGTGCTGTGGCAGGGATTCGAACCCTGTACCTTGTGGTTCACATTTCGAAGACTTATTAAATACACTACTACACCTCTGTAAATAATTTATAACATATTTATTATGAGGTGTTATTCCTCTCACATAAAGTATTTTCAAAACGTGTACACGAAAACTGGGAATATATAGGTAGAATAACTTGCCAGGCAGTGGAAGGGCATATAGGCAAGACAATTTCTATCCTAATAACTAATATTTTACTTTATTATAAAGACAATCATATTTTCATATGCCGCTTAACAAAAGTAATAGCACTCAATACCAACGAAGAGTGTGGCCCCGAATGTGTCACAAGACACATACTCAAGCTGTAATAAACAAATGCAAATGTAGGTCTTATTCTCCTGTACTAACTGATCACACAAACATGGAAATTCCATTGTTCACGTAATTCTTACAAGTTCAAAGATCATTTTTCCCCCTGTATTTTATTTTTGTGAAATTATTAAAAACCAGTGAAACGAAGTAAGTATAAAAGGAAGGGGAAGACAAAATTCAGTTTACACACTAGAAATGATTTTTCATTTTATTTCCTTGCACAAGAGAAAGTTTTACTTCTTAACGATTTTGTTCAATTTAGATCCAACCCATCAAGTCATTTTTGAATTGTTTTATTTCAGCTACCATTAATTTAAAATTGATTTGACGTCAATTTTTTATCTGTCTCGTAGGTTTAATAAATAATTTTAATTTGCTAAAATTCCTCTCCTTCGTAGGTAACCTTCACTGCAACATGGAGCACTTCCTCCGGTCGCGTAGCCGTGGATAACATCCGGGTCGTGTCAACTTCACCACCAAGTATGTAGTGATGAGGATAAATCTGTAGAAAAAAGCCGCCTAGTACAAACCTGCCTGATACATGTATTTTATATGTCTACTATGTTGTCGAAATTTAATGCATAACTAGGCAATTGTGAATGATAATTACTACAATTATTTCCGGGAACGTACTGGAAATGGTGCAACGCACGACGTCATAAACTGAATTGGAAAAAAGCTGCAAACCAGGATCTTCACTCAAAGATTCAATGTTTATATTAAAAATACAGTGTATAAGTGTTATGTATTCCTGTTTTTAGAAACTCTCATACGTATGCTCTCATTTCTACGTTTCGCTTTCATTAATAATGATAACATTATTACTATATATATATTTTAAATATATATAGGCGTGAAGAAAAAGGTCTAGGAACGTGAGACGTAGCTGTACTTTACAAGTTTATTACGAGCTTTCGGCTTGTGAGGCCTTCTTCAGGTTCTTAAGTAATAACGCCCACAAATGTAATAACACTTTACCCACAAATGTAACAACACCCACAAATGTAATAACACTTTACCCACAAATGTAATAATTTCACCCACAAATGTAATAACCACTTTACCCACAAATGTAATAATTTTTAATCACCCACAAATGTAATAATGACTTTACCCACAAATGTAATAAATTTGAAGTGATATTTTGAATCACCCACAAATGTAATAATGACTTTACCCACAAATGTAATAAATTTGAAGGGATATTTTGTCGAATTTAAAACTAAAACCCTGTAATAAAGCTGGGTATAGCGCGCAGTCTTTGCTCCAGACCCGGTTATTTAAAAACTTTTTAAAAATCTTCAAAACTAAGACCCCATCATCTTATTCCTGTGGAAGAACATATATAAGTATTGAGCGTAGTCTTTCCTCCAGACCCGGTTTTTCAAAAGTTAAAAAACAAACAAAAAACAAAACAAAACAAAACAAAACAACAAAAAAACCTTTTAAACTAAGACCCCTCTATCTTCCAAATTAAGACCCGGTAATAAAGCATGGGATTAGAACGTAGTCTTTACTTCAGACTCGGTTATTTAAAAAAAAAAAATCTTCAAACTAAGACCTCACCATCTCATTCCTGTGGAATAACATGGGTATATAGCGTAGTCTTTCTGCCAGACCCGGTTATTTCAAATGAAATAGAAATTTAAACAAATCTTCGAAACTAAGACCCACCATCTTATTCCTCTTTTTTTTCATTTAAAAATAAATTCCATTATTACATATGTGGATACAACACGTCACAAATAAATGATTGGTCGGCGGTCACACGAACTGACGAATCAGTCAAAATGGTCCATATATATAACACACAGAGGAGGGACCGATTCGATGGTTCGTTGACCGTTGATCGGAGAGACAAAAATCATATAAATAAATACAGTACGGACTACGTCCAACTTTCTATCTCTCCCGCCCCCTCCCCCCCCCTTTTTTCTCTTTCTCTCTCTCTTTCCCTCTCCCTGTCTGTCTCTCTGTCTATCTGGCAATGTCGTTTTCCATCTTCAGCTTTTTTTTATAATGTTTTCTATTCCTCCATTTGCTTCTTCGCCGGCAGCATATCTTCCTTGAGATTAATTATTATAACATAATTATCCCTGATGATTTACACATTATACCTTATATTTATTATGTACTATGACCCTGTTTTTTCTTTTTTGGGGGGATGATAATCGGTTAACAAGCAAATAACAACGCATACTTTCATATAACAAATCATAAATAGCTGTATAATGAGATCGCGCGAAACATATTTGCATGTTTTGGATGAACGATTGCAGAACCCTTTGACTGATAAAATATCTATATACTCTCTCAATCAATGTGAGTAAATTGCAGAGGTTATGGTTTTATAGTATTAAATGCAATGATGGATACATAGATTTTGTAAGATAGAAAGTATTTTATTCCAAACGAATGAAGAGGTTGTTTCATTAATATACAGACGGTAACAGAACCAAAATAATTATTACGTATAAAAAGGTGGAGTAACTCACATGTCTTTTAAAAGCAAACAAGGTTATAATTTGGGCAATATTGAACCTGATAACATCAACTGAACTTGATATAAAACGCAAACAACCTAACACGTGACAATTCTTCTAAGCTAGGAAAAACAAGAGAACAAGATGCCGAAATACTAAATGTACCTGGCTTTCTGTAACTTAGTATTCGTCCATATAAAACTACTTAACACGTACAACTCCAAAAGTTTTTCAGTAATACTTTTCAGATGCTTTAAGAGTAGACGGAGTTGAAATGAAGTATGACTGATCAAAAGGAAATAATTATTTTAATTATACAATGAGATAAAGAATATTAACAACCTTTACCTGATCTGGTATGTTTGGTATATTAAGTTTTTTTTTCCTGGGATCTAATCGTTCTTTTTTTACACGCTGCAAAGCCTTGTAAGCCTTTCTTCGAACAGCTTGTACATTCTTTTCCCAACCATGGATAGTATAGTTTGTTTTTTGACGGGAGATATAATTTTGTTCTGGTTTCCTACTAAAGAAAATCTCGAAAGGAGATTTCCATCCAAGGACCTTTTTCGGGTCCTCGTTTAGGAGTTTTGTATAAGAGGGAAGCTCTTTAACCCAGTTGATACCCTTTTGTTTGTTTACAATAGAATATTTACATGATTAAGAAATCGTCGACGGTCAACGAACCATCGAATCGGTCCCTCCTCTGTGTGTTATATATATGGACCATTTTGACTGATTCGTCAGTTCGTGTGACCGCCGACCAATCATTTATTTGTGACGTGTTGTATCCACATATCTAATAATGTAATTTATTTTTTAAATGAAAAAAAAGAGGAATAAGATGATGGGCTTAGTTTCGAAGATTTGTTTAAATTTCTATTTCCTTTGAAATAACCGGGTCTGGAGGAAAGACTACGCTCTATACCCATGTTATTCCACAGGAATGAGATGGTGAGGTCTTAGTTTGAAGATTTTTTTTTTTTAAATAACCGAGTCTGAAGTAAAGACTACGTTCTAATCCCATGCTTTATTACCGGGTCTTAATTTGGAAGATAGAGGGGTCTTAGTTTAAAAGGTTTTTTTGTTGTTTTGTTTTGTTTTGTTTTGTTTTTTGTTTGTTTTTTAACTTTTGAAAAACCGGGTCTGGAAGAAAGACTACGCTCAATACTAATGTTCTTCCATAGGAATAAGATGATGGGGTCTTAGTTTTGAAGATTTTTAAACAGTTTTGAAATAACCGGGTCTGGAAGAAAAACTACGCTCTAAACCCATGCTTTATTACCGGGTCTTAGTTTGGAAGATGGTGTGGTCTTAGTTTTGAAGATTTTTTAATTTTTTTGAAATAACCGGGTCTGGAGCAAAGACTGCGCGCTATACCCATGCTTTATTACAGGGTTTTAGTTTTAAATTCGACAAAATATCCCTTCAAATTTATTACATTTGTGGGTAAAGTCATTATTACATTTGTGGGTGATTCAAAATATCACTTCAATTTATTACATTTGTGGGTAAAGTCATTATTACATTTGTGGGTGAAATTATTACATTTGTGGGTAAAGTGTTATTACATTTGTGGGTGTTGTTACATTTGTGGGTAAAGTGTTATTACATTTGTGGGCGTTATTACATTTGTGGGAGTTATTACATTTGAGGGTGTAACACCCCCCCCCCCCCCCACAGAGCGACTTTTCGGCTGGCTGAGTCGTTGCGATTTTTTTTTGGACTCCAAAAAAAAAAAAAAAGAAAGTGTACGCTTACCCCCCCCCCCCCCCCCCCCCCCCCCCCCCCCACTGAGCGACTTTTCGGCTGGCTGAGTCGTTGCGATTTTTTTTGGACTCCTTAAAAAAAAAAAAGTGTCCGCTTACCCCCCCCCCCCCCCCCCCCCCCCGCATTTCGGGAACAAAATATTTTGGGCCCGATTTTAAAACCCCCCCCTTGAAAAAATCCTGCGTACGCCCCTGCGCATGGCATATATTTGTATTATCTTGAATCATTCCTGTCTCATTACAAAGCTACAACTACTAAAGCAACAACAACAACCACCTTCAAATCGTCTACCTGCATGAAGCGGACAATGAACGCCACGACGAAACACCGTACGACCCCCAGGGAGCACACGACGAAACACCGTGCGACGACCACAACTGAGCACACGGCGACCACTATGACGACATCGGAGTGGACAAGGTCTTTGCCGCGATCAACAGGACGTGATTCAACAACGACTGCATTAGTGGATATCACATTCACTGAACCCTTGGTCTCGATCCCCAGCCGATTAGGTAACCGGTAACCAGTTGCCATTCATTCACACGTTCAAAGTTAACCGCGGCGTTTTTTTTTTTTGCGGCGGTTTACCTCGCTATATTTGAACAAGCCTTTCCAGTGCAGTTAAGACCGACGGGCCAATACATTTATTATCCTACCTCACGCATTTCCGCGTTTCTCTATCTGTCAAACTTGCGTTTCATTGGGAATACCGTTTTTGATATTTCCCTATAGCAAATGAAAGCCGGGATTTAAAATCATTCTGGCAATTTCCAATTATTTTTATTATGTTATTATCATTGTTATTATTATTATTGGTATTTAGTAGTATTGTATATCTTGTTTTATCATTATCAGTATAATCATAATTCTTTTTTTCTAATCACTATTTTGCTGTATTTTTTTTATATGAAATATATACTCTTTTGTATTTATATCATGGTGTATAAAAGCAAACAACTAAAAGTTAAGATATGAATGAATTTAAACTTTGTATTCCTAACCTTTACTTTTTTAAGCACCTCTTAAGGACCTACCGTGTCTAAATAAAGCTTATAAATAAATGAACAAATATTAATACATTTTCTAACTCATTTAACATTTTATTGATTTATCTAGGCCTTTATACCGAAGAAGCACGGGGTCCAGCGGTTCACATTGCCATTCCAATCGTTATTCCGGTCGTGATTTTCCTGATCATCATTATTCTAGGTATACTGACATATCAACGCCTGAAGCACGCTGGAGAATCACCTATCAGAGTGACGGAGAGAGCTAATGAACAACACCAAGACAGGGGCAGTCGGGATACAAGTGTCCATGATGCAACATCTTGGTTGTTCAACGCGATGCCTTTATCACAAAGAATACATTGCGCTTCAGGGACTTCAGTGAACAACCCTCTTGAGACCTTGGTAGGTGAAGTTCTCTACGAAGAGCCTGACAAGAAAGTTTCTTCAGCAACTACGGAAGATTCTAAAATATTCCATGAGTACTTCGCCCCAGTCCTGGGCGAACCTTTGAAGAACAGTTCATTGGACCATGACTACAACTTCCCAGACATGCTTGATGTAAGCCTGGTCCAAGCCCCAGTTTCGGCCAGAAGTACCGACGAAGAGGGGTACATTGTCATGGATCGTGACCCACAAGGCAGAGCAGCCGCTAGCTCTAAGGTGTACTACTCTTCGCGTATATCCTGTTCACAGGATGGTATGGGGTCCTCAGAAATCCCCGGCAGTGAAGGAGCCTACTCTTTGCGCATACCTCAATTGCTAAAGAAGGAGGAAACAGGGTCCGTAGAAGACCAAGACTCCCATATGTATTACTCTGCAGATTCAGTGAAATCTTGTAATGATTACGAGGATTATTCTTACATGAACCTGTATGCAAATTAAATTCATGATTGATATTTTAATCATTAGTTTGATATCATAGAGATATTAATCTTATTTGCTAAAATCGTTGGAAGCATACCCACCCCAAGCCACATCCCATAGTAGAAAGTGAAATAAGCTATTTGTATTTCTTTTTTAAGTATTGTAGTATGGGTAATATTATTCGATCATCGTGGTTTTCACTGTTCTTTTTTAGATTACATTTTGTAGAATGTCACTTTAAAATGCAGAGCAAAGAACGCACTAGTCACCATGGTCCCTGATACGATCCTACGCCAGATCAAAGACTCCTCGCGTTATGACGTTTTGTTGTATGACCGTCAGACACATCTTGGGAAAATGAGTACAGGTAAATACGCTGAATAAGGCGTTTTTATAGAGTCCTCACCGTTCAATGCCGGTTTAGATTTGCACGTCGACATAGTGGACTGCTACGTGTGACGTATTTTTAAGACACTGGCGTCCACTATGTCGACGTGCAAAATAAGAAAAATATGAAATCACAAAACGTACAACATTGTACACTGGTAGTCTATCTTTAAATAGTAAGCCAAGTGGCTCAATTTACATGCCTGAACTTTATAAGGTTTATTCTGAGGGATAGACTTTTTACACAGTTGTCGTCTTGTTTATTATCAATTATTATTATTATCAATATTATTGTTTGCCAAATCTTCATGTTTATGAAGATAAACACTTTTATTTTGTTTAGTTGAGGCTTTATATCGTAAAAAATATTTGCATTTAAACACAATATTTAAAAAAAAAAATATATATTGTGCCTCAAATTTGTATATTATTCCTTGTAAATTTCTAGAGGTAGAATTAAATTTCCAGGGTTTCCTTTCTTTTGTAAAAATTAAACAGAAAATTGAATATAAAATAGCAGAGAATTAAGGTAAATTGAGCTCCCACTTTAGGAAATGGTCACTTTCTTTCTTGTATAATGTTGGTCCCCTGGCATTTAATAAATTGTATACTTCCTTATTGTCAATTATGTTATTAAATTGTTGATATTATCAGTGGAGCCTCTCCGTGACGTGTCCAGTCTTATTTTTCTTTAAATGATACATAACCTTGATGCATGTCAGGGTGAACCTTAACTGACTAGAGTGAGGCATTTGTGTTGAGCTATTTGTGCTGTGTGTCCTGTGTTGCACCGTGTTCTGTATACATCCATTTACTTTAGCGATATGTTATTATTGGAAATATGTTATGGCATTGAGTTTTATTTTCAATAACTAAAATAAAAACAACTTGAAACAAAGTATGTATGTTTGATTTGATTTGTTTCGCTGCTAATTATATAAGAACTTTAAATACATAGATATCGAGTGGGATGAGAGACGGAGGGAGAGAGTGAGGGATGGAGAGTGGAAGAGAGAGGGGAAGGGAAAGACGAAGGGAGAGGGGAAGGAGGAGAGAAACGGAGAGTGGAGGGAAGGGATCCGGAAGAGGGGAGATGAGAAGGAGGGGAGGAAGTGAGAGCGGAAGAAATGGAGAAAAGGGAGAGATTACAAAAGGGGGAAACCTTAACAAAAAACCATGAGTAGACAACTCTGTGCTGGAAATAAAGATTGCAGATTGAATTATTGAGAGAGGGAGAGAGAGAGAGAGGGTTGGGATAGAAACAGAGATAGAGAGAGAGAGAGAGATAGAGAGGGGGGACCTCTCAAGTATCGACATTGAAGTAGTATCACATTTGTGTTGGTTAAGACGAAACAACTGAAGGCAGAAAAGGAAGTGGATTGGACTCTACCACCACTCCCTTATTTTCCCTCGCCTTTTTTCAGATTTCATTCTCTCAAGTAAAACCCCCTCTTCATCTGACCCCTATTACCATTAATGTCCAGACCGACACCAAACCACTGCCATGCTTCTTCAGATCCCGTTTGCTTTATTTATTGGTTTACAATCGTATTTTAACTTTATAATTTAAGCCATTACATCTTCTTCCCATAGAAAATTCAAAATTGCGACATATCCTACATTATTTTGTGTTTAAACTTCTTCCGCCAGGCGCCAACTAATCACGTATAATCATCACAAATTAATGTGTTAGGAATATTATAAGTACTCTTTGATAACAACCGGGACCCATCTATAGGCAAATCAAGGTTTTCTATATTTTTTAAATAGGGGAAGGGGAGGTAAAATTGCAACGAAAAACAAAACAAACGGGTATATAAATTGAGATAATAAAAAAGCTATAGTTTATGACATTATAGGGTCAAGCATTAGAGGAATGGGGGAAGGGGCGTACAGATATATATAAGGCACAATGAGTTTCCAACGGGGCGGGGTATTTCGAGAGCTAGTTGTGGTTTCGTCATAAGAAGGCTTTAATTTGTCAGAATATTTGATAAAGTGGTTTGATTCATGAAAGTGAGCTGCAATCAATTGTGGTTTAGAAAGAGATAAGTTGATGAAAGCATTATGAAGAAAGTGATTTTGTACATCATGCGGTGTTTTAGAAACGACGGTCGCATCTTTCTGCATCGTAATTAATGTATTGTTTCTGTTATAGTTTAGCTCTGATCTGACACACCAGCGTGACATGGTGCTTTGAGAAAGAACGGGTCCATGTTTTTGGAAACTTTCGTGAAACTAATAACTTTGTTTTCTACAAGGTAAACGGCTGGCAGTAACAAGCTCGAAGTAGACATAAGAATGTATGGAATACTGGTGCTGTGCTTACTGTTAAGACCGATGTCTTTCAGTAGTGATAATAACACTACGGCTTCTCAACCTTCCACTGATTTGGAGGAAAGACAAGCAAGAGGTAATTTTTTGTTGTTAATGCATTGATTGGAAATGAAGATTATCAATTTATCGCATTTGATTTGAATCGAAAATATACACTGTCGCTCATAAAGGTGGAATATTTTTTTTAATCCCAATTTATGGAATTATTAAAAAAATAATTTAAAAATAATAGATCTAGATAAAAGTATACATTCTCAAATTGTATTGAATATTAATTTGCCAATGTGTGCTTTGCGTGACTACTAAAGCATGTGTATGCTACTATGCTTATCAACTAGGGAACCTATGCCCTTAAGTCATAAATGACAGTAATGAGGATTAATGCCCCACAAAAGGGCACTAATATAGCACATCGACACGGTTTGGATCATGGGGCCTCACAGTCTTTAATGTGTGGGTTTCGGATGATAATGCCCCCCTCACTTTCTGTTCAAATGTACAAAATAAAAAAAATAAAAAAATTGTGTGTGTGCTGAATGGTGAAGAAAAACAATAACCTTAACCCCCCCCCCTCCCCCCCGCTTATTCAACGGCCGAATTTTTCCTCAAATTTTTCCTCAAAAACTGGACCAACCCCCCCCCCCCCCCTTGACAAAATCCTGCGTACGCTACTGACTATCATCATATTCTTCATCACTACCATCGCCATACATTAATTACAACTATTTGGCCATTTTTCATGTAAATGTTGCCCCTTTTTTCAGATGGTGATTATATCGGTTGCTATCCTCAAGATTGCTTGGGTGTCGACTACCATGCAGCCCTCACAGACACAGTAACAACACCAGACACTTGCACATCAACATGTAAGGAAATTGGATTCCATATTGCAGCATTGTACAACCGAACGGAATGTGCTTGCTCATGTGATCAGAGATGTCTTGCCAATCCGCTGGAGGACTTCAACTGCGGCTTACCGTGTAGACATGATTTGCGAAAATTTTGCGGTGGTTTTGCTGGAGCATCCGTTTATGTTGGTAAGCCTTCAATTCTGGCATGCTGATTGAAAGTGAAGATTCAAAAAGTTTAAATGAAACAGGAAAATGGTAGAATGACTGACAACCAAATGACTAAAAACTTACTTCAACAAAAGAACATCATCTATGTTGAATTTAAAAGTCGAAAAATTAAGTCTCAATGCTAAGGCTGTTTATAGACTGTTATCACCAGAGGAGGGAAAATGTGTGGATATTACTCTTAATTGCTAACACATAGCAATAGTCTTGACTAATTATAGACGATATCATACAGTTTCAACAATCACTCATATTTAAAAATAATAATATTGTTTCCACCTTGTAGTTAAATCGATAAATACATCGAAGAGCAAGTGCAGTGAAAATACCACGGGCGGGACTGATGGTATGTATACGATAAATGCTTGAATTTGTATCATGCAATTTTTCATCCAAAAGAGTTAAGTGAGAGATGTTTATTACTAGCGAAAATACAGTCTTTTTTGTTTTTCTTCAAATTTTGAATTTTGCAGCTGGCTGTGTTTTAATTCAGCCATTTGCTCTTTACGAACTGATGGCTTCAATTTCCGTTCATAGAGAGAAAACAACATACATTTAATGCCTAGATATACACTCTTCCACCTTTAATTTTGATATTAAATGTTGTGACCCTGGAGTTAAATTTCTTAACACATCAAACGATTCCTGTAAAGAAAACATCACTGGCGAAAGTAATTGTACCCCTTGGACGTGTTTATAATGCAGTGTTGAGCGATAATTATCAATGTTGTGCATGGCTTTGTAATAATTGTGCATTATGCGTGTATTATTTTGCTGGAAGCGATACACAACAATTCTTAAAATTAATTGGGTCCTTCAATTTATTGACAGATTCATTAATTACTATCACAGCAATACAAGAATGGATTAAAATAGTGAACGATTGAATGTACAAATCATTCTGCCAGTTTCGGATTTATATCATTAATATCTTGGCTAATGATTATCATTTTCGTCTTGATTATTATCATTGATATTATTATTGATAATGTTATTAGTAGTATTGGTACTATTGTTATTATTTTCATAATTATTATTATCATTATCATTATATGTAATGTCGTCATCACTATTTTGTTGTTATTATTTATCCATTGATCTGTCAATTTATTTTCAATTTATTCATTTATCTACTAGGCCTTTCTCCTGTAGAACCCCCGGGTCTTTCGGTTCACATTGCCATTCCAATCTTCATTCCGGTCGCCATTTCCCTGGTGGTCATCATTGGTGTAGGTATACTGACATATCATCGCCTTTCAAAGCACACTGGAGAATCGACTGTCAGAGTGACGGAGAAAGCTAATGAACAACACCGAGACAGGGGCCTTCGGGATAAAAGCGCTTCAGGGACTAATCCTTCAATGAAGAACCGTCTTGAGACCTTGGTAGAAGAAGTCCTCTACGAAGATCCCGACAACAAAGTTTCTTCAGCAACAACGGCAGATCCTGAACTATTCCGCGAGTACCTCGTCCAATTCAAGGCCGTTTCTTTGTGGAACAGTTCTTCGGACCACGACTACAACTACCCGGACATGCCAGATGTAGGCCTGGTCCAAGGTCCAGTTTCGGCCAGAAGTACCGATGAAGATGGGTACATTGTCATGGACCGTGACCCACAAGGCCGAACAACCGCTGGCTCTAAGGTGTACTACTCTTCGCGTATCCCCAGATCACAGGGTGGTATAGGATCCTCAGAAATCCCCGGCAGCGAAGGATACAACTCTACGCGTATACCTAAACCGTTTAGGAAGGAGAACGGGGAAGGGTCTGTAGAAAACCCCGACTCCCATGTGTTTTACTCTGCAGACTCGGTGAATACTCGTGATAATAACGAAGATGATGGTTACATCATCCTGGATGAGCATTGATCATATACATCCATGGAGCTCTTGATTTTTTTTTTAAATCATTATTTTATAAAAAATTATTTGGAGATATACTCAACCCTTCATACGAGCAACATGCCTAAAAATAAGTAAAATATGCAAATCCCACATTGCGTGGCAAAGAACACACTTGTCTCCAGGCTTGGATCCAGGATTTCCTAGCGGGGGGGGGGGGGGGGGGAGCGCCACATATGAAATCATGCGAGCCAAATATTGGTACGCATTGGCGTAATGGGCACAAAAGATTGGGGGGGGGGAGACAACAACAAATCCGCATCACCACCCCCCCTCTTATATACAGGCCCCTCTGAACGTTTTTCAAAGTGGGTAGGGGAAGGCTAAAGTATTTCCGATCAGGTAGAGCGTAGCGTAAATTGGCGTGGGGTCTATAGAGGCAAAGCCCCGGCGGGGGTCAAGGGGCAGAACCACCGAAAGCTCAGGGGGTATGGCCATATTATGGTCAAATGAGCATATTTTGATACCTTAATCATGACACTGGCAGGTCATTAATTGGCGTGGACTCCAGAGGGCTAAGCCCCGGAAGCTCAGGGTTTTTTAGGCATTTAATTACGGTCAGATGAGCATATTTTGATACCTTACTTGTGACACTGGCAGGACACTAATTGGCAATGGGTCCAGGGGTGGAGCCCCCAGAAGCTCAGGGGTTTTAGGCATTAAACTACCGTCAGATGAGCATCTAGGGGCCCACATTAGGGCCCTCACTGGGGTCCAGGGGGCAGATCCCCCGGAAGCTTAGGGTTTTTAGGCATTGAATTATGGTCAGATGAGCATTTAGGGCCCGCCTTAGGCCCTTGGTGAGGTCGAGGGGGCGGAGCCCCATAAGCTCTTCTTCTTGAATGATGCACAGTAAAATGACTTGTATACAGTTGGACTAGTTAATTTCGTCTGCTTCGAGCCTAGCCAGAAGGGTATTTACTCTGTATTGAAGTTCATGAGTTGATGCCCTTCTGGCTCTAAACAGCCGATTTGTTGATGAACAAAAGAAAGATGAAATCACAAAAAACAGTGTACACAAATGCTCTATCTTCAGATTATTAGTGCATATTATGTTCAACATTATTGTTTGCCAAATATTGATGTTGATGAAAAGTGAATCATGATGAACAAGATTATTTTGCTAAAGGCTTTATGTGTATTTCACAAAAATATCTTATATATAAACGTAATACAAATGTTTCGCTGCTTGTTGTACTAAAAGCTTAGATTCATAGAATGGAGAGTGAGATGAGAGATGATGAAATGAAGAGAGAGAGAGAGAGTAGGGGAGAGAGGAAGGGCGAGAGGGAGGGCGAGAGGGAGGGCGAGAGGGAGGACGAGAGGATATGAGAGGAAGGGAGAGAGGAAGGGAGAGAGGAAGGGAGAGAGGAAGGGAGAAAGGAAGAGAGGAAGGGAGAAGAGAAGGCAGAGAGAAAGTGAAAGGGGAAGGGAGAGAGGGAGGGAGAGAAGAAGGGAGAGGGAGAAGGGAGAGAGAGGAAAGGGGAGAGGAAGCGGGAGATCGAGGAAGGGAGAGAGGAAGAGAGAGAGAAGAAGAAGAGAGAGAGGGAGGACTGGAGAGAGGAAGGGGGAGAGAAAGGGGAAATATGAAAAGGGGAAAACTGTATTATAGAGTGGCAGAACTAAGAGAGGGTAGTACAACGGGAAGAAAACACTCAGGAAATGCAGAAAAGAAAGAGTGCAATGCGAGAGAGAGAGATACATAAATACATAGATATATAGATATATAGAGAGAGATAGAGAGAGACGGAGAGAGATACAAAGACAGAGAGAAAGAAAGGGAGAGAGAGAGAGGGGGTATCCTCCCAAGTACCGACTCAAACGGAAAATTAAATACATTCATGTTGGTTAATTAGACGAACCGAGACAGAAAAGGAAAGGGGTAGGACTTTTACCACTACTCCCATTATTATTCATCGCATTACATGTCATATATCATCCTTCCAAGTAATAATAAAATAAATATTGATTTTCCGCTTTTATAAAGCGCTTAATACAATGTCTCTAATCGCTTGAAAGATATACTATTACCCCGGTAATTGGATTCAGTGCTTGCCCGCTACCTTTGTCATTAATGTCAAGACATCACTTTTAAAGCCACTGTCTTGCTTCTTCAGTTTATTTCTCATTGTGTTTATGGGTACAAAATTGTATTTTAGCTTTATGAATATAAATAAGCTCTTCCATCTTATTCACACGAAAGATTTATAATGGCCATACATCCTACATTAACAAAAGATTGAAACCTCTTCCGCCAGGCAGCGACTAATCACAACCATTCGAAAGAGAAAGTAGTGAATTTGACATTTGTGACAAAAGTACAAGTATTTTCTTTAGAAGCTATTATGTATTGAATCATAAGTACGTATTGTACTTGTCGATAACAGCCAGGACCCAGAGGCAAATCAAGGTTTATTATTTTAAAAGGTAGATACCGCTGGAGGCAAAATTGCAACAACGAAAAAACGGGGATAGAAATTAAAGTAATACAAACATAAATTAATGTCAAAAAATAGTTTGAAATATAATGGTCAAACAATTAAGGGGTAGGGGAGGGGGAAGGGGATAAAAATACAAGTTAATACATTTAAAAGGCAAAATGAGTTTCTTTGCCGGCAAATTACGCGGGCTAGTTGTGGTTTCGCCTTAAGAAGGCTTCTTTTTTGTCAGAGTCATTGACAAAGTGATTTGATCCATCAAAGTGAGCTGCGAAAATGAATTGTGGTTTAGACAAAGATAAGTCGATGAAAACATTATGAAGAAAGTGATTTTGTACATCACGTGGTGTTTTAGAAACAGCGGTGGCAGCTTTCTGCATCGTCATTTATATATTGTTTTAATTTTGGTTTTATAGCTCTAATCTGACACACCAGAGTGATATGGTGCTTTGAGAAAGATCGGGTCCATGTTTTTGACACTTCCGTCAAACCAATAACTTTGTTTTCTACACGGTGAACAGCTGGCAATAAGAAGTTCGATATAGATATAGGAATGTATGGAATACTGGTGCTCTGCTTACTGTTAGGACCGATGGCTTGCAGTTGTGACAGTGACACTACGGATGTTCAACCTTCCAATGACTTCCCTGAGAGACGTGCAATAGGTGAGGTCTTTTTTATAAAAGATTTTTAATGCAGATTTTAATTTTATCAGTACCACTAACACACAAAAGTATCACAGCAATGAATGAGAATGTAATGGATAAATATGAATAATTATCAAGCTACAACTATTCTACAACAAGGGTAAATATGTTTTGTGATTAAATACAAAGCTTTGGTATTTTAAACTAAATTAAAGATAAAGAATTAAGAAACATAATATTAGCAAAAAGTCAATAACCTTGGTTTAAAGTTAAAAACAACTATTCTATTAACATTTGTGATATTAGAGTTCTACGAAAGGAAGACACTTATGCTTTCACTCGTACAGATAGGGGTAGATCATTCCAATAGCGTTTGCCTCTGAATGACATTGACAATTTACCCTTCATTTTCCTTACTTTAGGCACACTCAAACTTCTTACTTTTTCTTTGTCTAGTCTCATAGTTGTGCTCTATGAAACAGCAATAGGGACTTTTAGATTTGCGTGGACTAATAAGTGTGACGTCCATTCAAGGCAGTGCATTAGAAGGACGTCGATCGTTGAAATCCCCTATTGTCTTCGTGCGAATCTAAAAGTCCCAATATACTGAATTAGAGATTGCGGCAATTTATCATTCAATAATTGATACATAAAAACACAAATAGATAGTTTATAGAGTTGATACACATCCAATATTTTTAACTCCCGGAATATCGGTTGTGGGTTGAACCCCCCACCTCCCACCCTCCCCCCTTTGGTTATTATTTTATTTGTTTATAATAATAATTAAAATATATTAACAAATGTGGTAATTGGTGACCCCAAAGAGCTGACCTTACCCCCCCCCCCCCCCCCCAATATCGGTCGGCCGAATTTTTAAATTTTTGGACACACAAAATAAAATATGTGCTTTCCTGGTTGTAATTTTACTGAGCTATCTTAAAAAATAGCAGATATAGGAAAATGATCTGAAACGTCAGTTACAATTGTACTAGCACATATGCGATCTGCACCCATATTTGTGTAAATATGATCAATTAAGGAACCTGACATGGGTGTTACCGTCGTAAGGGTATTAATCAATTGATGCGTCCCCAAACACAATAAGGAAGTAACAAACATTTCAGCATTTACCCTGGGGTTATAAAAATCAATATTGAAATCACCCATTAAAAATACACAACTTTACAAACACAGACACAGACAATAAACTCCCCTCATCATCATCATCATCATCTTCATCATCATAATGATAATTATATTAATAATAATAATAAAACAGTTTATATCACATTATGCGCTTTCCAAGGACTTCGTATATTATCCCGGGCTTATATCAATAACCGCTGTTTTAATGGGTGCTAGGACACCTATACCCCTTGGACATCCACCCCCGGATAACAACCCCCAGTCAACTACCACCTAGGACAACTAACCCCTAGGAAAACTACCCCTAGGGCAACCACCCTCTATGACGACAACCCCCCTCCCCCCCGGGACAACTACCCCTGGACAACTACCCCTGGACAACTACCCCTAGGAAAACTACCCCAGGACAACTACCCCCTACGACAACTACCGCCGGTTAACTACCCCCTACGACAACCCTCCTATAGGACAACTATCCTAGGGGGTAGTTGTCTGGGGTTAGTTGTCCTAGAGGGTGGTTGCCCTAGGAGATAGTGATCCTAGGGGTAGTTGTCCTAGGGGGTAGGTGACTGGGGGTGGTTATCCGGGATGGGGGTGGGTGGATGTCCAGGGGGGTAGGTGTCCGGATACGGTTTTAATGCATTCATGCAGGGAGGTGAGACAAAATGTCTCCCTGATTCAAGAAATTAATCTTAGGTACCAACTTAGTACTGTTGAAATTGTATAATAATGACGCTATAATAATGACGCTATAGTCCAGTGGCATAGAATCGAACCCAGTGCATTTGTGATATACAGCTAGTTGAATTATCCACAAGAACACCGTACAGCACCATCATCTTTTTCTCCATCATCACCATCACCATACATTAATTATAATTACATTGCCATTTTTCATGCAATTGTTTTACCTTTTTTAGATGGTGTGTACATCGGTTGCTATCCTCAAGAATGCTTGAACGTAGGCTATTATGTAGTTCTCTTACAATCAACAACACCAGACTCTTGCACAGCTGCATGTAAAGACAATGGATTCTATATTGCAGCCTTGTACAACCGAACTAAATGTGCTTGCTCCTGTGAGCAGAGATGTCCTGACAAGCCGCTGGACGACACGGTCTGTGGCTTACCCTGTAGACATGATTTGAGTAGATTATGCGGTGGTTTTAATGGAGCATCTTATTATGACGGTAGGTCTTCAATTCTGACGTGCTGATTGAATGTGACGATTTAAAAAGTTTAATGAAATAGGTAGATGGAAGAATGATTGACTTAATCAGAAGAACATAATATTTGTTAATGTTGAAAAGTCGAACAATTATAAGGCTGTTTATAAACGGTTTTCACCAGATGGAGGAGAATATTTAGATATGTCTCGTAATTTCAAACACGTAGCAAAATTATAGACGATAAAATACAGGACCAACACCCTCTCATATCTTGTTTTCAATTATTGTTTTCACCTTGTAGTTAAATCGGCAAAGACATGGGAGAGCCAGTGCAGTGAAACTACCACGGGCGAGATTGATAGTATGTATACGATCAATGCTTGAGTTTGTACCATACAATAATTTCATCTAAAAGAGTTAAGTGACAAATAGTCATTATTAGCAAAATTACAGTCCCTTTGATCTTTTCAAATTTGTAATTGAGCCAATTTGCTCTATACAAACCGATGCCTTCAATTTCCATTCATACTAGGGAGAAAACCACATGCATTTGATGTTTTCACCCTGAAGTTAATTTGTCTAAAAATTCCTGTAAAGAAAACGTCAATGGCCAAAATAATGGAAGCCCTGGTACGTATGTATAACGAAGTGTTTAGCGATAATGCTTTATGTTGTGAAAGGCTTTGTATCAATCGTGCATTATGCGCATATTATTAAGCTAGAAGCGAAACCCAAAAAACACCTTAGAATATGAAAATGCACGATTCAATTTATTGACAGATAATTTCATTTCTATCCCAAACAATTCAAGAACAGATAGAGTATAATAAGTGAAATGAGGTATTTGGAAATCATTCTGCCAATTTCTTATTTCTGTCATTAGTATCATCGCTATTGACCATCATCCTCATCGTCGCCATCAATATAAATGATATTATTGTTGTGCTATTAAATATCATTATTGTTATTATTAAACAGTGCGTCCCAGAAAAAAAAGAAACCGAGAAGTATCGATGTTCTATCATAACTTAATCACAACTATAATTAGTGAATGATACATATTTGAAAAGCTTAGAGTCTCCTCTTTCAGTTAATGCTACTCACGTGATGCATATTTCACGCATGAGTGATTGAAAGCAATTTGAAGGAAGTAAACCAGAAAGACATTTGGCGGGCGGTATCTGAATTTCGAAGAAAAATTCACATTTCTAGAAAGTTGAGATTCTGCCCTTTCATATGACACCTCAATCAGGAAAAATGAGCGAGGAATGACAAAGTTCTGTTTGTTTAAAGTAGTGCTTGCATTTCCATAATTGTATTAAACGAATTCGTTTTCACTGGGTGCCTGCCGTAGCAAAAAGCAGATTTGACAAAAGACTTAACTCCGTTTTGTTTACAATCAGCCGTAGACGAGAGTCTTCATGCATGGTTGATTGTCAACGAAACGGAGTTAAGTCTTTTGTCAAATCTGCTTTTTGCTACGGCAGGCACCCAGTGAAAACGAATTCGTTTGTTAAAATTATGAAAATGTAAGGGCTACTTTAAACAAACAGAACTTTGTTATTCCTCGCACATTTTTCTTGATTGAGGTATCGTATGAAAGAGCAGAAAATGAACTTTCTAGAAATATGAATTTTTCTTTGAAATTCAGATACCGCCCGCCAAATTACTTTCTGGTTTCCTTCCTTCAAATTGCTTTTAATCACTCATGCATGAAATATGCATCATAATGAGTAGCATCAACTGAAAGAAGAGACTCTAAGCTTTTCAAATATGTATCATTCATTAATTATGGTTGTGATTAAGTTATGATAAAACATCGATACTTCTCGGTTTCGCTTTTTCTGGGACGCACTGTATTAAGTAGTATTACCATTGTTCTCATTTTCATAATTATAATTATTATTATTATAACTATTGTCGTTATCACTAATTTGTTGTTATTGTTAATCCATTTATCTATTAATTTATTTGTTTATTTATCTAGGTCTTCCTACTGTAGAGGCCCCGGGTCCATCGGTTCACATTGCCATTCCAATCTTTATTCCGGTCGCCATTTCCCTGATCATAATTGTTGTTGGTATACTGACATATTACCGCCTGAAGCACGCTGGAGAATCACCTATCAGAGTGACGGAGAGAGCTAATAAACAACACCGAGGCAGAAGCCTTCGGTATAAAAGCGCTTCAGGGACTAATCCTTCAATGAAGAACCGTCTTGAGACCTTGGTAGGAGAAGTTCTCTACGAAGATCCTGACAAGAAAGTTTCTTCGGCAACAACGGCAGATCCTGAACTATCCCATGATTACCTCGTCCCATCCCAGTCCGTTCTTTTGGAAAATAGCAAATCGGACCATGACTACAATTACCCAGACATGCCAGATGTAGGCCTGGTCCAAGCCCCAGTTTTGGCCAGAAGGACCGATGAAGATGGGTACATTGTCATGGATCGTGACCCACAAGGCCGAACAACGGCTAGCTCTAAGGTGTACTACTCTTCGCGTATACCCAGATCACAGGGTGGTATGGGATCCTCAGAAATTCCCGACAGTGAAGGATGCTCCTCTATGCGCATACCTAAATTGCTAAAGAAGGAGGAAAGAGGAAGGTCTGTAGAAAACCCCGACTCCCATGTGTATTACTCTGCAGACTCAGTAAAAGCATGTGAAAATTACGAGGATGATTCTTACATCAACCTGAATGATAATTGATCACATAAATCCATCGATTTTTTTTCAGTGATTTTTTCTTTAAGTGAGTGAGCTTTCTATAATGATTTAATTTCTCAAAATTCATGCTTATCGCATAAATACATTAATCGAAAGTATACTTACCCCTCCACACAAGCTACATCCCATAATAGAAAGTGAAATAGGCTACTTTTTTTCTTCAAAGTACAGTAATACGGGTCGTATTATTTTGTCGCGATTAAAAAAAAATCCGTGATTTAATTCGATTTTCGTGATTTTCACTGTTCTTTTTTTCGATTACATTTTGAAAATGTCACTTTAACATGGCACAGCAAAGCACGCACTAATCATTATGGTTACTGACGCAATCCCTCCTCGGCTTAATGGCGCCTCGTGTTACCACCATCAGACACAACGTCGGAAGAATATTGGGATATTAACCTTAATTCCAAAAAGAACAATGAAAATCCCGATGATCTTCATCTAGCCGCAGGCACTGGCACCCACACCCGCTTTTGCGATCATGGCTTTTCTGTTTGACCCCCCCCCAAACAAAAAACTTTGAAACGAACTTCCCCATGAAATACGCGAGTCCCCAACGTTAGAAACCTTCGAGAGTAAACTTAAGACTTATCTGTAATTTAATCATATTTCGTTTGTGAATTTATAAATCGTTATGTAAATATTAACTATCATTATTATATGATTGTTATTAGGAATTTTTTATTAGATTTATGTATCATGTATAATATTGCGTATCTCGACACCTACCCCCTGGACATCCACCCCCGGATAACTACACCCAGTCAACTACCCCTAGGACAACAACCCCTAGGATAACTAGCCCCTATGGCAACCACCCTCTAGGACAACTAGCCCCCCAGGAAAACTACCCCCGGAAAACTATCCCCAGACAAGTTCCCCCTAGGAAAACTACCCCTTAGAGGATGGTTGTCGTAGGGGGTAGTTGTCTGGGGGTAATAGTTCGGGGGTAGTTGTCCTAGGGGTTAGTTGTCTGGGGGAGTAGTTGTCTTGGGGTAGATGTCCTAGGGGGTAGTTGTCTGGAGGGTAGTTGTCCGGGGGGTAGTTGTCCCGGGGTTAGACGTCCCAGAGGGTGGTTGCCCTAGGAGGTAGTTGTACTAGGGGGTAGTTGACTGGGGGTGGTTATCCGGGGGCGGATGTCCAGGGGGTAGGTGTCCTAGAAACATAAAGTTGTTGTAACTTGTAGGTAAACATTACTTTGTATTTTTGTTAAGCGCTTAGAAACATTGTATTTATTTATTTATTTATTTCTGATATTTATACAAGGTGGCACATATCACCAATTTGGTGGTCTTCCATGAGGCCCTGTATTAAGCGCTTTATAAATGCAATATATTATTATTAAAAACAAAGCAAGTTTTGTTTATTATTATAGACGATATAATACAGTACCACACTCTATCATATGTTGTTTTAAATGATTGTTTTCACTTTTTACTTATATCGGTAAACGCATCGAACTTACAGTGATTGCAGTGAAAATACTATTGGTGAAGCTGTGGTATATGTATGCGATCAATACTTGAATGTGTATCATGCAATTATTTCATCAAAAAGAGTTACATATGAAATATTCATTTGTTGGGAAATTACAATCGATATCTTTTTCTTCTTCGAATTAGATTTTTGCAACTGGCAGTGTTTTAATTCACCCCATTTGTTCTGTACAAACTAGTGGCTTCACTTTTCATTCATAGAGAGAAAATGCATTTAATGCCTATGTTATACACTTTCACCTTGTGTTTCTTAAATTGAATGTTTTTACCCTAAAGTTAAATTTCTAAACACATCAAACAATTCCTGCAAAGATAACGTCACTTGCAAAATTAGACCGGTACGTATCTACAATAAAGTGTTGAGCGATAATGTTTAATGTTGTACATGACTTTTTATTAATTGTGCATTTTATATGTATTATTATGCTGGAAGCGAAACAAACAAAATTCTTGATATATATTGGGTCCTTCAACTTATTGACATATGATTTACTACAACTTATCACAAACAATAAAAGAGCAGATACAATTTATTAGTTAAGGATTGGATGTACATGTCATTCTACCAGTTACAGACTTCTCTCATTATTGATTATCCTCCTTATCGTTTCCATTTGTATACTTGGTACGATCATTATATTAGTATCATAATTAACATTATCAGGTGATTTGCCGCGAAAAATAACCGGTGAAAAAAGAATTTCAAAGGGGCGGGGGGGGGGGGGAGGGGGATTGCGCATCAGGATAGTTGTGGTTTCGTCTTAAGAAGGTTTCTTTTTGTCAGAGTAATTGACAAATTGTTTTATGATCCTTCCAATTAAGCTGCGAAAATGAATTGTAGTTTAGAAAAAGATAAGTCGATCAAAGCATACTGAGGAAAGTGATTTTGTTCATCATCACGTGGTGGTTTAGAAACAACGGTCGCATCTTTTTGCATCGTAATTGATGTATTGTTTCATTTATGGTTTACCTCTGATCTGACACACCAGCGTGACATAGTGCTTTGAGAAAGAACGGGTCCATGTTTTTGGAAACTTTCGTAAAACCAATAACTTTGTTTTCTACAAGGTAAACAGCTGGCAGTAAAAAGTTCGAAATAGGCATAAATATGTATGGAATACTGGTGCTGTTCTTACTTTTAAGACCGATGGCTTGCAGTAGTTATAATACAACCATGGATCTACATGTCCCTGATACAACTACGACTTCTCAACCTTCCAATGGATGGGATGAAAGACAAGCAAGAGGTAATTTTGTTTTGTTAATACATTCCTTTGAAATGAAGATTATCAATTTATCGCATTGATTTGAATCGACAATATTATGTTGTTAAATTATTATTATCATTATTATCATCATTATCATCATTCAGTGCATACCACATCATGCGCCTTCATGGAACTTTGAATATTATCCCGGGCTTTAGCTCTTGCAGCCACTGT
This sequence comes from Strongylocentrotus droebachiensis, assembly GCA_035222895.1. Taxonomy (NCBI): domain Eukaryota; kingdom Metazoa; phylum Echinodermata; class Echinoidea; order Camarodonta; family Strongylocentrotidae; genus Strongylocentrotus; species Strongylocentrotus droebachiensis. The sequence goes on from JAVYIG010000083.1 coordinate 508,280, forward strand.
GCTCATTGCATACAAGCAAAAATTAATCGCACCACCTTGTTCGTACAACACCTGGGTTGAGTGCAGCAAACGTATATTTAATGTCCTTTCAAAGGAGTTGAGTGCCCTGGCAAGAAATCGCACCCCGCATATTTTGATATACATCCCGGTGAAGTATCGACTAGAACACTGTACATGTAAACCACTATCATCAGGCGCATACACAGGGGAGGGGGGGGGGGGTCCCTCAATTTTCTTTAATGTGTGGGTTTCGGATGATAAGGCCACCCCTCACTTTTTGTTCAAATGTAACCAAAAAAATATGTGTGTGTGCTGAATGATGAAGAAAAACAATAACCTCCCCCGCTTATTCAACGGCCGGCTGAGTCGTTGTCAAATTTCCCCTCAAAAACTGGACCACCCCCCCCCCCGAAAAAATCCTGCGTACGCTACTGACTATCATCATCTTATTCATCACTATCATCGCCATACATTAATGATTGAAGGATTTATTGATAATTATCCATTCTCGCAGTCCAAAGACTGAATTGCAATGGTTACAAAAGTTTACAATGTATATACATGATAAAAGCAATTATACAATAATATATTTAAACAGTCTAGGCAATCAACATTGAAATACAAATAAAAGTGATCAAATGACAATTATAATGGCAACTATCATTAATTTCAATTAATAAGCATGAAATTCAAATTCAATAAACTGAAACATTCTAAAAATATACTATTGAAATTAATCATTAAAACCATTACTATTACGAATATGGCATGCCGAAGGGTTGATTTTTTGTCATTGGTAAAACATATTGGAAATCTTGAAATTGGATTTCATGATGGATTAAGAAATAAAGTGAATTACATTGCAAATTCGCGAAGAATATTGAAATTTGTTGATAATAAAACAAAATAAATAAACATATTGCACTGGCTAAATACTAGGTGTTCGGTGTGAATTCATTAATATTCAAGTATTACTCGTTCTTTAAAATGCAATGCTATTACCATACATTTTAAATCACAATTGGATATGAAATAGTTGAAAAAATTGAATTAAAAATTCAATGATTAAATACCTATTGGCTAAGTACTAGGTGTTCGGTGTTAATTCATTAATATTCAAGTATTACTCGTTCTTTAAAATTCAATGCTATTAATATACATTTTAAATCACAATTAGATATGAAATAATTGAAAATATTGATATAACAATTCAATGATTAAATACCTATTACACAATTACTGGCAAATACTCCCCACAAGGAGTGTATTACATTTTATATTACAGCAAAGTGAATATCAGGCATACAAAATTATTGGCATCAGAAAAAATGTTCGTTCAGAGTCCTTACCAAGTAAGGAAGAGTGCTGTGTCTCAGTCTTTCTGTTCGGCATTTAAAGTCTCTCAATCTATCACTGTGTCTCAATCGTCGATTCGTGCTCTGCATCTCTGGAAGCCAGTCGCGAAAGTGCTTGTAGAGCGATTATGCGAACCTTAGGCACAGATGTTCCCTTCTGTCAGAGAGGGATTGCAGACCTGAAATCTGGAGGGCATGTTCATAGCTGTGGTATCGATCATGAAAAATGATACGGAGGGCTCTCCTCTGGACTCTTTCGATATCATTGGCCTGTTCAGATGTAATGGATGAATTCCAAACTGGAACACAGTACTCAAGCACAGGTCGAATGTAGCACGTGTAAATTGTGAGGAGATCTTCCACAGGGGCGCGATAACGCTTTAGGGCCCGAATAATGTAGAATTTTCGCGATGCCCTTCCTGTGATATCACGAACGTGGCTGTCCCAACGTAGGTTATGCTGCAGTATGACACCCAGACGCTTGAGCTCTTTCACTTCCTGCAGAGTTGTATCATCTAGCTCAAGATGCAAAGGTGGAAGTTCGGTCCGTGAGAAGGACACTCTCATCGATTTGCACTTTGACGAGTTGATGCGAAGACCGTTATCCAAACACCATTGATGGAACAGCGTTAAGGTGGAGGGCATCATGTTGCATGAATTAATTACAACACTTTTGCCATTTTCATGTAAATGTTGCCCCTTTTTCAGATGGTGATTACATCGGTTGCTATCCTCAAGGTTGCTTGAATGTCGACTACCATGCAGTCCTCGCAAACACAACAACACCAGATACTTGCACAGCAACATGTAAAGAAAATGGATTCAACATTGCAGCACTGTACAATGGAAGGGAATGTGCTTGCTCCTGTGAGCAGAAATGTCTTGCCAAGCCGCTGCCTGACACGCTCTGCGGCTTACCTTGTACACATGACTTTAACATGTTCTGCGGTGGTGTGATTGGCGCGTCTTTTTATGTTGGTAAGCCTTCAATTCTGACATGCAGATTGAATGTGATGATTTAAAAAGTTTTAATGAAATAGGTAAATGGAATAATGACTGACAAATAAATTACTAAAAACTTACTTCAACAAAAGAACATCATCTACGTTGAATTGACAAGTCGAAAAATTAAGTCTTGATATGGCTGTAAATTTTATAGACTGTTTTCACCAAATGAAGGAAAATGTATGGATATTCCTCTAAATTCCTAGCACATAGCAAAAGGCTTTGGGTTTTTGCTAATTATAGACGATATAATACAGTTTCAACAGTCGCTCATAATTATGTTGTTTTAAAATATGTTTGTTTCCACCTTGTAGTTAAATCCGTCAAATCATCGAAGAGCAAGTGCAGTGGACCAACCCCAACCCCAACCCCAACCCTACCCCCAACCCCAACCCCAAACCCACCCCCACCCCCAACCCCACCCCCAACCCCAACCCCAACCCCACCCCCACCCCCAACCCCACCCCCAACCCCAACCCAAACCCCACCCCCAACCCCAACCCCAACCACAGCCCCACCCCCACCCCCAACCCCAACCCCAACCCCAACCCCACCCCCACCTCCAACCCCAACCCCAACCCCAACCCCAACGGGCGGGACTGATGGTATGTATGCGATCAGTAACTAATTTTGTATCATGCAATAATCACATCCAAATAAGTTTAATGAAAAATATTCATTTGTAGGGAAATTACAGTCATATAGTTTTCTTTTTGAATTTGAATTTGGCAGCAGGCAGCAGTGGCGTACGCATGATTTTTTCAAGGGAGGGGGGGGGGGGGGGGGGGGGGGGGGGGGGGATGGGGGGGGGGGGGTCAACATTTTGAAATTTGGTCCCCCCAAAAAAAAAATCAAAAGGGGGGGGGGCCCTGGCAGTATAATTTAGCCATTTGATCTCTACAAACTGATGGCTTCAATTTCCATTCATAGCTCTAGAGAAAACTACATGCATGCTATGCCTATATGTACACTCTCCCACACCTTTAATTTTGGTTTTAAATGTTTTCACCCTGAATTTAAATTAGTTAACACATCAAACGATTCTTGTAGAGAAAACCTCACTGGCGAAAGTGATGGCACCCTTGGACGTGTTTATAATGCAGTGTTGAGCGATACTTCTCAATGTTGTGAATGGCATTGTATTATTTGTGCATCATGCGTTTATTATTTTGCTGGAAGTGAAACACAACAAATCTTAAAATTAATTGGGTCCTTCAATTTATTGACAGACTAATTAATTACTATCACAGGCAATACAAAAACAGATAAAGTTTATTAGTGAAGTCAAATAATTCTGCCAGTTTCGGATTTCTATCATTAATATCTTGGCTATTGATCATCATCTTCAGCGTCTCCATTATTATCATTGGTATTATTATGCAGTTATTATTATCTTTATTATTACTATAATTATCATAATGATGATAATTATCATCATTATCATTATAATTTTGTAGTAGAAGTAGTAACGTTATCATTTGTTTAATATTATTATCATTATAATTATTTTTGGTATCACCATTGTGTTTTATCTGAAAGATCTACTTTTTTTGTTTATATCATGGTATATAAAAACGAAACCGACGACAAATAATTGATTCTATGTTATGTATGTATTTAAACTTTGTTCAATCTACCCTGTATTCCCAACCTATACTTTTAACAGGGCCTCTCAGCAAAACAGTTTTGTTACTGATGGACTCAGTTTCCCAGTTTAAATAAAACGTATAAATAAATGAATTAATATAAATTGATAAATTCATTTATTTACAAATGTGTTTGTTTATCTAGTCCGTTCTACTGTGGAAGCACCGGTTCCATCGGCTCACGTTCCCATTTCAATCTTCATTCCGGTCGTCATTTCCCTGATCATCATTGTGGGAGGTATACTGACATATCACCGCTTGAAGCACACTGGAGAATCGACTATCAGAGTGACGGAGAGAGCAAATGAACAACATAGAGGCGGAGGCCTTCGGGATAAAAGCGCTTCAGGGACTAATTCTTCAATGAAGAACCGTCTTGAGACCTTGGTAGGAGAAGTTCTCTACGAAGATCCTGACAAGAACGGTTCTTCCGCAACAACGCCAGATCCTGAACTATCCAACGAGTACCTCGTCCCATTCCGGGGCGTTCCTTTGAAGAACAGCTCATCGGACCATGACTACAACTACCCGGACATGCCAGATGGAGGCCTGATCCGAGTTCCAGTTTCGGCCAGAAGTACCGACGAAGAGGGGTACATTGTCATGGATCGTTCCCCACAAGGCCGAACAACCGCTGGCTCTAAAGTCTACTACTCTTCGGGTATACCTAAACCGCTATTGAAGGAGGAAAGAGGAGGGTCCGTTGAAAACCCCGGCTCTCATGTGTATTACTCTGCAGACTCAGTGAGAGCTTGCGATGATAACGAAGATGATGGTTACATCATCTTGGTTGAGAATTGATCACTTAATTCCATTTAATTCTTCACATTTTATTATGACCTTTTTATAACTATTTATTTTTCAATCGTTATATTTATCTCATGAAGTCACGAATGTTATTTGCAAAAAAAATGTCTGGGAGTATACTCATCGCTCTACGCAAGCCATATTCCATAATGGGCTACTTCTTTTTTGTTTTTAAGTATAGTAATACGGGTCGTCCTATTCTTAGTCGCGACACAAAGATGGTTCCCTAACTTCATTCGATCGTCGTGATTTGTTATGATTAAATTTTGTACAATGTCACTCTCACCTAGCACGGCAAAGAACGTTCAATGCGAGGTATTGTGTACAGTACAAGGGGTAAATAAAGCTTGCATCGCTACCTTTCCTTAATGCATGCCGATAATAAGTGGCAAAATACTGTTGTATATAATTATATAATACCTTCAAATGATCGACATTTGAAAGGCATGCTATATGATGATATAATACGGGACTTTGAAGATGTTTGACCCAAAGTATTTTTTGTATAATTTAAACAATAATTCAACGGTATTCTGACAAGCAAAATAATGTCTCCATGCATTTTGTGCACATCGCGTCGCATTTATCGTTGAGGGCTGTATATTCAACGTGCGGTATACGCCTTTTTTGTCGTATTTACCTGTGCTCGGTTTTTAAGAAGTTGTGTCTGACTGTATGAGACACAGGAGAAGTATCGCGGCAACTTGATTGTGTTGCTGTATTTGCAAAAAGGACATTTCATATGACTGTTGCAAGATTGAAATTAGCATTTACACTCCTCAATATACCATGTAGAAGCTGTTTTGTACCTCGATTGGTTTCTTCATATACATTTCATATGACTGTTGCAAGATTGAAACTAGCATTTACACTCCTCAATATACCATGTAGAAGCTGTTTTGTACCTCGATTGGTTTCTTCATATACATTTCATATGACTGTTGCAAGATTGAAACTAGCATTTACACTCCTCAATATACCATGTAGAAGCTGTTTTGTACCTCGATTGGTTTCTTCATATAATTATCATAATAACACAAACTTTCTCAAGTTTACTTTTAAATGCATTTTGCTATTGCCAGTTTGTTTTCTGTTGCTCATGCAGCCATTCTCGAATTATGGCATATTAAAGCTGAAATTAAAGTATTATAAATGTACGTTTTAAAACTTACTAGTTTAAGATAATTGCACTATTAATATATTTGTTCAATTACGGAATAAAAACACATCAAAGCTATGGTTCAAGATTTTATTTTTCAACCTTTTATATGTAAAAAAAAAAAGAGTCACTCACACGAATCCTAGCTGCTTAGAATGAAAATCATGATGACTCCAATATTTACAAATTTGATTTTGATATCGTTCGTTCTTTAGTTTATTCAATCCAAAAATATATATACAATAAACAAATCATATACAACTAATTATAAATATGTCAAGAATAAATATAAACAAACCATCGAATATGAGAAATGAAATAAGTAAGAAAGAACAATCTACTAGGAACAATAATCACAGTGTAATACAGGTGGGCATCACATTTTAATCCTAGTTAGTATACAAACTAGATTTCAGCTGCTTTTTAAAAAATACAAGGATTTAATACAGACGAATGCACTGTAATAAATTATTTCAAATGAAAGGTTAGTCATTTCTAACAGATTTTGGGGTAATCTTTTATTTTGGCAAAAGCATTATTATGTTTGACTTTGTTTATCATCATAAGTAGTAGTTTTAAGTTATTTTCAATTTTTACCAGTAACTTTTGTGATAATATAACTGAAAAGTACTACTCATGATGATAAACAAAGTTAAGCAGAATAATGTTTTTGTTGTTGTTTCAAATGACAACAGTTGCCAATTATCTTAAATTATTTTTAAGATAAAAGAACCAACAAAAAAAGTGTACAAATCATTATAAATCAAACTATTGCCTTTCAATCCTATATAGGTTAAGATGACAGCAAGTGTCATTTTCATAAATTCTGATTTTCTCCAAAATCAATTCCGGACAAGAGCGATCTAAATTTAATTTTTATATCGCAGGTTAATACCACTTGATGTTTGTGTTGATGTTGGATGATTCAAATAAACTTAAATAAATATAGCGATTACTTACATTTTCACTCATTCAGTCGGCGCCTACTCGAGTACCACTTAGTTTTAGATGACTTAAAAGCAAATGTCGAAAAGATTATTATTATTCTCCTTCTAAATGATACCAGCATTTCTTTTGTCAAAATAAAATGTATTGATTTGGTACCGACTATAAATCATCCAGTTTAACGAGGGGGTGATAAATGTTCCATAAATCAAATGGTAAGTGTCAATACCAGGTTGAGAGGACAGAAACAGTGCGTTCTAAACCTATAAAAGGAGGCTAAGCAATAGCAAAGAGATCATTCGAGCTGTCTGCAAGTTCAGTGTTATTATCTACATCTACAATGACCATGAAGGCTGTTGTCGTTGCTCTGATGTGTGTTGGCTTGGCTGTAGCTGTAGAAGGTGAGTTTGGAATTAGACAAATATTTAGTAAGCATGGTTCGGGCGTTACGGCCGGCTCACACTATGACGAATAGGGGGTACCGCAAGCTACGTTAAAGCTGCGAATTGCAATATTGAATTTCCCGCCAATATTTGTGCGTTGTCTTCAATTGTCGCTGACGACTCCGCTTGTGACCGCAGACGGTCGAAATTATCAGGCGCGTCCGTCGGCAAATTTACAGCGTGTTAATAATTTTGTGGCGGCAAAACGTCCGTCGCCTTTCGCGGGGTCTTTGCCGCTACTATTTGAGCCGGCCTTTAGTAGGAGAGGTTCTAGATATTTGTTGTTGGGGGAGGGGGGGGGGGGGGGGGGGCTTTGGGGGCTTTGACGGCTGGGGACGGGGGATTCAGGGTTCTTGTTAGCATTTTCTACATTTCCTTCCCCAGTCGCTTAATTTCATTTTTGATGTAGATCATCTCTATTATTCTTTTAGGGTGTGGAGCCTCCACCCTAACCCTCTCTCTATAGAATCACTACTGGCATTAGCGAGAATTATGCACAAACGCTTTTGACAGTTAAACCTACCTCAGTGGCCGCCTATATTAAAGGCCACCTGTATCTTATAGAGGACATCCGTACTGCCTCCCTCTAGAATGAAATTTATCATATCGCTCCGGTTGTCTCATTTTCGCCAGCACAAACGTAGCTAGTTCGCATATATAGCAGACGGCAATCGGCGGATCAGACGACACTTGATAGTGATTTTGTATGTGAGATTGCTTTGCTAAATATCAAATACAAGAATCTTCTCCATATCTTTAAACTATCATTGATATCTGATAGTTAAACAGTTAGTAAAATAAAGCTACCTAACTACATAATACAATGAAATACTTGACTGAAAGTAGGGGAGTTTGATGTGGTGCACAATTGCACCCTGTGTTAATAATCGAATAGTCCATGGTGTTCATGGATATTTATGTTTTTGCTTACCTCGGCAAAATGCTTGCCTATACTAAATGGACAAATTACGGTGGGGGGTTGGATGAAATGGACATAATGAACAAATCAGAACTGATCTATGATAATTCATGCTTTTAATCCTTCGTGTGCTTGACTTATAACCTTACAATCGCGTGGTAAATTGAGTTCAAAGTTCGACTTGTTGTACATGTGTTATATAGGCAATGGCGAGCTTGTGACCTATTTTGATCAAATTACGGTGGGTGAACTTTCAAAAGTCAATGGAACATGAGGGTTCCAATGAAAGAGCTAGTGATAACGTACGTCGAGGTGGATGTGCTTTTCGTTTAAACCAAAAATGAATTGTTAACGATTTTTTTGTTGTTGTAAAAGTCCATAGGCTATTAAACGTGCATGTTAGGCTGCTGGACTCTGCCGATAGGGGGCGTTCTCAAATGAGACTAAACGGAGCTATATGGCCGACGAACTTGTCAAAATAGGCAACCTGTCTACTGTGGCTAATAAATATGTTTCCCTTGGGTGGTCTTAATAGACAGGTTTGACTGTATTTGAAAAAGTCCGACATTCCAGGAATGTTAAACAGGAATGTTAGACTGTTATCGAAGAGTGAATGATCATGCTTATTTTGAACATGGTCTGTAGTAATTATGTTTCAGAAAAAATTAATGGTAACGAAGATTCTTGGCATTTCAGTGAATTATTATCCTCATCCCTAATTTCAAGGATCTACAATGATTCACTCTCAAAGTCATCATTCCGCATACACAGATTATACGCCTCTGATTGGATAAAACTGCAGGCAACTGTTCTTGTTATATTGTTATTTGAAACAATGTGTGAGTAAAAAACAACAGCACACAAATGAATTATCATTATTATAAGCTGCTTTTTAAAAATAAAGTTTCTGATGCCATTGACTATAAGAATGTCGATATCACTTGTGTTAATGAAATCCCTTATGTGTTTTCGTGTGCATTTTGAAATACCCGTGCTTTATTATGCATATTTTCATTTTTATTTAATCATTACTCTTTAACATTATGTGTATGATTATTATTAAAGTCTAACAATGGGAGACTAGTTTCCTTATATGGACATTAACCCATTTTCAACTGAAATCGGGTGGCTCATGTAATAATCTCATGGGGAATATAAGTATTTGGTTGTCAACGGGTTAAATATATACATGTGATTTTACTTATCGTGTTTATGGAACATTCACAGCGGGGAAAAACTGCCACGAAGATCCGTGCAAGGATGACATCTGTCGGGCTTACCCGGAAGCGGAATGTCGGGTCGATTATTGCAGAGGGGGCACTGCATGGTATGATGGGGACAAGGTAGTCGATTGTGGTAAGAAAAACATTCCCTCCTCCTCCTCCTCTTCTTCCTCCTCTTTGCAATGACGACCTTCGTCATTGCCTTGTTTTCGTTCACATTCTGCCCCATTAATATTCTCCTTTTCCTCCTTTTCCTGTTCCTTATCCTTATCCTTATCGTCAGGAAATCGCATTCGTTTTGCACGTAGTGTTTGTTATTCCTGGTTCGGTGCTTTTCTCATGTCCTTTTCCTTTCAAATTTCATAGGCATGGTCTCTAACATCTCATCAAGGTCACTACATTCTTTGATTTTCAAAAGCACTCATGCATAACCGTCCAGGCGCCATTTTGTCCGTTTTTGGTCCATTTTAAGGCCTTTCTGTCTTCCTTCCTATCTCCACTATCCTAGATCCTACAAACTTCTAACAAATTCCTCTAGATAGTCTAATAGATGTTATTTCATCTGCGACGTATGACCTGACCTTCAAAATGCCATCTTCGTACTCAAAATTCAAATCTGAAACTGACTCCGTCAAAAATCTCTCAAGTTCTTGAAAAATGGACCCCTAAATAATCTAAAACTGCCATAACTTTCTCATATAAATTCCGTTTTGTATTTAAATCTCACAGTATCTTTATCTCATAATTGCACATAGCCATGCCAAATTTCACGCTCTAATGGCTTTGCACAACATAAATAGCGCCCTCTAAAGTTCTGGGAATTGGCTTTCTCTCTGTGGCCGTATCTCCATAATGGCTTGGCAAACCCGTACCCTTTTTTGGATTTAGATACTTGAAGATACACTGTTAAAACAAGTATTAAAAAACTGCGGGTTAAAAAATTGTTGATTAAAAAACGCTCAACGTTGGTTAAAAATGTAGTGTTGATTAAAATTTACTTTTAATCTTGCGTTGGTTAAAAACAGTGTTGATCAAAATTATTCCTTTTAACCTATGTTGGTTAAGTCTAAGTCGTTGGCAAAAATTGTAACCCAGCATGGATTAAAAACAAAATTCCGACAGTAATGAAAGCCCCCTTCCGGTTAAAGTTTAATCAATGTTGATTAAAGTACTGGTCACGTGACCCAACGGAACGATATCGAAGCGCGTAGCTAGCGATCGCTCGACATACAAATAAATTAAGTACATGCAAAGTACATGCAGTTTACGCGTGCGACAAAATTAACAATGGAGGTTGTCGCGAGGACCTGAGAAATGGGGGTTTGGACGGTCTTATCTCCGTGTTTTCAGGTAAGAAATTATTTTAATATTATCATCATCAATTCTAAGATTGTAAGGAAGAAGTGAAATAAGGTTCTTGCTCAAATCAAAAACGATTTGTGTCCCCTAGGCCGTACGTAGCTCAACCAATAAGCCGGGCCAATAAGTAACATTTTGATTGCACCGTACCGTGCATGGCTAACGTAAGCGCACACACACACACTCATCAGTCTGCAAGAATCTTCAACCGTGAAGGAGGCAGACCCAATTAAAGAAGGAGAAGTGTAGGCCTATTACGGATCACCTACCCAAATTGCATGCATGAATAATAATCTTATTTTTTAAATCTAATTGTATCTAATTGTTTAAAACAATTAAATATAAAATACGGGTGATGTCATCATAAAGTGAAACGTCTTCATGCATGCAATTTGGGTAGGTCATCCGTTACACTTACTGGCTGAGCTACAACCTACGGGCCGGGACACAAAGCGTTTTTAATTTGAGCAAGAACCTTATTTCACTTCTTCCTTCCAATCTTAGCATTGATGATAATCATATTAAACCATTTCTTACCTGCAATCACGAGGATAAGACCTCCAAACCCCCGTAAGTTTAACCAACAGTGGTTATTAAACTGTAACCAACAACCCACTAAAGTTTAACCAACATCGTGTGAATCAAAAAAAAATTAACCTACAATGGTTACAATTTTAACCAAGGGCCCATGTAAGTTTAACCAACAACATGTGAATCAGCCCCGAACAAAGCATAAATAACCAACAAAAGATTAAAATTTTAATCAACAAATGGTTAAAGTTTAATCAACACCATTTTAACCAACATTGAGCAAATTTTTTTAACCAATAATTGATTAAAATTTTTAATCAACCACAGGTTAAATTTTAATCAACAGGCTGTTGGTTAAAGTTTAACCAACGATTGTGTGATTCACCTGGTAATCCGTGGTTGATTAAAATTTTAACCAACTTGATTAAAAATTGTAATACTTGTTCTAACAGTGTATGCCCTTTCCAGCCATATACAAAATTATATACCCTATCACTGACCAAATTTGAGAAAATTGCCCTCCAAATTCGCCATTTTCAAGAAAATTGAGAAATAACTTCAACTTGCTCTAAAATGGCGATCGTTATACCTAAATCAATGAAACTTGGCAGACATATGTATCCATATACGTGACAACTGTTTACTAAGTTTGGTAAAATTCGAATATGTCAGCGCAAAGTTATCGCCAAAAATGATGAATTTACTATGGATTACGTAATAGCGCGTTCAATGCGCGCAATACATTGCGCGCAGTTAACAATGGTGTCAAACTGACCACAATGAAGTGCCCTTTCGGATGATACCAAGTATTATATATGTTCACACAGAAAATTGTGAGTAAATCGCATTTGAACAAAGATCACTACACGAATTCCGCCGAGTTTCCGCCCGAACCTAACACGTTTCGGCTATGACGTCATTTTTTTCAGACTGCTTTTCGCCCCTTAAACGTCCTTTTTTTTCCTTGAAAATTTGCAGTGACATGCCGAGTTCCAATACGCAGGGCACCTCTTGGCCGGATTTTTGAAATTGGTCAAGGGGGCCATTTAAGACGCCATTTTGTCCTATACATCTATTTTACATCACGTGTTTCGATAGGATTATCATAGAAAAAAGGAAAGTGGTTTACAATAACAACCATGAAATTCTCTTTCTAATGATATCAAATACGGCCCATAAAAAGACGTAAAGAGAAAGAGAAAAAACAATTTTAACTCCGGCCATAATACAGATCCTGCACGTTTTCCGCCCATTCATTACACGCATTGTCTATGGGGCATATCGGGTTCACGCTTTTGGCCCCCAGAACGAACTTGATTGCAATGTCAAACATGCACCAAATCCCATTGGTTTGTGCACGCAGTGCTTGCGAGCCCTTTCTACGTTCTTTCCCCTATCCCAATTTCTTTCAAACTTCGTAGGCATAGTACCATCCCATCAAGGTCACTGTTGATGCCTTTCTTTCGCCCTACCTATCCCCAATATCACAGAAGCTACAGACTTCGTGCAAATTGCTCTGGATAGTCCGAGAGAAGCTCTTTCGTTTGACACGTATAAACACGGCGTCATTGCACGCACATCGTTCTGACACGATTGCATTTGTAATTTAAATTCCGTTTTGTGTTTAAATTTCGCATTTTCCTTATCTCATAATTGCACATAGCCATGCCAAATTTCATGCTCCAATGACTATGCAAAACATAAATAGCGCCCTCTAAAGTTCTGGGAATTGGCTTTCTTTCTGTGGCCGTATCTCCATAATGGCTTGGCAAACCCGTACCCTTTTTTGGATTTAGATACTTGAGGATATGCCCTTTCCAGCCATATACAAAATTATATACCCTAACACTGACCGACTTTGAGAAAAATGCCCTCCAAATTCGCCATTTTCAAAAAAATTGAGAAATAACTTCAACTTGCTCTAAAATGGCGATCTTTGTACCTACGTCTATGAAATTTGGCAGACATATGTATACATATACGTGACAACTGTCTGCCAAGTTTGGTAAAATTCAAATATGTCAGCGCAAAGTTATTTAAACAAATTATGAATTTACTATACATTACGTAATAGCGCGTTTAATGCGTGCAATACATTGCGCGCAGATGACATTGGTGTCAAACTGACCGCAATGAAGTGCCCTTTCGAATGATAGCAAGTATAGTATATGTTCACACAGAAAATTGTGAGTAAATCGCATTTGAACAAGGGTCACTATACGAATTCCGCCGAGTTTCCGCCCGATTATAACACTTATCGGCCATGACGTCATTTTTTCAGACTACTTTTCGCCCCTTAAACATCCTTTTTTTTACTTGAAAATTTGCAATGACATTCCGAGATGCAATACGCAGGGCACCTCGTGACCAGATTTTTGAAATTAGTCAAGAGGGCATTTAAGACGCCATTTTGTCCTTTAAATATATTTTACATTACATGTTTCGATAGGATTATCATAGAAAAAAAGAGAGTAGTTTACAATAACAACCATGAAATTTTCTTTCCAATGATACCATATACGGCCCATAAAGAGACATAAAGAGAGAGAGAAAAAACAATTTAACTCCGGTCATAATACAGATCCTGTACGTTTTCCGCCCATGCATTACACGCATTGTTTATGGGGCAAATCGGGTTCACGCTTTTGACCCCTAGAACGATCTTGATTGCAATGACGAACATGCAACTAATCCCATTGGTTTTTGCACGCAGTGCTTGCGAGCCCTTTCTAGGTTCTTTCGCCTATCCCAATTTCATTCAAACTTCATAGGCATAGTCACTAGTCACTACCATCCCATCAAGGTCACTATTGAGGCCTTTCTTTCGCCCTACCTGTCTCCAATATTACAGAAGCTACAGACTTCGTACAAATTGCTCTGGATAGTCCGAGAGAAGCTCTTTCGTTCGACACGTATAAACTCGGCGTCATTGCACGCACATCGTTGTGACACGATTGCATTTCTAGTATTCTCCTTATATTCCTCGTCAGAAAATCGCATTCGTTTTACACGTAGTGCTTGTGATTCCTAGTTAGGTGCTTTCCTCATGTCCTTTTCCATTCAAATTTCATAGGCATAGTCTCTAACATCTCTTCAAGGTCACCTACTTTTTCGATTTTCGAAATCACTCATGCATAACCATCCAGGCGCCATTTTGTCAGTTTCTGGTCCATTTTAAGGCCTTTCTTTCTTCCTTCCTATCTCCACTATCCTAGATCCTACACACTTCTAACAATTTTCTCTAGATAGTCTAAGAGATGTTCTTTAATCTGCGACGTATAACCTGCCCTTCAAAATGCCATCTTCATACTCAAAATTCAAATCTGAAACCGTCTCCGTCAACAATCTCTCAAATTCTTGAAAAAATGACCCCTAAATAATCTAAAACTGCCATAACTTTCTCATATAAATTCCGTTTTGTATTTAAATCTCACAGTATCTTTATCTCATAATTGCACATAGCCATGCCAAATTTCACGCTCTAATGGCTTTGAAAAACGTAAATAGCGCCCTCTAAAGTTCTGGGAATTGGCTTTCTTTCTATGGCCGTATCTCCATTATGGCTTGGCAAATCCGTACCCTTTTTTGGATTTAGATACTTGAAGATATGCCCTTTCCAGCCATATACAAAATTATATACCCTTACACTGACTGACTTTGAGAAAAATGCCCTCCAAATTCGCCATTTTCAAGAAAATTCCAAAATAACTTAAACTTGCTCTAAAATGGCGATCTTTATACCTACATCAATGAAACTTGGCACACATATGTATCCATATACGTGACAACTGTCACATGTCACATGGCGTCATTGCACGCACATCGTTGTGACACGATTGCATTTCTAGTCTTCTTCTTCTTCTTCTTCTAACTCTTCTTCCGATTGTCTGTATTGCTGTTGTCATTGTTGTTGTTTTTATTATTATAACATTCACCATAATTTGAAATTTAACATAATCACCTACCCCTCGGCCCCTCCCAATACATTTGTCCTCATCTCGGCTCTTAATGTTGTATCCAATCCATTCTCTACACAGTATGACATCATTTCATCACATTGTCTTGCCATTTTTTTCTATTTTTTTGTTTTTTGTGTTAGCTCTCCTTTGTTTTATACTCTTCCAAGGTCTATGCAGTCCATTACGATATATTTAAAGATAAAGTTGAGTTCTAGTCATAAGATTGCTTTGTGAAAGAACGTTGTGGAATCGATCAGAAAAGGTTGATCATCTAGCATATAAGTATTGGTGTGTACTGCAAGGTTTTCGAATTATCAAAATGATAAGCCTGAATCCTATGACCGGGGTAATAATATATATATCTGTAAAGCGCTTTGAGAGGGCCTTCGGTCTTGTAAAGCGCTATATAAGAACTAGCTATTATTATTATTTATAAGAAATTTGACCCAGTCTTGGTAAAGTTACAAGCACTGTACACAAAAATATGCTTTTGGGACTACACAAAAATGTGGCGAAAACATCTGTCCCGATTTGTATGATGTTACAAGCCATATTTAGATTTAAAAGGCATTTGAAGAGCCATGATTTATAGGAAGCATTTCTTATCTGATGTACTTACACACGCATATAGTGAAAACGCTCACAGGTTATTTTTCACCTCTTCCCAGAACTCAACCTTCTCTTTAAAGTGTACGCTCAAAAGTATCAATCATTTCATTTCTAGACTCTGTAGCACTGCTCAAGCATGCAGCACTCTCTCTGTACGTCAAGTCATCATTATCATTTTCATCTTCACCACCATCCTCGTAATGAATGTTATCGGCCTCTTCTCTTTCCTCCGTCTCCTCCTCATCATCCTCATCACCAGCATCACCACTACCACCAACTTCATTGCGATGTTTGTCCTTGCCAATTTCCCCACTGCCATCTCTATAATTATGATATTTCTCAAAAAGAATTGCTATGCCTAACATATGATGATGATGATGATTCACAGCATTTGTATGGCGCCTTATATCTGTTAAAAAAAAAAATCAAGGTTTCCATATAAGGTTTCCATTCCTTTCATATCTTTTCTCAGATGAGTGTCCCTTCAATGACGCTGTGACTACTTGTAAAGACAAGTGCGCCACGACCAACTGCCCAAATTATCCCGATGCACAGAGCACCAAGCGCTGCAGAATGTACGACTGTGGCCAGTGCACTGCCGAATTCTTCGATCCCGGTAGTAACTACCCTCTGGACTGCTGGGCCTAAGTCCAGAGATGTCGAGGTTTCTGCAGCAAATGTGTTGTTTACCCTTTCTCGTATCTAAGCTGATTGATATTTTTAAACACCTCAACATGGTTACAATGAAGACGATCGCAACTACTTTCGAAAGAAAATCAAGATGTGGCAATACCAGAGGCTGTCATTGTACGTCACCTGAAATGTTTGAACGTGACAAAGACGTACAGGGGTGTATTGCGTAATCTGAACGTGATCTCTTTTAAAATATACAACAGTGTATTGAAATGACCCCTGAGTTGATTTTGCGAAAGTAGTTGCTATCGTGTTATTTAGATCATGACGAAGACATACTGCTGACGTAAACAAAAAATGAATCGCAACTTCAATAGCCTTTTGAAATGTGGGTACAGGTTAATAGTGAACAATGATTTTTATGGGATATACAATCAGGTAGTGAAATTACCGTTGCCTCAAGGTTGATTTGATTTTTTGTTAACGATATTTGTTTCGTGAACTTTATCACGTTTTGTATAACCTTTTTTTTCTCCATAACAATGACGCCATCATTGTTGTGATTGGATATGTTTCTACAAACCTTGAGTTTATATTAAAGGTATAGACCAGTTATGGTCATGCGATTGCATTGTGAAAGAAACGTTGTGGAATCGATCAGAAAAGATTGATCATCTAGCATATAAGTATTGGTGTGTACTGCAAGGTTCTGGAATCATCAAAATGATAAGAAATATGGCAAAACTAGTCTTCGTAGAGTTACAAGCACTGTACACAGAAAGATGTATATGGTACTGTACGCACACGTCCGCGACACGTGCGTTTAGCTCTCACAGACCATGTAGATAAACTAATTTACCAAATATATCAATTAGTAGGCGGTTTCCCGGCAAAATGTGTATCATCATGTATTAGTCAAAACATATTCTTTCACATGATTGGTAATAAGAGCTTCCATTTCATTTTTTAAAATTGGGGCGTTTCCAATACTGGTCTTTACCTTTAATCATTCTGTCAAAGGCTTTTTTCTTCTTCTTAATACATCCATTTTGCATTCAAAAGATCGCGAGCATTGATAAACAAATTGCAAAAATATAATTTAAAGACCAGAACATAACCTTTTATTTATATTAGAGTTTCATGAAGCAAAATTCAGTAATAATAACCTCTGGGCATGTTAAATGAATCATCTTATCATTATTACACCAGCCCCTATATATACAAGGTGAGTTTTCACGAACCAAGCTATTCCTATTATCGTGTTTTATCTTTTGGGCAATAATATCATAATTTGATCCCCCTAATATTCATGTACAAAAGACCTTAAAATAAATATCTGGTGACAAGGCTGCATAGAAGTTATCGATGTGTTTTAGTTTCTTTGATAAAGTGATATGAATGTTCTGTCGTGATGAAGGAGGACAAAAAGAGGCAACGTAAGGAAAAGAGGAGGGACAGAGAGAGAGAGAGAGAGAGTGAGAGAGGGAGTGAGGAGGGGAGTGGGTGGACGAGAAAGAGAGAAATACAAAAAGAAGGAACAAGAGAGAAAAAAGGGAAGAAATAGAAATGGTGTGTGTGTGTGTGTGTGAGGGAGAGAGAAAGAGAAAGAGAGAGATAGAGAGAGAGAGAGGGAGAGAGAGAAGGGGAGAGAGAAAAGCGGAGGGGTCAAAGAGAGGGAGCAAAAGAAGGAATATGTTAGGATATTTTAATATTTGAGTCTCAGAGAAGGAAATACTGTTGTGTTTTATTGAAAACTAAAACTAAAACTAACTCTTTCACGATAAAATCATGGCAAAAGCGTATGTTCATTTCTATAATCTATCCATATCAATTTAAAAAACTAGGGGACCTACGTCCTTAAGTCATAACTGACAGTGATGAGAACTAATGCCTCACAAAAGGGCACTAATATAGCTGATTGACACAGTTTATATTGGGGCCTTACAGTAACGAGGCCATTGCTTAGCCAATGAATATAAATTTAAATACAGTAGAGAAGGCGTAGTTACAAATTTACATTATTATCATATGTTTTTCGCTGTCCTATTGGTGTAAACCTTGAGCATAGTTAATCACTAATTCAGAATTCGTAATTTTATACCGAATGTTAACATTCGATGATATGCCAATTTTGCAACGAGCTAGGGCAGCGCCGATATATATCGTTTGTCCGTCCTTTCAATGCCAAGGCTGAATTTGCACCTCTATTCCTTCTTAGCCTGTCATCACAAAAATAAAACAAAACATTAGATACTATTATAATAGCACTGCGCTAAAGCTTTTTATTGCAATTGTGAAAAATGTCCTTCATTCACAGGTTTCTGCATAAATCCTCCTTGATAAAACTTAAAAATAGGGGATTCCGGATGTCATAAGCACTGCCAGGGGGCACAAAAGGAGGCAATGTATGCTCCACAAAATTTCCAAGGAATTGAGGGGCTAGGAACTTACCCTTACCCAATTGTATAAACTACACTCAAACCTGTATGAGTGGCTATCTTATTTTAAAGACCACCTATCTATAGTGGTCACACAATATTGCCAATAGTGACCACTTTTTTGTTTCCTGTGGGTGACCGGACAGGTTTAACTGTTAGTGACACTGCGCTTTATTTATATTGTGTGTTTCATCTCCATCACTGTGTCCTGCCCCCTCCACAAGTCTGGTGTTACCACCAGTGCCGGATATAACCTATGATACACCCGGAATCGTGGCATATATACCAGACGGAAGTATTCTTTCATAGTTGCTAAACAATTGTATAGAACATGACTTCATTTCTTTGTTTTAGTGATAACGAAGTATCATAGGCCCTAATTTGCTTATGCTGTTGTAGAGTCTATATCTAGTGTATCGTTAAAGTTTCAAAACATATATTATATAAGTAATTCGGTCGAATACGAAAGTAACGACAGTATAGGTATTTTAACTTGTAAACAAGTCTTGTGATTTATGATGTGGGTTAAATATGGTTTGGGTTGAGTTTAAGGTTGAGGATTAAGGTTAGGTCGAGCAACACCGTTGCTTTTTGCTCTTACCTATCGCGTAGCTTGCATTTAAATATTCACGTGCCATCTTATGATAAATATATTCGCGTGCATATCGCCAGTGATGCGATATTGCAACATTATTTTTGTTATTGTTATCATTATTATTATTTGTATTATGATAATTATCATTACATCCATAGTGACACACAGTCAGGTATTCTGGGCCGGTTTAGTTTACAAGGAAGTTTGGAAACTGAGTCATTATGCACATGAGGGTTACGACCTTAATATATATGATTGGTATAACCCACCCCTCAAGTCATTATGAAGGATTTTAAATGAGTATTACCAAACGTAGTGTGCGCACAAAAGTAATGAATAATGTTATTATGTTAAGCACATACACAGGTAAATAGTTAGGTATATAAATTAATTAATAAATACAAGTAAAGTAAAAAGAAATCAAACGAAAAAGATAAATGATATTCATGATTTTTATTAATTCATTTTTCAACCTATATAGAGATAAAAGTCCATAATAAGACAAAAACGAATCAAATGAAAGCAATTTGATTTACAAACGAATTGCAAGTCATTGTTTTGATGAATATTTCCTACCCTTGTGCGCAAATCGATTCTGATTTTGCTGGTTTTATCGTTCAACTACGATTGTCAAATGGGATATCATAAGAAAAGATAAAGAGGATTCCTTTTAGTGATGTAAACAAAATTAGTTGTGCGTATCTAATGACATATAACTGGAGGACATTTGGTTTTGTTCTTTAAAGTTGATATTCTAAGCAAATAAATGTCCCTTAATATTGTACCTACGGCAAGCATATGTTATTTATAAGTTTTTCAATTACATAGTATATCACAAAAAAATTCTGGCTACTCGAAATTCTCAATTGAAATGTCAAAAATATCCGCCTCTCTTTGCATAGAAAATTAGTCACGGCGCTGGTCTACTATTTATGACATCACGTCCGGGAAAGAGTATATTCACGTACCCGGATCTTCCATAGAAAGAGTGTGCAGAGAGATACGATTTTCTGATTATTTTTTGTCAAAGGCTGAAAAGTCTAATAAATCATAATTCTATGTACAATTCTTTACCTTCCCCTAATATTTCATAGTATTAATATAAATTCCCCTTTTAAAAATAATGACATATACATGCCAACGATGGGCTATTAGTCGATACTTTCACCTTGTAATTTTTTTTTTGGTGTTGAAATCGGCCCAGGCACGAAGTGAACAGTAGCTGTCTGGTAAGTGGACCCACAGTTCATTACCATAAACAGCGATCTCCCGATGGTTTCTTCTTCCTTTTTCCCATGTCTTTCGCCTTCCTTGGCTTGAAGATCCTTCATCTTCTTCCATGCTGTGCATTGTGCCATCTACTAATACTGACACCGGCAGTCACTGAGGAGCAGGTCTTTGTTAGTTGTTTTTCTTAGCTGGTAACGTCGCTTTCATTCTCTTGCGATTGCTGATAAACATATAACTAGCGCACGTACGTTCCATCACAAGCAAGCCGCGCCTAGAGCAGCGGCCTGGTCTTACATCCCGATTCTGCTCGCTTCGCGAACGTTCGTGCACGAGCCGCATCACTCGCGGATGAATATCGTTCGATCACTTATCAAAATATTATAGAGGAAGCGCGCTTGCATGATCTCGTTCAAGTTTGATATTTTACAACATAAAATGTTAAACTGGTACTGTATCCTTTTTTGAGGCAGTCACACACATCTATGATAAGGACTATCATAGTTCTAGGCCTATTCGTTTAAAAAAAAACTACTCCTGGGTGACAAGATAATGCATCCGCCTATTCATACGTGAATGATTTAACCTAGTTTCCCAAGCAGTAAACTCGTCTTAAATCTCTACCAAATAGGTAAATATGAGGATATAAAAAGAAATCAGCGACTGGAAAATGTTGTTCGTTATTCTTCATTCAAATGAAAGTGTAAGAGGATTTGTTTTTTGTTTTTGGTCTCGAAATTTGAACATTTGACATTTTGCTCCGTTGGGGGGGGGGGGGGTAAGGTCACCTTTATTAGGTCAGCCATGGGATTTTTTTTTTTTTTTTTTTTTTTTTAATAATTAAAAAAAAAAAAAATCCAAAGGGGAGGGGTTTTAGGGTTTTTTTTTTTTTTTTTTTTTTTTTTTTTTTTTTTGGGGGGGGGGGTATACGCGCCTGTACGTAGGGATATCACTGCCATTTCCTCTCACTGAGCCCTCGAGTCCCGTTCGTGACGTCACGGATATAGGCCCGACTCTACATGCACTTCCGGGTTTCAGACTTAGATATTTGGGTAGAGTTTACTCGCATAAATTCACCATTCTAAACTTGTTTTGGTAAGTTGGACACTATTTAGTGTTATTTTGGGGGTTAAAGCTTTATATTGTTGTCTTAGAATATCAACTTTAAGAACTAAAGAGACGATCGCAAAGAATTTCTAATAAAAAATAAACTCGGGGCCTGAAGAATTAATGTTAATACGCAATTATATCGCCTACAAAAATCACGTTCGGATTAGGCAATATATCTTTTGATTAAAGATGAGATCTATAATAAACCATTAATTGCCAACGAAAGGAAGATGATTTAATTGCACTTATAACTCCTGGTTCTGTAACTACACAAACGGGTATATTCAATATCGAGTGCATGGGTTTCTCAATAACCGTCAACAATATCATTTAGGTGTAACGTATTGTCATTACCAGACTCTTTCAATTGGAATATGGTTTTTCAGTTAAAAATGTATAAAATTAGAAATAAATGGATCAGCAATTTAATTTTAAATTTTTGAACAATATTTTACCTTCAAAAGAAAATTTGCTAAAATGGTGTGTTCTTAATGACAGCAACATTTGTGTAGACAGTGTGAGGAGGATAAAATAACTTTTAATTGTTTATGACACTGTAAACTCGTACTGTGCTCAAACTACAGGACTATTGCCCTTATCAGTCACACCAGCAAAATCTTACTCGTGATAATTGTTAACAGAATGAAACAAAAGTTAGAACAAGAGCAACCAGAAGACCAGGCTGCCTACAGAAAAGGCAGAGGGACCAGGGACATGCTTGTATGTTTGCAAGTTTTAAATGAGAAGGTGATTGCCATGGATCAACAAGCTTTTATTATGTTCATAGACTATTCAAAGGCGTTTGATTCTGTAAGCCACAACAAACTTTTCTCCATCTTCTTAGATATGGGTTTCCCAAAACACCTCGTCACTTTAATCCAATCTCTCTTTGTAAACCAAAGAGCTAGAATCCGTTGGGATGGTGAACACACTGAAGAGTTTGAGATAGGAAAAGATGCAAGACAGGGCTGCATCTTATCACCATACCTCTTCGTCACATACACAGAAAGTGGGATGAGGGAAGCAGATGTTGCGCACTATGGCATTAAATTTGGTGGCAAAAACATCTCAAATCTCAGATATGCTGACGACACAGCACTTATCGAATCTTCCAAAGATGGAATTGAAAGTCTCACACATGCAGTAAACGATGCCGGCAAGAAACTCAACTTACATCTAAATGTCAAAAAGACCAAACTCCTAGTTGCTGGTAAAACCTCAGATACCGATCGCAGCATCCAGATCGACGGGGAAACAGTCAAAGATGTGGAAAGCTACAAATATCTTGGATCTACAAAGAACAGCGATGCCAGCTGTACCAGTGATATAAAGATCAGAATAGCTATAGCGAAGAAGAGAATGGTTGACCTGCATGTACTTTGGAATGACAGGAACATCTCAACCGGCCTGAAAATAAAACTGGTCAAAACCCTGGTTTGGAGTGCTTTACTTTATAGTGCTGAAAGCTGGACACTGCTCAAAGCCGATGAAAATCGCATCATGGCAGCAGAAATGTGGTTCTGGAGGAGAATGCTCAAAATCAGCTGGAAGGACAAAAGAACCAACCTCAGTGTCCTACAAGAACTAAACACAAAAAGAGATCTCCTTGGAAAAGTGGCCCGCCTCAAAATGGGTTACTTTGGACACATTCTGCGTGGCAGTGGGAGCCCCTAAGCAGCACAAATAATAGAAAGCCAAGTAGAAGGGAAAAAAAAGAGAGGCAGACAGAGAAAGCAGTGGTTTGATAACATCAAAGAATGGACAGGTCTCACATACTCAGAAGCCAAAAGATTAGCACAGAATAGAAACAAATGGAGAAAGACAACAATAAGATGTGCAGATGTGTTCGCCAATCGCCAGCAACTGACGGCGGCAACCATGTAACCAGGTAAACTCGTACGGTTATTTTGGGAAATCCTTCAAAGGCTGTTATATCACCTTTTCAAGATAAATATATATACAAGTGAACACTTCTAGTGATGTGGCTATAAAGTGGACAATGTAGCTTACGATATGTTAAATCTTATTTGCAACATAGCACAGTATACAGTCTATCGAAATCATATGGAATGTCCATTCAGAGGTAAAACAAAATACAGCGCAAATTCTTGATGGGTTGATTTTAAGTACATGGTGAATCATTTTTGGAAAGTGTAAGTAACTAGAAAAAAAAGGAAAAGAAGGTGAAGTTTATTTTTTAAATATTAATGGTTGCTGTAAAAATGTTATGTGTATAATTATGTTATTGCTAATATATACCTCGAAAGAGGATGAGAAGGAAAACAAATCGTTGTAATATCCGCACGTTTCAATAGGTGATGGCCAAGGCTATTGAATTTGCCTTAGGTTGATTTTCTTCGAAAGCCTTTGCGATCGAATTCACTGTATGTGAGTTAATAAGAATCACAGATGTGAATAACAAATCTTCCCTCTGTAGTGTATTTACAAATTGCAACATGACGAATAGTGAGCGGGTGAGGATCGGTGTATGTCATGAACGGGGTTCGGTCGTGATCGTTGAACACCTTGATGACTCCCTGCACGTACGTAACGAGGAATGACAGTGTTCTGTTGCTGCTCAGTCCATAAGATGGGTTGGGTTGCCAAGCTACCACACATTTAGATTTACACCGACAAATAAGATGAGCAGGTATTCCTCCTATATCTGCGGGAACGAGGCAAAACAGGATAAAATGAATGCGTACTCTTGGCCACAAGCAATAAACAAACATCGGTGTATCCAGATATTTATAAACATAGGGGGAGGGGGCACAGTTGAGTCCTTTCTAGCAAATAGGCTCATACGGGAACTGACACAAGGGGGGGGGGGGTGGGGGCGACACAGGCTTTACTCGATGGATGAAATGCAAATCAAGAGGGCCATTGCTTAGGGGAGGGTGTAGGAGGTGTAGGAGGCTTCGTCTTCTTTCATTCATATTCCCGCTATCTTTTTTTTCCTGGGGATTTTGCCATTTTAGAGGGGATCCTATGCCCCCACTGTACCTACGCCAATGTATTTGACTGTAGATAGTAGATGCCTGTAAATCATAAAAAGTACTCATTTAGGGAGCAAATATACATAACTTACAAAATGAGCTACCTTCATCGATTGAACTTTGTAAATAAACTTACACATAGGCGTTGTAGTGGGTGGGGTAGGATGATTTTGGTGCCCTCCCCTAATTTCTATCAAATGTGGACAACCATTATTTTTGAAAAAAAGGTGGTATCGTTGTATTCTTCATGTCGTGTTTGTGTTCAAAATCCATGAATATGCTATGACAGGATTACGTATAATGCAACACCTGAGACTGAGAAAAACGATCGAAATCTCAAAATATTTGCTCGTTTAAGTATAATTCACTTTGTATGATCTATATAATTATAATGATACATTTTGAATAAATCGAAAATTTTAATATCATTTTAATCATCTTACGTATGTTGTAAATTGGATCAGCTGATCTGTAAAACGAATGGTATGTAGATCGTTCTGCCAGCGCGATAACGGTTGTATCTATCTCCCGAGTAGAAAACCCAATACTCAAATTCATGGATTTATCGGCTGGGACTGGCGGAAATTGGTCAAAAGGGTACCGTCCAATATTACATTGCGTAGTCCGGAGATGGATATCACCTAAAAAAATGGCATGATATAACTTTGTGTAGATTTCTATTTTTAGTGAATCGAGTATACCACTCACTCGCTCAATCAATCAATCAATGTTGTATTAAATGCTCTACAAACAACAAACAAAACATTTTGTTCTGTATTATGTTTCTGTCCTCCAAGTTTAAAATGATATCGTAATTATTATGCCATAATAAAACACAATACATGGCACGTATGAGACACAAAATCACCAATACGATTACTTTTTCAAAGACGGGAAATGGGGGGGGGGGGGGGGGGGGTTGTCCATCCTGAAAGATTTCCAACTATGGAAGAAAGAAAACCCGCACATGTTAAAGATAAACTTGAGTTCTGGTATAAAACAAAAATGAATTCTCACAGAATCAAACGAAACTTACACTGAATGTTCAAGAGTAATAAATGTCATTTTCCAAACAATTTTAGTAGAAAATGTATACTGGCTGAGTAATGAGCATAGAAAGATAAGGAAATCAAGGTTAGTAGCCCCGACACCATTTGTGTAGTCCCATGTACATCTTTATGTGTACAGTGCTTGTTACTTTACCAAGACTGGGTCAAATTATTATGATTTTGATGACTCCAGAACCTTGCAGTACACACCAATACTTACATGCTACATGATCAACTTTTTCTGATCCATTCCACACCTTTTCTTTCACAATACAATCGCATGACCAGAACTCAACTTTATCTTTGAGGTATTTTGTCTAAGTATTTAAAACTGCCAATCCATCAGTTCCCCTTTCCCCCTCCCCCCCCAAAAAAATAAATAAATATATATATATATATATATATATATATATATATATAAATTGGGGTCGGGGTGATATCCGCCCCCTCCATTGATTCCTTGCTTGTCCCTCTTAAGGTCCATGTCTCTGGACACGGCACTGACTAGCTTCGACTTGCCCAAGAAAAACATGACTTTAATTACATGTGAAGTTACCGCTCCGAGCAAGAGAACCATTACAGTCTTTGTCATCTAAAGGTGTCGTTGATGCTTTAGGTGGCACTGCATGTAGATAAAAATGATGATAATAACAATCATAACAATAATTTATTCTTATTGAGCGTTATATACCTCACTTAAGAAATCCAGCCATCTGATTGGTCAAAATTGGAGTCGTGATTTTAGCGATTCCCGTAAAGAAACGAAAAATGCCGAAGAGAATTAATAGTCCAAGAGTGAGATCCCTCAAAATTCCGGTTACCAGAAAAATAAACATTTTGCATATAAAAGACATATAAACTGCTTTAATATTCAAGGTCTGGCTGGTTTTATATGATCTCGAGAACTCGTGCAGATCCTGCCATTACTATGAGGCGCCCCTGGGTGGGCGGCGCGCCGAGGGGATACAAAACCAGCCAGGCCTTCTAAATGCAGTCGATATATCTATACTATTACCGAAAACTAATCAGAGCGCTTATACAAAGAAAAGAAACACACAAATCATAACAATCCAATAAGAAACATTAATTAAGAAATTATGAACGAACTGAAAATTAAATACTCAAAACATAAATTATAGATTCAAGATGGAAAGAGTTGGGTTTTAAGTTTCCTTTTTAAAGTGTCTTCTGTACTACATAGGCGGAGGTATTGTGATAGAGTGTTCAAGATAGATGGTCCAGCATATTAAAGATAAAGAGCGTCCGGCTGCCTTGGTGTTGCTGTGTGTGATCCGTAACAGCGTCTTGTCGTTCCGTGAACGCAGATGGTATTTGGAAGCTGGAGGAGTAGTTAGCATATTAGACAGATAGGGTGGATCAGTATGCGTCATGCACTTCTACACTAAAAGTGCTAGTTTGAATTCAATTCGTTTTTTGATGGGTAGCTAGTGTAGTTGTTTCAAAAGAGGAGTACTTGGCTCTCTCTTCTTTGCACCAAGCACCAGAAGAGCCGCTCGATTTGGGGGATTTGTTGCGGTTCTTTTAGATTCCCGGCATTCACATTTTCCCGAAGGAAATATCCGTAATAAAGCCTGCTCAAAAATAGAGAACGTACTGCATGACTACAAGCTTCACCTGTGAGAGAATTAATCACATGCATGACATATGATTTTCATATGGAAATTGGCCATCTGGCATACTCTAAGAAAATGTTACCACATTGACAAAATCTGGTCAAAATACACACCAAGATTGTTAACAGTTGTTGATGGATCAACAGTGGTGCTTCCATTCTGCAGGCTAAAATCACATGAAGGGCATAGTCGGCTCGATGACAGAAGGATGATTCCTGATATGTCTTCATTAGGTTTGAGCATATTACTTGTCATCCATCGACTCACTGAATCGCCTATCCATTTTCCAGTTTAATGCAGGGTTCATCGAGACTAGCCCGATTGCGTGGATCGAAACTACAACGATTCTGGTTATCGTCTGCGTAAAATGATACTAGAGACCATGGCGTTTGATGATATCTCCAACAGGTCGGATGTACATCGTGAATAGGTGAGGCCGAGTGCTGAGCCCTGCGGAACACCGTATCTCGTGTAATGAGTTTCAGAATATTTCCCCTTCACAGAGACACGTGAAGAACATCCAGTGATATACGATGTAAACCATTGAAGGGCCTTATCCTTTATACCATAATAGTCTGAAGTCTTGACAGCAGAATAGAATGATCTATGGTGTCAAAGGCAGCGCTCAGATCTAGTAGCTCAATAAGTACTGCCCTCTTCTGATCAATCTCTTAAAGACTGTCTTGCTTTACACGAAGCAGGGCGGTTTCCGTGCTGTCAAAGAGCTTGTATACTGACTGGAAATACTCACAAAGATCATGATCACGAAGATACCGCAAGCTCAAGTTCTTTAGACATGAAGACGATATTTGATACCGTACGATAGTTCTTCATGACTCCGTGGTCAAGCGATGACTTCTTCAGCAGAGGGAACACGATAGACTTCTTCAACTTATCTGGAAATACACGTGAACTGATGGACGAATTCACAATCTGGTTTTTGACAGGTGCACCTATTTCAACGCAGTTTTTCAGAAGCCATGTAGGCAGTGGGTCGAGAAATGCCAGAAAAGACAATTGGGGGCAAAGTAAAGTATAACATTTACATTGAACACAAAAGAAGAAATACTCCCCTTAATGGTGCCCCGGCAGCCATGTTATGCCCCAACGGCACCTGGATTAGAGTATTTTTTTCTATCAAGAAAGTAAGTAACATGTGATCATATAGCTCTTTATTTGGTCGTTTCATAATGTTTTCTGAGAAGTGCACCCGGTAACTTTGTCACAGATTCTGAAACAAAATCCTGAATTTGGCTCATGCTGCAATGATAATTATAAACCGTTAGGTCAGTCAGGAACTCAATGACTTTCACAAGCCGATCGCCTGTCTGATTATCAAGATATTTATGACTGGAAATCGAAACCAAATTTAGCGTTTGCCAAACGGTTTTCATAGCACTACAGTCTATTGGGGAAAACGAGTATGGTAAAACCGGTCACTCAAAGATTTTTAATTTTTTTGAGGCACTTTTTCGTCATTTTGAAGCCCGATTCTTTTAGGGCTTCAACATTACACTATATCAGAGGCACTGGTAGCACGCAGGGCCGTGCATCTCAGATTTAACATTGTTAAACGATGCCTTTAAAGTAAATTGATTGCACTATACGTCCAGGTCTTGAATGGGTAAATCTGTGGATTTATCCGACATATCTGATTCTGTATTTACCGAGAGCGCTGCAAATTTCGTGCTGTCTTCTGTTTCTTATTCCCCATCCTATTGAAATCCTAGGTGCTAGGTCACGTTCAGACGTGCTCATCGGGTCATTGCTAAGAAAACTTCTTCCACATCGGTGTCGAAAGAATCGCATTAACGCATCCTCAGGTCTTTCGTGACATGACTGGGCATGTACACCTAAGTGGAGAGAGAGAGAGAGAAATAGAAAGAGAGAGAGAGAAATAGAAAGAGAGAGAGAGAAATAGAAAGAGAGATAGAGAGAGAGAGAGAGAGAGAGAGAGAGAAGGGGGGGTACCGCGGTAAGAACTTGCGAAGAACAAACTATATTCCATTTTGGGGGGTTTTGATAATAATTTGAAATCGAATGCACGGTGAAATATTAAGTAGAATATCGAATTTTGCTTGGCTATTTTAGAGACATCCCCACCTACCCTTTTCAAAGAATCTTGCATCCGCCACATGACTTTGATTTGAAACGTGCAAAGTGGATATTAATGGTAATTATACTACCGAGAACTGTATACATCAATAATTTTAAAAAAGGGGATCTGAAAACATAATGAATACATTTCTGAGTAACAGTGGTTAAGAGACTATTGTACTTCGAAATCGAACAATAACGAGTTATTCCAATGAGTGCAAGTCAGGCAAAGTGCTTCAATTTTTCTTTCCTGAATGATGAATCTTAAACTTTTTAAAGTCACTTCAACTTGACATTGTGTTTGTGTATGATTGTAAAAGATTTCGCGAAAAGGGGGTCACGTGTTACCCCTCTGAACATGAAGTGACAAATCGGTCTTTCTGCTTGTTTTAAGATATTTTCGGCAATTTGTTTTTGCAAAATGTTGTTAAACACTTCAATTCAAAAGGTTATTAATTCAACTAAGGATTCCTAATATTAAAACAGCAGAGGTGACGACCGATCGATATTCAGCAGTCTATACAAAATGATAAACAAATACAATTAGTATAGACTTACCTGGTAGACCGGTTCCGTTTATCACAGTAAGCACGATTGGATAGTAGATCTGATCCAGAAAACAGATTGAACAAGAAATTAACATTTCAAAAAACGACAAAATAATATTCCGAACCCAAACTATACATTGCCCCCGAATACAGTCATAATTGTCATTATTTATGGTGTTTCCGCAGAATGCTAAAAATCAGCTGGGTGATGAAAGTTAGCAACAAAGAAGTCATGAACAGAGCAAACAAAGAGAGAGAACTGATTAACGCAGTGCAGAAGAGAAAACTAGTGTATGCTGGTCATGTGATGAGAGGAGGAGGATTGCAGAAGTTCTTGCTGGAAGGAATGGTAGAGGGTAAACGAGAAAGGGGTAGACAGCGAATCACTTGGTTTGATGATGTCAAGAAATGGACTGGTTTTAACTACGGAGAGGTTAGAGCAAGGGTACATGACAGAAAGAGATGGAGGTGCATAGCCGCCAACCCCTTCCGAAGGGACGGCACTAGATGATGATGATGATTTTAAAATAATTTCAAATCTAGATTTTTGGGATAGGCTATGTTGGAAACCGTACTAGAGCCGTTTGTTAACATAAGACTAGAAAAGCCAATGGACATGAAATTTGAAGGGTTATGATGATCAAACGAAATTCTTTATCAATCATTAAATTCAATACAAAAGGCCGCTGATATTTAAATTCATTGATTAAAACAAGAAGACCCCCCTCTTATCTCCTTGAAATAACATTATGCCCGATATATCGTTTGTTGGAAAATGTTCCGATGATACAATTGTTTCACAGTGATAATCTTACACTACCCGAATTCCTAACTTTAACCCTAAACCAAAAATGATATCTAACCCTAACCCAATCATTTAACCTTTAACCCGATTGCAGCTCAAACCCTAGCCCTATATTCCGGCCGCAATAAATTCCAGATTAAATGTCGCCAGATCATTAGGCGGATCGCCAAATTTCCTCATGAAAATACGTACGCTGAAGAGACACATCCTGACTTCAGGGATTAAGAATACCGAGTGAAGCACTAATACAATTAATCGAAAAATTTTGAGAGGGTGTAGGATCTGTGTGTGATGTGTTTCAAAATCTTACACTTTAGTTTGTCATTCGAGTACACTTGATTTGAATTATCAGAAGAAAAGTAGGCCAATGCAATCACTTCTAATGCCAGTCAAGAATTCATCACTAGATGGAGCCAGCGCACGCCCCTTGTTTTGTCCTTTATGAAACGTGCGTTTTAAAAGAGGACAGCTCTTATTTCTATGGGAACATAAAAACAGTCGTAACTTATTACAGTGATTGTCTCATTATCCCGGTTTCTGGAACTGGTCCCTCAATTTGTGCACAATAAAATGAAATGGCTTTCAGTAAATGGAATAATTCAATTAAAAGAATAGTATAGTTTTTGTTTCAGACCGCAAATGCCTTTACAGTGCATGGTTATTGCTATTATCATAATTTATGACATTTCTAGTGCTCTTTTAGGACCTAACATTGCTATAAAGGTAACTTTAGACTAAACATCGAGTGAAATTCAGCCAATACCATCATACCTATTCCGCTCTAATTTCAAAAAAATATGGTGACCGTTAATAAATAAATTATTTAATAATAACAAAATACGGGCCAGCTGGTTGTGGGTATAATAACCAACACGAAAAAGCCAACAACAAGCCAACATCGGCATTGGCTGGAATAACACGTAAAAGGCGCTATGTCGTTTTTGCAACGGCTGGTTCAAATTATCAAATATTTGTAGGGCACCACACATATTAGAAATAGTTATATTTATGGATATTTCAGCCGTCTCTGAACTGATTTTCATCAAACAAAGATGATTTTGTCATTTAAATTGTATATTCTTTTAAATATGACACTCAGTTTTTCATTATCTCACACAAAAATTATGTTGTGTAGCGCCCTGTGCAACAAAACTCAACTGTCCTTTAATAAGTGAATATAGGATAAAGGGATCATAAATATTTTCTATGGGAAAATGATAAATAAAACTGCTTGTTATAACCTTTTTATTTTGTATTTGCAAAAGAAAAAAAACACGATTATGCTTGCGTCTCAAACACAGGTTCGAACACGCCCACACACATTTTTTTTTAAAGCAATTTTGTTTCATTTCTCCAAATTTGTAATACAAACACACACACACACCACACACACACGGACACAGAAACACACACACACGTACACGCATACCCACAGAGAAAGAGAGAGAGAGAGAGCGAGAGAGAGAGAAATCGAGAGAGAGAGAGAGATAGAAAGAGACAGAAAGACAGACAAAGAAAGATGGGCAGAAATTTATGAAATAACTTTAACATTTATTGTTATACGTATTCACCCTTCACATTTTAATTTAGGGTAAATCTAAGTCATATTAATTATTTAAGAAAAATATCAACCCCGTCAATCCCCCACCCCCTTCAAAACAAGGAAAATTGGTTCAAGAGATATATATATCAGGAGTTATATATCAAAGAGTAAGAAAAAAAAACTATAAGGATTTCATACACTCTGATTCAAGTCTTTTTTTTATAGGGCAATCCATCCTTTGAAGTAATTTCGTTTGTAAAACGAAAATTACCAGCGTTTTTTTAATTATAGCTGCGTTAGCCCTACACAAATATTATTCATGTTTGTTTTTTCTCCGATGCCCCTTTTCCCTTTAAAGGGAATTTGTCCAAATATATTGTGGATATCATTTCATTAAAGGTTCTCTAAACAGAGAATAAATTGACATTTTAGTTATTTTGTGTGTTGGAACAAATTTGGAATGCTGTCCGGCACTACATAACATTGACATTACCGATTCAGCCAATTTGAAGTGCCCATACGCTATAGGGATTACAGCTTTCGAAAAACCATACATTTTTTTTTTTTTTTTTTTTTTTTTTTTTGGGGGGGGGGTCCGATGTTGTTCAAACTTCCATCAGTCTGCTTTTCTGATTTTCCTGATTTCCTTTTCAATACAATACTTGCTTTTATGGTTGAAGATGCCTTTAAATGAGGTTTTATCTAATTGAAATTTTACTAGGCCTAAAAGGGTTAATGCATCCGAAATAAAGAAGTACCGGTATATCCTGAATTTCATCATATCCTGTCATAATTGATTTTTCTTTATCAACATTGGTAAAACAAATTGGAGGATGTCCAGAAATACCAGGATATTGCAGTTTCCGTCATATCCTGTTTTATTCGTATTTTCATCTTTATCAGAATTTACCTACTACAGGCTATAGTTTATATGAAGGAGATTGAAGTTACTGTGCTGTAATCAATATTGTAGGCAGGTAGGCCAATTATATAGGTTCTACAACACGCATTTCTCTCTGGAGGGATACAAAATGTATAGCTACTATAAATAGGTAACACGTATAGAGAGGTGGTTATTTGACCGTTTGACTTTATTATTATAAAAAATACATCATTTTTCATTAAACAACAAACAAAATGGTAGAAGAGGGTAACAAGATACATACATTTTATTTTAACAATTACGTAAACAAAATATACAAGCACATGAATAATAATAACCACTTTATTCGTACGTATACACATCGTGTAAAGTGATATGATTTAGCTGATTCCAGAATTGTACATATCATGGTATGATTTCCTTCATACCATTTTCAGGTCGAGTATGGCATTTCCGTTGAGCCTGTCTAATTTCACGATGATACAAACAATTCTCCTGAATCCGGAAAAGCAAAATTAAAGGATTTAAGTGACACTGCATTTGTTTTTTTGATCTAGCCTCTGGTATTACTTCAGTGTGCAGGAGAAATAGACTAGAAGATTAATTTCAGATAAAGTAGTAACAATAGAATAATACGAATTTGTTAAATCATCAAAACGATTGGAAAATAGAAAAAATCTTCCTGAAGGAAATCCCTCGGCAATATTGAAAGTCAATTTCAAAGTAATTAATATCACATTTTTTAAAAATACAATGAATGCAGCAATAAACAATTTAACAACAGCATTATGCTGAACATAGACAAACGTTAAAAATGAGCAAAGATGCGTACGCTGAGATGAAGTGGATGTGAGAGAGTAACAAAGGTCATTGATCTGTCAAGATTATTCCCGTATTAACTTTCATCACTGTCCTAATTTCAACGCTACAGTATTCATGAATAAAAGACTAGACAGGCTTGTGATATCAGAATCGGTCTAAAGCTGTATTAAAGCCCCACTGTCCTACTTGTAGCTACTTGCTCCCTCTATATAGAAAACTTCCCCAATCGGTGCATGTTGGTCCCCCATGATCCTCTTTTTCTTATGTTAGTTGAGAGCTGAGTTAATGAGATAGCCACCTGTCAGTGACCTCGCTGTGTGGTCTAAATCCCTTCTGGCCCAGTTGTATTGACGGTCTTTAAAGAACAAAACATTTTCGGAAAAGAAGCACGATTTCTTCGCGAATAAACCTTTTGTCTTTTTTTGTTTTATTTTCCGTATAAAAAAAGACAAAGTTAATTCAGTAAAACATCAACGAATAGAATTATGAATTACAAGATTAAATTAACGACTGGATAGCCCATATTCAGCGGTATCATTATGATGCCGCTGGTCTTACATTGGGACCAGAAATAATACAGTAAAACAATACAATATACATTAACAAGCGACATAGAAAAATTGCTAAACAAATTACTCTATACGGTCTCTTAGGTCTCAATATAAGGTTCACATTATACCTACACACAAAAAATATAGGATATTGATACAGTTAATGTCTTTTTCTGGTTCGTCCTTTCACGTAGCATGAGCAATTTCCGTGCAATCTTGTTACAATTTTCCGGCAAACGGTTCAGTAGTTTCCTTGTCGATCATAATGTTTGACCTTTTTACATCCTCCCCCCCCCCCAACAAAAAAACAA
This sequence comes from Strongylocentrotus droebachiensis, assembly GCA_035222895.1. Lineage (NCBI taxonomy): Eukaryota > Metazoa > Echinodermata > Echinoidea > Camarodonta > Strongylocentrotidae > Strongylocentrotus > Strongylocentrotus droebachiensis. The sequence goes on from JAVYIG010000083.1 coordinate 543,482, forward strand.
CAACAACAACAACAAACAAACAAACAAACAAACACGGATAAAGAAAAGCTGAAGACCGTATAGTCCAGCCCGTAATCTAAGTAGTAGTAATGATTGCAGCAGGAGAGTCTACTGCAGTTGTTGTTGGGTTTATAGCTGTGCTAGCAGGATCCGCCGTTTCTATCTGAAGTGCATGAGTATAGGACGGAGGAGGGGCATCGGAGGAGACCGCCTCCACTGCCGGGACTGAAAAGTAACAGATAAAAACGAATGGAAAAAACAAATGAGTAAGAGGGCGATGTCTTGCATCATGGTCCTGAACAGAATTAAAATATAGTACACGGAAATATAAATAATGAATATCATCAAAGCTCACAGGCAAAGGTTAATACAGTATAAAACTAACATAAACAATGAATAAGCATTAGAAGTAGTAAAAAGCAAAAAACACAATGTAATAATTGAAATTTACAGTAGTAAAACATCCACATACAGGGGTAAGCGTACACTTTTTTTCTTTTTTTTGGTCTCGAAATTTCAAAATTTGACTTTTTTTTTCCGTGGGGGGGGGGGGGTAAGGTCACCTTATTTAGATTAGCCGTGGGTATAATTTTATTTTTTTATTATTATTTTTTTTTAATAAAAAAAAAAAAAAAAAAAAAAAAAAGCATAGGGGGGGGGGGGGGGTTTAGTTTTTTTTTTTTTTTTTTTTTTTTTTGGGGGGGGGGGGGTTTACATACATAAAAATACCAAAGGGGGGGGTTGGACCCCCAAACCCCCCCCCCCCCCCCCCTGCGTACGCCCCTGGCTAGGCTATTTGCATTCTGACTATTTCAGAACTACAATTATACGTAACAGGTGAAAGACATCATTTGTAACGGAGCAGTTAACAACGACTTCTGCAAATTACATTTGATTACATTGGGAAACTGGCCTATTGCAACTTTTCATGTGACAAATACTATTTTGATATTCTTTAAAAAATTGTACGATTAAGTTAAACTTTTACGAGAAAGTACCTCTCACGCTATATAATGTATAGACACACATCGACCCATACACTCTCTTTCTCCCTCAAACAATCCAGGAAAAAAGAAAGAGAGAGAGAGAGAGAGAGAGAGAAGGGGGGGGGGGGTAATAGCGAATCCCGGACTTTCTAAATGGGAAAGGGAGGGGGTGGGATTGTTATTAAACTTCTGATGTAATTTTTGAGAAAGAAATTTGAAAAGTTAGGCAGATTTTGTACGGGTGTGCATTTACATTATGCAACATTGGTTTGGAGGGGGGGGGGGGGGGAGGAATGGGGCGGTTGTGCATTGAAGGTATAATACATCATTGTGTGTTAAAGCCCCACTGTCCTACTTGTAGCTACTTGCTCCCTCTATATAGAAAACTTCCCCAATCGGTGCATGTTGGTCCCCCATACTCTATTTCGTATGTTAGTTAAGAGCTAAGTTGATGCGATAGCCACCTGTCAGTGACCTCGATGTGTAATCCCTTCTGGCCCAGTAGTATTGACGGTCCTTAAAGGAGGGGGGAGGCACGGTGAGGGTGTGCCCCGTTCATATAAACCCTCAAGCGCCCATACATACACACCTTCTGTGTCGTACCTGCTGGATACCATCTCGTCCTGGGCAACATTCACGTGACTGTCGTCAAACCGGGAGTAGCCTGCTGGCCCACGAAATGGGGCCCTCGGTATATCCAATGTACGTTCGCCAGGGGCCCGGGACGCCGGGGTGACGTGGATAGTTGTTGAGCGAAGACCGGTCCTCGGGGCAGTTCGTGTGGGACCATTTCCCCTCCGATTGATTCTGCTTTGCAAACAGGTACATCAATTTTACATTATTTTCAGTCAACTATAACTAGCTTAAACACAACAGTTGTCAAATGTTTAAAAAGTAATATGTTCAAGTTGTATAACAGTCTGTTTATTGCGTGTGAATGAAATAATTTCCAATAGTTTATATTCTATTTCTGCTCGATAATAATAATATTGGGTTTTTGTATATATTAATAGTTTTATTTTACAGCTTATACCTGTCAGACTCGACACTCCTGGCGCTCCCAATTATTCCCATGGCTTTAGCACGTTTGCCATTACGGCGCTATAGCATTTCAAGGAATTAATTCCTGCCACGTTTTCATTTACATCACCTGGGTTGACTGTGGCAAGGGTACATCAATGTATTACCAAAGGACACTAGTGCCGCGGCGGGACTTGAACCGCGGACCCCGTGATCCACAGTCCGGTGACGTATCCACTCGACCACGCACTTCTACGTGCTATAGTTCCTGCTGTACTTATTCGCACAGGCCTGCTCATTCTTATTATGATTTGAAAACATTATCTGTTTTTTCTGAACGATTTGAAGGAAGGAACGGGAAAGAGTATTCCTATTTTTATATACTCCCGATGCTACCATGAATATAGTTACGTACATGTACTAGCGATCTGCCACATTTCAGATAAATTTCAAAAGTAGGATTGTCGATATAAAAAAAGAAAGATATATAGAACGTACACAATATACTAAAAGAGAGATAAATAGAGGATAAGATAGATGAATAAATAAATAAATATATAGATATAATACATATATATATATATATATATACATGTATATATATATTTACATACCTACAGACATACATATTTAAGTAGATATATATATATAGAGAGAGAGAGAGAGAGAGAGAGAGAGGGGGACAAAAGTGGGTGTGTGTGTGAGAGAGAGAGAGAGAGAGAGAGAGAGCATGAGTGAGTGGGAGGTAGATATACATGTATATATATATATATATAGAGAGAGAGAGAGAGAGAGAGAGAGATAGGGAGACTGATTAAAACTTGAACGTGAAATATAAAAGGCATGGCATATCAACATAGAAAGATAACATGACAGTTCCCAAGTTATATTCGTTATCACAGGCGTCACATTCGCAAGACGATTAAAACTTGCCTTAATGCTATCCTGATGAGGGCACATACGAGCGTTCCTGGTAAAACGAGGGCCGGAATAGCTGCAAAAATTAATACACAAAGAGAGAGAGAGAGAGAGAGAGAGAGAGGGGGGGGGGGAATTTACAACACAACCATCGTTTTTATTATAATCAATACACCTGATTACGAAATATATGGGAGCAGCGAGAATTGGAATAACATGTTGGAAGGAAAAAAGAGAAATAGAAATAGAGAGGGGGACGAAAATGGAAGGGGGAGTGTGTTTCTGTGGGGGGGGGGGATCATTTTTCCTTTCAACCCACGACCCATGATTTTATTCTTAGTCTACATACATGTAGTATAGATGCGCACCCCGCATGCGATTAAATGTGTATGTGTGCGTGCGTGCGTGCGTGTGTGTGTGTGTGTGGGGGGGGGGGGGTGGCGGGGCCGACCCGTTGATATTTCACTAAACCCTACAATGTCTATTTCCGTTTGTATGATTTCAGGTACACTGTTAAAACAAGTATTAAAAAACTGCGGGTTAAAAAATTGTTGATTAAAAAACGCTCAACGTTGGTTAAAAATGTAGTGTTGATTAAAATTTACTTTTAATCTTGCGTTGGTTAAAAACAGAGTTGATCAAAATTATTCCTTTTAACCTATGTTGGTTAAGTCTAAGTCGTTGGCAAAAATTGTAACCCAGCATGGATTAAAAACAAAATTCCGACAGTAATGAAAGCCCCCTTCCGGTTAAAGTTTAATCAATGTTGATTAAAGTACTGGTCACGTGACCCAACGGAACGATATCGAAGCGCGTAGCTAGCGATCGCTCGACATACAAATAAAGTACATGCAAAGTACACGCAGTTTACGCGTGCGACAAAATTAACAATGGAGGTTGTCGCGAGGACCTGAGAAATGGGGGTTTGGACGGTCTTATCTCCGTGTTTTCAGGTAAGAAATTATTTTAATATTATCATCATCAATTCTAAGATTGTAAGGAAGAAGTGAAATAAGGTTCTTGCTCAAATTAAAAACGATTTGTGTCCCCTAGGCTGTACGTAGCTCAACCAATAAGTAGCATTTTTCGTGCACCGTGCACCTGGCTAGCGCTAACGTAAGCACACACACACACTCATCAGTCTGCAAGAATCTTCAACCGTGAAGGATGCAGACCCAATTCAAGAAGGAGAAGTGTATAGGCCTATTACGGATCACCTACCCAAATTGCATGCATGAATAATAATCTTATTTTTTTAAATCTAATTGTATCTAATTGTTTGAAACAATTAAATATAAAATAAGATGTCATCATGAAGTGAAACGTCTTCATGCATGCAATTTGGATAGGTCATCCGTTGCACTTACTGGCTGAGCTACAACCTACGGGCCGGGACACAAAGCGTTTTTAATTTGAGCAAGAACCTTATTTCACTTCTTCCTTCCAATCTCATATTAAACCATTTCTTATCTGCAAACACGAGGATAAGACCTCCAAACCCCCGTAAGTTTAACCAACAGTGGTTATAACTGTAACCAACAACCCACTAAAGTTTAACCAACATCGTGTGAATCAAAAAATAATTAACCTACAATGGTTACAATTTTAACCAACGACCCATGTAAGTTTAACCAACAACATGTGAATCAGCCCCGAACAAAGCATAAATAACCAACAAAAGATTAAAGTTTTAATCAACAAATGGTTAAAGTTTAATCAACACCATTTTAACCAACTTTGAGCAAATTTTTTTAACCAATAATTGATTAAAATTTTTAATCAACCACAGGTTAAAGTTTTAATCAACAGGCTGTTGGTTAAAGTTTAACCAACGATTGTGTGATTCACCTGGTAATCCGTGGTTGATTAAAATTTTAACCAACTTGATTAAAAATTGTAATACTTGTTCTAACAGTGTAACCAAAACAGATTGATATCTGTTACAGGCTAAAATGTAATAATGGCTACCTACCTCTTGCAAAAGGATTTTCGCTCCCCCTCTCTCCATCTCTTTCTGTTACTATCCCACTCTCTCTCTCTCTCTCTCTCTTTCCGGGGAGTGGGTGTGAGTGTGTGTGTGCGTGTGTGTGTGTGTGTGTGATTAACAACATACTAACTATTACATAATTACACAAAAAATAATAATGATGACAAATCTGGATCAATATCAATACCATTTAGGAAAACAGTAAACCGATTGTAAATGTTGACAAAAATTGTCTAAGAGAAATGCAATACATAAATGAATACAATCTGGGCAAATGCGCGAAAAATAAACGCAAGCAGGAAAATTGGAAAATAGGGGCGTAATTACTCCATACCATAAATAAAGATGCTTGAAGTTTTGATTTCTTCACAATGAGGAATGCTTCCTTCCCACTCGTAATGACGAGTGTTGCTATTTTGAACACAGTCCAAGCGAAAGACACCCTTCTTCTCGTACCCGTCGTTGCAGTAGAATTTGGGTTCACACACAGGGCATCTTGAATAGCACGTATTACATGAATTGTCATTTGGATCGTAGAAGTCAGTGATGGGGAAGAGCTTGATACCACCATGAGGGATGGGCGTGGTGGGTTTCCCGCAGGCGCCGTAGGGGTTGGCTGAAGGAGAATAAGGAAATAGTTATAGTTGATGACGATGATGATGATGATGATGATGTTCATTTCAATTCAAGTTTACTTCCACATTTGGTTTAAACAAACTAAGAAATACAATAAACATGAGCAAATATATATATAACCAAGGTTCAAAAGAAACATGTCCTACTCATAATGTTGTGGTAAGAAGTTTGTTTTGGGTTTTTACAGACGTGTATCAATCAGATATGATTATTTACGCCTGGGGACCGACCTTTAAACGTCACCATCCGACAGACGTGACTCAGGCCGACAGGGCCGACAAGCCTTTAAAGGTAATTCATAGACTACATGAAACAGTTATATAAAATGTGTACCTGTCGTGCTTAACTATAGTGAAAAAAAGCTTATGATGACAACAACATCAGTAACAAAAACAACAATACCCACAATGATACTACTAATGACGATAATGATGATATTTGTACTACTACTACTACTACTACTACTACTACTACTACTATTACTACTACTACTACTATTACTACTACTACTTACTTCTACTACTACTAAGTACTTCTACTACTAAAACTATTACAACTACTGCTGCTGCTACTACTACTACTACTACTACTTCTTCTTACTTCTATTACTACTAATTACTTCTACTACTACTACTACTACTACTACTACTATTTCCACTACTACAACTACTACAACAAATGTTACTTATAATAATAACATCAATAATGATAACAGTAACAAAAACAACAATACCCACACTGATATTAGTAATGATGATAATGATGATATTTGTACTACTAATACTACTATTACTACTACAACTTACTTCTACTACTACTACTACTAATTACTTTTACTACTACTACTACTACTACTACTACTACTACTATTACTACTAAAACTACTACTACTACTGCTGCTGCTACTACAACTTCTACTACTACTACTACTACTACTACTACTACTACTTACTTTTACTACTGCTAATTACTTCTACTACTACTACTACTACTACTACTTCTATTTTAACTACTACTATTATACTACTACAACAAATGTTACTTATAATGATAACATCAATAATGATAATGGTAACAGCAGCAACAATACAAAAATGCTTTGCAAGCATGAAGTTAATGAAACAAATGATGGTAATGTTGATGATGTTAGTATCATTGACAACAACAACAATAATAATGATGATATTTCGAAATAACTATTCCACTCTTCCTTTCCCCATTCTACACGATATGTCCCTATGTAAAGCTATTATTACCCCGAACATCTGAACCTGATATTCCTGCACAACATACAATTAACACCTAAATTATTCATAACCATTGTCAAATAGGTGTCTCCTTCGTAACTCAAGAATGAAAGGTGGACTGTTGAATCAGAGCTTTTGTTGAATACCTTCAGATGTAAGTTTTAAGATGTTACATTCTCAAAGAACAAAAATCCGGACATAACAATTGTTGACATACCTGAATATTTTCAAACCTTCGTAAAGGTAGGTATAAATCAGTTGTTCACTGTATACCACTCTCGATGTACTCTAGTTTCCAGTAAAACACAATTTTGTTTAATCTTACACTGATATTTTCATACATTTTCAGTTTCTTGTTAGGTTAGGATGTATTTCTTTGTCTCATATGAAAGACGTCATTTTCTGCGAATAACAAAACTGCTTTTTACTTCTTTACTATGATACATACAAGTACAGGACATTATTTAGCCAAAGTGTGCTCATTTTCAATATTTTGTTGGGAAAACCTTTATGGTTATTGTGATGATGAATTTTAAAGTCATTATGATGATCAGCCATGATAAAAAGTCCAATCTGTTTGGGTAATCTGAGAGACATAAGGGCATGACCTATCGGCTCTCATGACACTTGTCGATGCGTGTTTACCTTTTCTTATGAACGATCCTTCCCTGAATATACGAGCTCCGCTGTAGTCCTCATAGTATTCAGGAAAGGGTTTGAGGTTAAGAAGTACCGTGCGTCCCCCCAAAAACCATACACTTTTGAAATGGCTGCCGAATACAAAATATATGATTCTGGGGGTAATTTTTTATATGTATGGAAAGCTCATGAACTCAAATGTTATATGATACCAACACATCCGAGAATATTTCATGCTTGGGTGAGCACTGCTCAATTTTGTAAAGAGTATGGAAATTAAGTTGCACAGAAATTAGCCTTCCAATTTATGAGAGGTAAATCGCTGCTGTGGTGAAAACTGAGGCCTCTCAATCTTTGGTTGTCAGTCCAAGATGAATGAGGACTGAGTAACAACTTACAGCTCTTAATTTATTCTTAATCCATTTACGTATGTGTCATACACACTGTTACACACTCTTAGTTTTTGACATCTGTGACTTTGAATAAAAACCTTCACCCCACATTTCAATTATTGTAAGATTAGTTGAACATCTCATTGATTTACTTAATACCCAGGTAGGGATTATGTAAATTTAATATTCAAATACGGTTTGTTGAAAAAAGGAATGTCCAAGATGTCGGATACCAGAATCATATATTTTTTATTCGGTAGCCTTTTATAGTTTGTATATTTTTTTTTGGAGGACGCACTGTATAGTAGTGACTTTACACAAAAAGTAGTACCATACGTTGTGGCCCCAATTCACAAAGGAGGTTTGCCGACAAACCGTTTTTGAAAGATATAATTTTGTACCTGATTAATTAGATTTATAGTATGAAATTATTATAACAATAATATGTATTTTGACTTTCGTTGATGAACTAAATATGTACTTGTATATATCATTCTATTATGTTGACAAATGCAAATATAACATCAAACAAATTCAAATGGAAATAAAGTTTTTTAATAATGTGAGGAAAATATAAGTAACGGTGTTGGTAACCATTATCTGTATCTTACCATTGGTATCATAGGAATAGGGCCATTGTCTCTTGTTCCTGACCAGTTCTGAGCCCGACACACAAGCGAGGAGGCAGGCAAACAGAACAAAATTGGAATAAACTCCTGACATGATCATGGCGTCGAGATTGCTACTCTTCTATGATGTTGTATTCGAATGAAAGAGGATATAGGGCTATTAACGTCCTGGTAGGCCTACTGATCAGCAAGCGGCAGCAGTGTATGAAACGAAAAATCGAGTGTTGTACACGAGTTGTCGAGTGCGTAGCAAGAAAAGACTAGTGAGTATATATGCCACCACGACTGTCTGCACGGTATACACGCATACACAAGGCGTGCCTGCATTGCACCATTTATAGTCGAGCCGATTACTTCATCATTGTTCAGTTTTAGCGGGTGTGACGTCACAGTGGGATTTCCCCCGCGTAACCGAATACTTTCACATTCACAGGAATTGGTCAAAGGGCACTGTGATGACATGACCTGTGTAATGGCTTAGGTGGAGGAGTGTAGAGGTGATGGGGATACGGGGGTCGAGGGGGCCGAGAGGGGGGGGGGGGGGGGGGAGGGGGGGGGGGAGCCTAAGAGGACTGTGCTTATGAACGTAAGTGTTGCAGGTTCCTATTGTATGCAAACTATATGAAGACATTATAGGCAGTGTACCTCATTTTAAATCCAGGTCCCAACTGCGAAATAAACTACACTTATTCATGTACTACATTTAACCAAATTATTGAGATTTTAGAGGAATTGCCCTGCAAAGTGTATTACTTTTACCCTCTTATTTTCCCCTTTGCGTTCCTTTCTGCTTGTATTATTTTGTTTACTGTGCCGGCCATAGGATAACATTTAGAATATGCCATTGCTCAGATATGTACATGGGTGAGAATAAAATTTGGTACAATGATGTTGATAATACTGCAAAATGGGCAAAATATGACCGGGATTTGAAAATTAAATGTGCCTTAGAAAATGAAAATTAAGGCGATTTTAATAGGCGTGTATTTAAATTTAAAAAAATGAAGAATGGACCCAATATCTTATTTCAAAGATTCCATGACATAATATCCGTCATCGTCGACCTGTGCCCTCTGACCTTCGACCTCCGACCTCCGACACGTGTGCGATTCATATATCTGGTTAGGATACGCATATTCGCGAGAGCCGCATTGAACTTCGTCAGTGTGGGAATATTCATCCGGAGTGCCTTCAAAATGTGTCGAAATTAGTCGCATGTTTAACCCTCCCTGCTTTTCGATCTCCGCATGCGCCATGATCTGATGCCCCAGCCACAGGGCCCCTGTGTCCTTCTGCCGTCGGCTGGTAACCGACGTATTGGCATCCGTCTTGCGCTATGGATTGCAAATTCGTTTCTTGGTAGTCGCTCGCTCCCCTCCAATCATTGATAACGTACGTTGAATATTGATGGACTGCTGATTCGCTGCGGTTGAGAGATCGAGTTACTGCCGTTGATGGCGGTCTTACCTCAAACCATGACAAAATAAAAACCGGGGTAGCGCCCAAAACGATGATGAACAACGTGCCAATAACTGGAAGTGCAAGATAGATGGCAAGATGATAAGGACCTAAAAGATATCAACGAAGACAAGTTTATAAGACTCTACACTCAAAGCCCCACTGTACTACTTATAACGACTTGCGCCCTCTATATAGATAACAATGCCTTATTGGTGCATATGTTAGTCCCCCATGATCCCATTTTTCTCATGTTAATTGGGAGCTGATTTTAATGAGATAACCACCTGTCACTGAGCTTGTAGGGAGGTCTAATCCTCCTGGCCAAACTAATACTTCAAACAATTATTTTGGAAGATTCATACGTGCTAAACATATCAATCTATCTGAAACTTAAATGTTGTAAGTATTTTTGTTTTACATACCTGTACCTGGGATCTCCTTGAAAGGCACAACTGGAATAAAAAGACACAGATAACAGGTATTTCAGTCAGTCTTCCAAGACTCACAACATTCACGAACGGAACTTAAGTTTGTACTTCGGACTTAAGTGAAATCATAAAACAAAACTGGATCAATTATTTATAGGACAACACGTGATGAAGAGTCTTCGTTTGAAAGATAATACGATGTCGGTCTCTGGCTATCTCACACTTTCCCATTTGGGTTCAAAAGGGTGTAATCTTTAGTTGTTCGGGCCGCCGCGCCGGTCATGTAGGCCGCTTGTATCTTTGGGCCATCTTTGGTCATTAACCGGATGTCCACTTGATAACAATGCTATAAATTTTCTTAAACATGTCTCCCGCAATTAGTTAGATCTATATTATTTCTTTTGTTGGTGTGTTTTTGTTACAGATGAATGCATTCTTTAAAGTATTTTGGGAAACCAGGTTTTACTTTGTTTACAAAACGTTGATAATTATTTTGAATATTTTTGTAAGAGGTTTGTCTTACATTCTGAATTAATACCCGAGTTTACAGATGGATCGTAAAACAAATTGTACCTTTAAAGGCTCGTTCAGATAATTATGACGCGGAAAAAACATACATATTTTTGTTATCATGATTTAAAGGATTCACATTTCTCAGTGCAGAGAGCTTAGTGCATCCCCGCATATATTCGACATGGTCAACCTCGCCAAGTAATATACTATGATAATGAAAAAACATTACGAATTTTTAAAAATTGTGTCACTACCACATAAACTTGATATATTGCGTACATTGCGAGATATAAGAAAATAATGTAAATCTTACCGTGCATATACACTTGAATAAATCCTATTCCGCCGCAAGTCTTGAGCACCATGCTGGTCTGGTCACCACTGCATAGTACTCCACAGGGGCGTACGCAGGGGGGGGGGGGGTTGGGGGTTCAAACCCCCCCTTTAGTAGTATAGGTGTACGTATAGCGTCATACTAATCCCTATTGTTTACAAACAATAACAATATGAATTATGATATAATCCTATTGTTTACAAACAATGGAATATGAATTATGAAAATATGGATCAATAATTATGAAAATATGAAATATGATATATGAAATCAGGAAGCTGTAATGAATGGAGATCCCGTTCAAAAGGCCCCTTTGAAGTCATCCGTGGCACCGCGCGTCTTTTGTTTCCCCTACCGTAATCCCCTTAATCCCCCTCCGAAACCGTACAGCTCCCTAGTAGCACTAAGTCCTCCTTTTCCACACACAGCCCAGCCCAGCGAGCACGGCGGCTTTTGCTTTGCCGGCCAGTACTGTGGGTGAATAGTGGTGATAACTTGACAACTTCTAGCCCTAAATCAATAAATGCGCAAACATATAACACAATTTCATTTAGTTCTTTAGGAAGATAAACCTTTGAACTACCTTCCTAGCTAAGTACAAATTTCAGAAATTTTCGGAAAATGTCAATAATGAGATTAGAAAATCATGATGATGAAAATGTTTCATTCGCTCTAACTCATGATTTCCTTGGTCGATTTCGCTGGTTGAAATGGCCATGTCTTCAGACGAGCTATCCGAGAACGGAAAACGCATTTGATGACTAATAGAAAGTTGCATTGGTCATATGTTGTGAATTCTGCATTTTATATGTTATAGTTAAATACATCTTCCCTGAACACTTAATTTGTCGGTGCCACGCATGGCTTCAAAGCCCGATGCTTGCATATTTTTGCAAAAGAGTGAATAGAGAACTTTGGGAAGCAAATGGCGTTGCGTAACATTTCGTACTATTTCGAATGCCAGAGAGGGACTGTGCATTGATATGGACAGCTGTTGATGGAAATGATGGCTGGAGAGGGTTACATTTCTTTTTGTTAAGCCAGGTTAATCTTGAATATTTTTCCCTCGGAAAATTCTTTCGAGACGGTATCTCCATTCATCACAGCTTCCTGATGAAATATGGATTAAAATATGAAATATGGATTAAAATATTAAGTATGAATTATGGATTATGGATTAACGGATAATAAATTATGAAATGGATTAAAAGCGTGATAAAAATAGAATATGAAGGAAAGAGGATTAAAGAAATAAAAGACAAAGGAGGGATTACCTCGCTATGGAATTATCAACGATGGATTATAAATGTATGGATGATATAGGAAGGGATTAATGACGAAGGGATTATACACGTATGAAAGATTTATGAAATAGATGATCCTTAAAAACAATAGGGGATTATAAACAATGACGTAGGTCTTGACGAAAAAGAAATGACGTCATTGGTACCATGGTTCAAATGACGCCATGCTGTTGCACAACGACCACATGACGTCATCCATGCGACAAGCTTCGACAAGACCGTGAATTTGGCCAAGTACGAAACAAGAAATGTCATGTATAATCCTTAAACAAGAGAAAAGTAAAGAAATTGTAAACGTAAGAAAAACGTTCTTTACGAAACAAGTATGGACAAGAGCGTTAAAGGCCCACTGCACTACTTGTAGCTACTTGCGCCCTCTATATAACAAACAATGCCTAATCGGTGACCATTGGTCCCCCATGATCCTCTTTTTCTTATGTTAACTGAGAGCCGTGTTGATGAGATAACCACCTGTCCAGTGACCTTGTAGGGCGGTCTAATCCCTCCTGTAAACTATGGCAGATAAGCTTTAAAGTTCTAAATATAGAAAATTGCATAATCATTAAAGGAGGCCGAAGCTCGACGTCGATGTCACCGACGAGGGACAACTCTCGTGAAAACGAGTTAAAAATGGACTTGCATGGGTACACAGACCCTGTACCAACGACCGCCTCGCGTGAAATAGAGAAGAATGAGGGTTTTGAAGAGAAAGCTGTGCATGGACAACCCAAACCAGAGTATGAGATCGCCGTGGCTAGCAAACCCCCGCCATCGAGGCTACTTCCAGTGGTATGGATATTTGTAAGTTTAATATAGGCGGTGATAGTAAACGACCAAAATATGCAACAGTGAGGAGTTTTCAGGGTAAGGTGTACGTTGACATTCGTGATTTTTATGGTTCAGGAGGCCTTTTTTTCCCGACAAAGAAAGGGATTACACTGCCAGCGAGTAGCTTTAAATCTCTTTTAACGGTGACGAAGAAAATCAACGCAGGCATCTATCGAGGGGAACAGCTTGTTAAAAAACGACAGTAATCATCTCGGTGTAACATGTTACAATTAGCAATTACTCTTTGAAAGAAATCGAGGAAAACAGCTTGTTCAACGTTTTAACGATCGTCTCGCTGTTTCAAATGGCAATTACTCTTTGAAAGACTTGTTAAAGAAGTTTTGTTTTTATACCATAGACGGTCGAATCCACACATGCCGTGAGACCGTTAACACAACCCTTGTATGTGATAATGCAACGTGACCTTTCTTACGGAAGGTTGCTTTAAAATGCATAGCGTTCACATTTTTGATGGCCCGGGTAAAACCGCTTGCCAACGAAACTTCAAATGCCAAAATTGTGAGAAAATTTTCGACACCGACTTGGTAGGTATTGAAAGGGCGGCTCACAAATGTTCAAGCGTGAAATGTAATACCTGCAAAATGACAGTAGATGGCCGCTATCATAAATGTTATATGAAGGTACCCCCGCAAAGTACATTGCGTAAGTTAGGCTCCACTGCACTCTACATACATGTACATGTAGCTCCAACAGGTGGTGCATATCTATAGTGGGTGTGTTGAATGCATTGGGTAGTTAGGCTCCACTACACTCTACATACATTGTAGCTCCAGCAGGTGATGCATAGCTATAGTGGGTGGGTTGCCTTACCTAACAGTGTAGTGCCACTATCTGCACACAGGTCATACAGGCAGGACCTATGGGTTGGAGGTGGATGAAAGTTGTTTCATAGGACCTATGGGTTGGAGGTGAATGAAAGTTGTTTCATAGCATTTTGCGCTGCAAGTCCAATTTCCATAGAGAGTCACGATCACCAGAACCGACATTGAGGCCTGCCCCGATTTTCTGCATTTCAGTCAACCAGTCAAACTGTAAGTTTAATCCAAGTTTAATCCATATTTGTATTCCTTTTTATAATGATACATTGGGCGTGTTCATTTGTCATTGAGACAGTCAAGGTCACAAGTGAACCTTTGAATTAGGGATGAATAATGAAGACTGCAAATCATTTCTCTAAAGTAATAATGTAACTCTTTATACATTATATTGTTCATTTCTGAATAATAAATGAAAGTACATGTTCGCAGGATTTGCACTCAGTAATTCAGGCTCTTTCGAATGTTGAAAGGATATTTGTAATGCAATGTAAATCATTATGATAGAAGCCTTTTCTGTAATGTATTTTATTGTATTGCCTGATGATGATTATAGTCTCGTTAAAAGATATTAAGTAGATGATGAATAATTTAGTATTATTCCGTAGACTATTAATAGCCTGGGTTAATGTTAATTTTTAGATGGTGTTCCGGCTAGGACGTACAGAGCAGCAAGTCCGGTATCCAAGTTCATGCCACAATGGGTGGATCTCTACCTGTAACGACTAAGGAGGGATGAAGGTGCCATTACGGATGGAGCAACCCCTTCGTTACACGGGACAAGTTCCAGCAACAGTAACAACAATGGTTTCTTTATTCCCATGAACAATATTTTATTATCACATCTTGAGTGATTGCATCACTAAAGTGGGTTATTTTATTTATATTTCCAGACGTACGATAAACTTACGACCATTTTCAGTGACGATACTCTGTACAAATGTGTTACTTTGTGACAGCTTAGAATACAACCTCAGGGTTGAGTTCAATATATATTTTATATCTTTATATGCCTTTCTATTGTAATAAAGATAAGAAGAAGATGATATCCTTTGATACACTTCAACATAATTTGAATTCGTTGTTTATTGTGTAAATTTCCTTGTGAGACGATAAGAGAGTTAACTAGATCAGGAATTAAAGTCACCTGAGTTTACCCAGTTGTGAAAAACAGGAAAAAGCAAGGAAGATTTCCCTACAAAGTACATTTTTTTCGATTTCGAATGCACGCAGGAAACGGGTTTACATGTTCCAAATTATGTTCATGCCACTTGGGAGTGTGTAAATTGTATGGACGGTAAGCATCAAGCAAACCAGCATTGCGAACGATGTGGCCCTCCGGACGGAAGGTCCGTCGCATTCTCGGGCGATTCCACCCTCGTTGACTTTTCAAAATGGCTGTTTTCTGTTGAAAACCATCAATCGGTAGCCATAGCGCACAATGCCAAGGCGTATGATTCCTACTTTTTACTGAATCATCTGGTAGAACAAGGAGTCCAACCGCATGTCATACTGAATGGTGCGAAAATCATAAGCCTCCAAACAAAAGACCCTAAAATCGAAGTCAAAGACTCCTTGAACTTCTTTCAGATGGCCCTCTCAAAATTGCCCAAAACCTTCGGCCTGGATGAAATGAAGAAAGGGCACTTTCCCCATCTTTACAACACCGCTGCAAATGCAAATTGCGTAGGACCTTTGCCAGACAAAAAGTTCTATGGGGAAAAAATTGCCCTGATGGAATTTCATTCATGGTACGACGCGCTGTTCAAAGAAAACTATGTTTTCGATTTCAAGAAAGAAATGCTCGACTATTGTCAAAGTGACGTTCACATCTTACATCAACGTTGTAAGGTTTTCCGCGCCAATTTCAAATATATCAGTATGACAGAGACAAACGAAGGTGGAATCGACCCTTTCTTACGTTGCTTAACCCTCCCCAGTGCTTGCAACCTTTTGTTTCGTACTAATAATCTAAAACCCAAAACAATAGCGCTTATCCCCCAGGACGGTTACGCGCGCGCAAAGAACCAATCTCTTATAGCGGGCGAGTGGTTACACCACGAGGCAATGCTAAGTGGTATTGACATCAAACATCATTTCAACGGGGGGGGGGGGGGGGGGGGGGAGGAAAGTGCATGGTCGTTATGTAGACGGGTATGGGGAGGGGGAGGATGGAAATAAATACATCTGGGAATTTCTAGGCTGTTTCTACCATGGCTGTCCCAATTGCTTTCCCAGACCGGGGTTCAAAAACAAAAAGCTAGGCAAAACAGCGTGACAATTATACAAAGAGACGATGCATAGAATCAAGCTCTTGAAAGATGCCGGTTACACCGTGTGCTACACGTGGGAGTGCGAATGGAAAGAAATACGGAAATATCCGGATGTCAACCCCCACATTGCACACCTCCAAGAGGTGTTTCGGGAGCCACTCAATCCCAGGGATTCTTTTTATGGAGGGAGGACGGGTGGATGTTCACTTTTCTACCAGGCAAAACCAGGTGAAAAGATCAAATATTACGACTTTACAAGTCTCTACCCTTTTATCAATAAATCTGCCAAATACCCCGTCGGTCACCCCACCATCATGCACTCGAATTTCCCGTCCTTAGAAAGCATCTTTGGCCTCGTCAAATGTACCATTCTACCGCCAAAGAAATTGTTTCACCCTGTCTTGCCTTTCCGTTCGGGGGGGGGGGGGAAGTTGACTTTCACTCTATGTAGAACATGCACTACATCTTTAAACCAAGGCCCTTGTACCCACACCGACAGCGAGCGCGCATTAAAGGGGACGTGGGTGTCGGAGGAGTTGAAAAAAGCAATGGAAATGGGGTATTCTAACTTGAAGTTAGAAGAAGTATGGCACTTTCCAGCTTCTGCACAATACAATCGTCAGATGCGCGAAGGTGGGCTATTTGCCGCTTACATCGATAAATTCATGAAAATAAAGCAAGAATCCTCGGGTTACCCCGCTCGTGTCGTCACAGCGTCAGACAAAGAGCGATACATCGCAGATTACCTCGAACACGAGGGTATCGCTCTGGATCCGGCAAAAATCGAAAAAAATCCCGGCTTGCGTGCTATTTCGAAATCGATTATCAATGTACTTTGGGGAAAGTTTGCCGAAAGAAGCAATTTGAGAAAGACCGTTTTTGTAAGAACAAGCGCGGAATTATTGGACATGTTGAATGACAAATCTATTGTCGTGCAGGATATTGTTGTTTTGAATGAACATTTGATCGAGGTACACCATACCATGGCAAAAGGTTTCGTCGATCATAATGTGAATATAAACATTATCTTAGCCTCTTTCACAACCGCTTTAGCGCGACTTAAGTTGTACACTGTACTTGAAAAATTAGACGATAGGGTTTTATACTACGATACCGATAGCGTCGTTTTCAAGACAGACCCTCTTGTTCAACACCTTGATCCTACCACTAGCGATTTTGTAGGGGACCTCACTGATGAGCTCGACGAAACGGGTGACGAGTTCATAGAAACATGGTTATGCGCGGGGCCAAAAAATTACAGCTATCGTACAAACAAGGGGAATACGGTTTGTAAAGTGAGAGGCTTTACCTTGAATGCTGCCAATTCCATGGTCATCAACCACGACACCATGAAGGAACTCATTCAGGGAGTTCCGGGCACAACCAAAACCATCCACGAATCCAGAATATTAAGGGACAGTAAAAACAAAACAATCTACACAAAACAGACTAAAAAAGACTACAGGGTTGTTTTTACCAAGGGGGTCTGTCTGGATGGTGGTAGTACACTACCTCACGGGCACGCCGATATTCCTCGTACATGTATATAAATTGCAGGCGTGAGTAATTACTATCATTTGTAAAAAGAACCCCGGAAAAGACGGTACATTTTGTGTTCTCTATCGCAACAATTAAGCGTTATTTAAAAGAATCGAGATGGATCGTGATCGTATTACAATGTTACAAGTACTGTTTAGTAAAGCAATGAGGGGCAATAATACCACTCGCAATGTCTATGTGTTGGCATTGTTCGTATTCCTCTTTTTCCTAACCTTTTATGTTGAACTATTAATCGTGGACAACAATCCGATGAACGAAACAGATTCTAATTTCTATTTAAACGACTCGTATTTTAACGAGAACGTTAGTTCTTTTCCTATTGGATCACCGGTAGGACCTCCGGTCATATTGTATATTTTGTACGATATCTTCTTTTATATATTTTACTTTGACCTCTGCTTTGAATATGTTATTTTTTATTCATTATTCTTATTGAATAGGGTAGTTGTATATTATAATTGTACCCACATCTCTTGGTAAAAGTTCGTTAAAAGCATCACATTCACTTTTTACGTTTGTTGATAAACCGATGTGCCTTAACCTTTATCTTTTTCACCCCTATCTGTGTATCTGACAGCATCTTCATACAGCGATAAACATTCAATTATAAAACCAGAGTCGTCCGACATGGACACGGTGTTAAAACATAGTTTTTCATGCATGGTAGTTGGACCGAGTTTTTCGGGTAAAACACAATTTGTGAAACGGCTCCTTGAAAATGCCTCAAAAATGATCAACCCACCCCGAAAAAAATAGTGTGGTTTTACAGCGAGTACCAGCCGTGTTATGCAAACATGCGGCGGTCCATTCCAAACATTGAATTTCATGAAAATCTACCTTCCGATTTTAATGATTTTACATCGGCTGAAAGGCCAACCTTATTTGTTATAGACGATTTGATGGATGTTGCCGCCGGCGATAAAAGGGTGTCCGCTTTGTTTACAAAAGGCTGTCACCATAGGAACGTTAGTGTCATTTATATAACTCAAAATCTATTTCACCGTGGTAAGGAGTCGAGGACCATTTCCCTTAATACACAATATTATTGCCTTTTTAAAAATTGTAGGGATAAATTGCAAACAACGTGTCTTGGTAAACAAATGTATCCTAGGCGTATTAAATTGTCCAAGAAGCTTATAACGATGCTACGAAAGATAAATGGGGTTATTTGTTTGTGGATCTCAAACCCGACACACCCGAGGACTTTCGCCTTCGTACGCACATTTTTTCCGGAGAGGCTCAATTCGCATACGTTTCAAAAGTATAAAATATCCACGAGATGTCTCGACGTGTACGGACACATGCCGTTCTTCTAAAGACGTTGGCCCATTGTTCAGCAAAACATCGACACCAGCTCCTCAAGACTGCGGACAGAGGTCTCATCGATGCCATCTGCGAATGTGTCGTCATCGTGCTTCGCGGAAACGTCAAACTCTCACCCGTTCACAAACGTTCACTGGCCAAACACAAACGCCATCTCCGTAAACTAGCGGACCGGAAGACACCTCTAAAGGAAAGAAAACGCATCATCACCCAGCGAGGAGGTTTCTTCATTCATCTTCTTTCCAGACTGGTGGGCCCCGTATTGGGTGTACTTTCAAACCTTGTCGCCGGTGGTAAATAGAGCTGAATACGGATGGAAAACACACGAAAAATGGTGTTGGTACCTCAAGAAACTTTACAAAATTTGCAAACCCCACAACCCACGGTGAAAGAGAAACAAATCAACGCGTTGGACGAGCAGATTAGAACGGTTCTTGAACGAGACGATCTCGATCTTCATGGAAAAGCACAACTCTATTCCCAATACCTCCGCCAATATCTCCATGCCACGGATTCTCTGAAACAACCGCTCTCCATCGAACTTAAAAACGCCCCTTATTCACCGCCCATTTTGAAAGAAGAGAATACGGTAGAACGTGACATCCTACAACATGTACCGAAACTGTACGTGAAAAGAGCTACGCAACTCCTAGACAAAATGAAACAACACGGCGATATTGGATGGACAGGTAGCGGGGAACTCCTTCGCGGTCAACGCATGATGGGCACGAATATGTGTGACTTGGTCTATGATTTATTCAGAGAACGGCGGGGTTATACACCGAGTGGCAGTGAACATTTTATCCGTGGTTTGGCCAACATCAACCTGCCCGAACCGATCGTGAGCAATCCTCAAAGAAGAAGCGAACTCCAACGGTTGAAACGTGGGATAGAGTCTACCAGTTCTACAGCGAGTCCGGGTGTGTCACTTACTCCACAATCTAAACCCCTTAGTATCAAATCTAAAAGAAAGAAAAAAGGCCGCGAAACTAGTCCTCGTTCCCCAGATTGGTTACCATTTTAAATTCATAGAGTTACCTTAAGGCTGTAATACAGACACTGCCCGCCGTGATTGGATTTAAAAAAATAAAATGTGTATATGCTTTTTCTTCTTGTTTTTTTTTTCCTTTCTTTTCAGTAACCATCGTTTTGTACGCTATGCACGTTACATTTTAAAGAGTGAAATGTCAACTGTATTTTGTTAGTTTCACATGTTTTTTTTTATCGACGAGATGAACAAACCGAAGAAATGAACGGATCGAAACCAGGCTTGAATCTTTTCAAGAATGAGGTATTCATTACCCGTTTGTTTAAATCTTAGCTTTATGAAGGTATTTTTTTTTAAATAATTTTAATTTTGTATTGTTATGTACATATATTTCAATAGGAGGTTTAGTTGGTTTATATATTCGCTATGGCTTGTATCTTTACCGTCGTCACCACGTTTACCTCGTTTCAGAACTGTTATTTTTTAACGTAGTAGGTGTTCGAAAAACTCTGTATATATATATTTTTTTTTTTAGTATGTAGTTTGTATTTTAACGAAAGTGTTGTTACGTTCCTAGTTTACGGTGCGAGGTTTCTTTGGTTTTTATATTCAGTGTCGTCATTGCGTTTACTTCGATTCAAAATGTCTACTGTATTGTTTTAATTTTTTTCATAGTCAATTCACTTTTTTCATATATTTTTCATATCGACGAGATGAACAAATCGAAGATATGAACAAATCTAAACCAGGCTTGAATCTTTTTCAAGAATGAAATCTTCATTTTTCCATTTCACTTATATCTTCAACTTATGATTGTTTTTTGTAAATTGTTATGTTTATAGATCATGGTGCGGGGTTTCTTTGGCTTTTATATTCACAGTCGTCATCACGTTTACCTGGTTTCAAAACTTGTATATAATTTTAGTTGTAGTATGTAGCGTGTATTTTAACGAGAGTGTAATTCAATCATTATCCCCTTTCCTCTCATTCTCTCTCTCTCTCTCTCTCTTTCTCTCTCTGTCTCTTTTTCCGTTTACATAGACACTGTGTAAATAAATCCACCAGTTTGTACATTTGTTTCATAGTTGAACAATATTTTATTCGTCATGTATTCATGCATTAAACATCATTGAATCATTGAATTTTGTATACATCTTTTCATTACAACGGTGTACATCGTATAGTATATAACTTAGAAATGATTGAAGCGTGAATAAAAGTCATGCTAGAAAAGAAAATAGGAAAATAAGAGGAGAGAAAGAGAGCTTGTACGAGGACTGAAGAGTGAAAGAAGATGCGGGAATGTATTTCAACGGTATAAAGAATGGTTGTGGGATGTAAAAAGGATAACGGGTAGCGAGGGATACTGCATGAAAAGAGGATGTAAGATGAGGGTAAAGAGAGAGAGGGAAGGAGATGGAAATAAGAGAAAGATGTACGAGTAATGGTGTCATAAATAAGATTGAAAGAGGTGTGAGATAGAAATACGCGTGATATGAGAAAAGAGGGAGAGAAGAGGAATACAAACACCCCTACAAATAGCCTTCCCTTTTATCACGCTTCTAAACTATTCACGTCAATCAAATCTATTAATGTTAGATGGATAAACTTTTTGCAACTTGTCTGAGAACGAACGATACATCGTGCACTGGAAATGAGGAACCGTAACGGCGATTAAACCAGTTATTTATCTTGCTATCATTTTTATTAAAGTCATTACCAAAGGCGCTCACTATACGGGTCAATTTATAATCCTGACACCGTTTGAGGTTATAAAATATACAATATTGTCCACACACGGTAGAAAGCGTTCCCTGCACTCTCTTGCTATTATAAATCCACGACACGCTATTTCTTTGAAGAAACGTGGTAAATCTTTTACTGTAAAACGAGGGTTCATTTCCATAAGAGTCAAAGAATTCCCCTTTACACCCTTCAAAATAAAAAGCTACCCAGTGATATCCGGGTTGACTGCTGGGGTCCACGTTCACGACGAAGCATTGCTTGTCCAAACCAATATCACGTGGTAGAGCGTCCGATGGGTAGGTTCCTCCGTAATAGGTTCGTATAGAGGGATGCTGTTTTAAAACGTAGTCGATCTGGGTCAGTGGCGTAATGAGCAAAAACGTTTGGGGGGGGGGGGGGGGGGGGCTGACAAAAAAAAATCCGAATCACCCCACTCTAACATGCAGGCCCCGCTGAATTACGTTTCTCAAAGTGGGGTCTAGGGGCAAAGCCCCGGTGGGGTTCAAGGGGCGAAGCCCCCAAAGCTCAAGGGGTATGGGCATCAGTGGCGGATCCAGGAATTTCTTACCGGGAGGGGGGGGGGGGGCACAAAATGGCACGGGGTGAAATATATGTACAACGATGAATCAACAGAACGAGGCTTTAACGGCGAGAGAGCGGAGCGACCAAGCAGGGGGTGGGTCTGGGTTCTGGCCCCCTCCCAGAGTAAGAAGCATTTGCAATTTTAGAACCAAATTAGACGCATTTTCAGGCACTTCCTGGAGTAATATGACGTAAAATTGCTTTCTCCTACCCCTTCCAAGAGTAGGGATCTTTTGCAATTTGAGAACCACATTTGGCGCATTAATGTCCACCGGCACTTCATGGAAAAAAAAGAGGCCCTCTGATTAGTTAGACGTTAGAGAAAAGTGATCTGTCACGTCGTGAGACGTTGTATAAATTATGCTTTTATGTCGCACAATGCACAAAGACGGTGGTCCGGTACTTCACAGGTACTTGCAAAAATTATCTCGAGTGTATAAACTGTGTCGTTATCAGGGGCGTCGCTAGATCTTTGTCAGTGGGGGAGGGGGAGAGGGAGGGGGGAGGGTGTAGAGGCCGCCGATTACCGACAAAACGAGGCACCAATATTATTACCGACAAATATAAAAATGCCAATATCCAAATGTCTACAAATTTAACCCTTTAAACCCGGGGCCAGGAACTAAGTTATTTTTCAGTTTTCCCCTCCCGCGCGAAGCGAGGAAGCTTTGACACTTCATTAAATTATGAGAGAAAAAAGACGATCCGTTGTACTGTTCTCGACTCTTAAAGCTTGTTTCGCCCCTCCCGCGCAAAGCGCGGAAGCTATGAAGTTTAATTTAATTATTAGAGAAAGAAGACGATTCATTGTACCGGTCCCAACTCTTAATCCTTGTCTGAATCAGTTCCCCTTCCCCTCCCGCGCTAAGCGCGGAAGTTTTGATGTTTCAATACATTATTACTCTTAATCCTTCATTCTGAATTCATTTTCGCTCATCCCGCGCGAAGCGCTGAAGCTTTCACGTTTTATTAAATTATTAGAGAAAGAAGACGATTCATTGTATCGTGTTCTTGTCTGAATTCAGTTTCCACCCTCCCGCGCGAAGCGCGGAAGCCTTGACACTTCATTAAACTATTAGAGAAAGAAGACGATCCGTTGTACTGTTCTCGAATCTCAATTTTTTGTTTCGCCCCTCCCGCGCAAAGCGCGGAAGCTATGACGTTTCATTTAATTATTAGAGAAAGAAGACGATTCATTGTACCGGTCCCGACTCTTAATCCTTGTCTGAATTCAGTCCCCCCCCCCCCTCCCGCGCTAAGCGCGGAAGCTTTGACGTTTCAATTCAATTTTTACTCTTAATCCTTGTCTGAATTCATTTTCGCTCATTCCGCGCGAAGCGCTGAATCTTTCACGTTTCATTAAATTATTAGAGAAAGAAGACGATTCGTTGTATCGTGTTCTTGTCTGAATTCAGTTTCCCCCCTCCCGCGCGAAGCGCGGAAGCCTTGACACTTCATTAAACTATTAGAGGAAGAAGACGATCCGTTGTACTGTTCTCGAATCTCAATTTTTGTTTCGCCCCTCCCGCGCGAAGCGCGGAAGCTATGACGTTTCATTTAATTATTAGAGAAAGAAGACGATTCATTGTACCGGTTTTGACTCTTAACCCTTGTCTGAATTCACTTTCGGCCATCCCGCGCGAAACGCGGAAGTTTTCAAGTTTCATTAAATTATTAGAGAAAGAAGACGAATCGTTTTATTGTGTCTTTGTCTGAATTCAGTTCCCTCCTCCCACGCGAAGCGCGGAAGCTGTCACTTTTCATTAAATTTATAGAGAAAGAAGACGATTCATTCATTTTCATTGTACCGTTGAACCGTTCTCGACTCTTAATCCTTGTCTGAATTCCGTTCCCCCCCCCCCACCCCCCCCCCCCCCCTTTCGAGCGAAGCGCGGAAGCTTTGCCGTTTCATTAAATTATTAGAGAAAGAAGACGATTCGTTGTACCGTTCTCTACTCTTCATCTTGTCTGAATTCAATTCCCCCACTGGGCCCATTAACGTTATATGTGCAGTGTTACATGATGTAAGTATGGAACGCTCGTTCGCAAATCTGTGCATGCTCAGCCCGAGTGGTGGGTAGCATCTCCCGACAGTGCTTTGCACAGTAGCTTCTGGAAAGGAATTAGTGTTACTGTTAGTGGCCACTATATAAGGCCCTTAGTGACTATAAAAAACATATGCTCTTCCTGGCTATTTTGGGAATGGGTCAGTTTGCAAGAAATAATGGAGAAACTATAGCATTTTGTTGAAAATCATGTGATATCACGAACATTTATACATTACTTGTGAAAATAAGCCCCCCCGACCAGTACGCCAGTGATCTGGGTTGTATCCATGGTGGTTAAAAGTTACTACCTCGCCCGTTATCCCTGGTAGTCGTTGACAACGTTCCTACTTCTGTCGATTTGAATCAGTCACTGTGATTCGGAATAGACGAGGCAATTTACAGTGTTCGGGAGGGGATTGTCAAACTGCAGCTCTAAGTGTAGGTTTCCCTGTTTGACGAGATTAAGATGACAGCCATCCGACAGATCGGGTGAAAGGTCAAATGCAAAGAGTGTGTACCCCCGTGCATACTCCTCTCTATTTATATCGATGCCCTTGTCCTGAAAAAGACGGTTGGAACCCATGAACAACGAGTTGTACGCGTGAATGAAGTCATGGCCAGGACCCTCTCGAAAATTGGGGCGTAGGGGTTTCATAGGGACGCTTTCACCGTCCACGGTCACACTGACGTAATTCAACAGTAATCGTCTTCGTCTTGAGAGGAATGGCCCATGCAAATTTAGACAACACGTCGATGCATGTCAGTATATATCTGTAGCCACGGTTGAATTTGCCCAAATTCTGTACGTCGATCAAATCAGACTCCCATATCTCATCCATACCACGCACTCGTACTCTATTGGTTTTGAACTTTTTTCTCACGGGGGCATGCAATGTATATGCATCTTGTTTCTCTAACCAGGATTTCACACGATGTAACCTCACATTGGGAAAACCGTTTTGTTTCGCAGCCTGCCATAGTTTTTGCACACTTCCAAAACTTGCACGATGTTCAGGGTTGGAATAAATATCTCTCAAAACTCTCTCCAATCCTTTCATGTTCTCTCGATCTTCACGCTGTATAAGGTACTGTACCCAATGAATGTTCCCTTCACGGAAACGACGTTATATAACTGTCTCTCTCTCTCTCTCTCTCTAAAACACATACACACAAGCACACGCACACTTAAACACCGCCATCTATGTTGAAACAACGCATAACTACAACAACGAGACGAGCTATTTCGATTCCATTTTTTTATTACATTCATTTTATATTCCGCGTGTATCAAAAAACATACATTTAATGAAAAATTCTATTTACATCCATGTTACACAAGAATACAAGCCGGTTCAACGCCGTGGGTGAAAAAAGCCATGGAAGAAGTCCAATCAACGATCTTGGTCTCGCAACTATTTTTATTGCCTGTTTTTGTCATCTTCTCTTCAGTTATTTCTCTTACTTTACTACCGTCAGGCTAAACGTTTACTCTTTAACCCCGCGCATGGTATCATTTTGATGAAATTCCATCGATAATAAATAAAGGATCCGTCGCTTGTAAACAGAATAAGACGCCATTGTATTTTCAGCTGCATAAACACCCCGGTTTTTCAGCATTTCAAGAGGGAACTAATGCCGCCCATAAAAATCTCAGAATATGTAGTTGGGATATATAATTTCCAAACGGAAATAGCTATTCGGTCGATTTTAGTCAAGAAACATTGTTTCATAGCTAAATTAATATCTTGACCTTGAGAGGGAGCTATACAACATTAAGAGTTTATTATGTATACATTCATAACTTTAGACCCGATTTCAACCGCGACAACGATCAATGCATATTGTAGGAACGCATATGCTTCCAATATGTTAATTTGAACCAAATTCATGACCCCATAACTTTGTAATACCTTTAAATTTATGGTAAATCTAAGTCTAATTAATTATTTAAGAAAAATATCAACCCCCTCGATCCCCACCCCCTCAAAAACAAGGAAAATTGGTTCAACAGATACGGAGTTATATATCAAAGAGAAAGAACAAAAAACGATAGGGATTTCATACACTCTGATTCAATTTTTTTTTAAAAGGGCATTCCATCCTTTGAAGTAATTTCGTTTGTAAACCGAAAATTACCAGTGTTTTTTTAATTATATATTAGATCACTTAAGCTGCGTGAATCTCGAATCGGCTATTTGGTTACTGGATTGCGAAGTAGTCGTTAATAATTCTCGCGTTAGCCCTACAAAAATATTATTCATGTTTGTTTCTTCTCCGATGCCCCTTTTCCCTTTATAGGGAATTTGTCAAAATATATTGTGGATATCATTTCATTATTAGGTTCTCTAAACAGAAAAAAGACAGTCCCGAAAAATTGACATTTAAGTTTGTTTGTGTGTTGAAACAAATGGGAAAGTTGTCAGGCACTACATAACAGTGACATTACCGATTCAGCCAATTTGAAGTGCCCATACGCTATAGGGATTACAGATTTCGAAAAAACATACTTTTTTTTTTTTTTTTTTTGGGGGGGGGGGGGGGTCCGATGTTGTTCAAACTTTCATCAGTCTGCTTTTTTGATGTTCTTGATTTCCTTTGTAATACAGTACTTGCTTTTATGGTCGAATTTGCCTTTAAATGAGGTTTTATCTAATTTTAAATTGTACTAGGCCTAAAAGGGTTAATACATCCGAAATAAAGAAGTACCGGTATATCCTGATTTTCATCATATCCTGTCATAATTGATTTTTCTTTATCAACATTGGTAAACAAAATTGGAGGATGTCCAGAAATACCAGGATATTGCACTTTCCGTCATATCCTGTTTTATTCGTATTTTGTTTTCTTTATCAGAATTTACCTACTACATGTATAGTTAGGCTATAGTTTCTATGAAGGAGATTCAAGGTACTGTGCTGTAATCAATATTGTAGGCAGGTAGGCCAATTATATAGGTTCTACAACACGCATTTCTATCTGGAGGGATACAACATGTATAGCCACTATAGATAGGTAACACGTATAGAGAGGTGGCCATTTGACCGTTTGACTTTATTATTTAAAAAAAATACATCATTGACATGTATACATCATTTTTCATTATACAACAAAATGGTAGAAGAGGGTGACAAGTTACATACATTTTGTTATGACAATTACGTAAAAAAAAATATACAAGCACACGAATAATAATAACAACTTTATTCGTACGTATACACATCGTGTAAAGTGATATGATATAGTTGATTCCAGAATTTTACACATCATGGTATGATTTTCTTCATACAATTTTTCAGGTCGAGTATGTCATATCCGTTGAGCCTGTTTAATTCACGATGATACCACAAATTATCCTGAATTCGGAAAAGCAAAATTAAAGGATTTAAGTGGCACTGCACTATTTGTATATAGCTACTTG
The DNA here is from genome assembly GCA_035222895.1 of Strongylocentrotus droebachiensis. Lineage (NCBI taxonomy): Eukaryota > Metazoa > Echinodermata > Echinoidea > Camarodonta > Strongylocentrotidae > Strongylocentrotus > Strongylocentrotus droebachiensis. Next base: position 571,578 of record JAVYIG010000083.1, read on the forward strand.
CGCCCTCTGTACAGCCATCAATGCCTTAGCGGTAGCCGTTGATTCCCCATGTTCCCCATTTTGTTTTGTTTAATTTAATTGAAAGGATTTGATCAGATAACCACCTGTCAGTGACCACGCAGGGAGATCTAATCCCTCCTGACCAAACTAGTGCAGATAGGCTTTAAGTGATAAGAATACCACTAAATTAGGTTTTTTTCTTTGTATTTTTGATCTAGCCTTTGGTATTACCTCAGTGTGCAGGAAAAATAGACTAGAAGATTAATTTCAGATAAAGTAGTAACAATAGAATAATACGAATTTTTAAAATCATCAAAACCATTGGGAAATGAACAAAATCTTCCTGAAGGAAATCCCTCGGCAATATTGAAATTCAATTTCAAAGTAATTAATATCACATTTCCTAAAAATACAATAAATGCAGCAATAAACAATTTAACAACAGCATTGTGCTGAAAATAGACAAACGATAAAAATGAGCAAAGATGCGTACGCTGAGATGAAGTTGATGTGAAAGAGTAGCAAAGGTCATTGACCTGTCGAGGTTACTCCCCGTATTAACATACATCACTGTCCTAATTTCAACGCTACAGTATACAAGAATATAAGACTAGACAGGCTTGTGATATCACAATCAGTCTAAATCTGTATTAAAGCCCCACTGTCCTACTTGTAGCTACTAGCTCCCTCTATATCGAAAACTTCCCCAATCGGTGCCTGTTGGTCCCCCATGATCCTCTTTTTCTTTAGTTAGTTGAGAGCTGAGTTAATGAGATAGCCACCTGTCAGTGACCTCGCTGTTTGGTCTCAATCCCTTCTGACCCAGTTGATTGACGGTCTTTAAAGAGAAAACATTTTCGGAAAAGAAGCACGATTTCTTCGCGATATTAAACCTTTTCTCTTTGTTTGTTTTATTTTCCGTATAGAAAACCCAAAAGCATTCTGTAAAACAATAACGAATATAATTATGAATTACAAGATTAAATTAACGACTGGATAGCCCATATTCAGCGGTATCATTATGATGCCGCTGGTCTTACATTGGGACCAGATATAGTACAGTAAACCAATACAATATACATTAACAAGCGACACAGAAAAATTGCAAAACAAATTTACTCTATACGGTCTCTTAGGTCTCAATATAAGGTTCACATTATACCTACACAAAAAAAATATAGGATATTGATACAGTTAATGTCTTTTTCTGGTTCGTTCTTCCACGTAGCATGAGCCATTTCCGTGCAATCTTGTTACAATTTTCCGGCAAACGGTTCAGTAGTTTCCTTGTAGATCATAATGTTTGACCTCTTTACATCCTCCCCCCCCCCCCCACAAAAAAAAGGAGAAAGAAAAGCTGAAGACCGTATAGTTCAGCCCCGTAATCTAAGTAGTAGCAATGATTGCAGCAGGAGAGTCGACTGATGGTGTTGGGTTTATAGATGTACTGGCATGATCCCCCCGTTCTATGTCAAGTGCCTGCGTATAGGACGGAGGAGGGGCATCGGAGGAGACCGCCTCCACTGCCGGGACTGAAAAGTAACAGATAAAAACGAATGGAAAAAACAAATGAGTAAGAGGGCGATGTCTTGCATCATGGTCCTGAACAGAATTAAAATATAGTACACGGAAATATAAATAATGAATATCATCAAAGCTCACAGGCAAAGGTTAATACAGTATAAAACTAACATAAACAATGAATAAGCATTAGAACTAGTAAAAAGCACAAAACAAAAAACAAAAAACAAAGACCACAATGTAATAATTGAAATTAACAGCGGTAAAACATCAAATCACTTTAATAAAAGGCATTAAAATATCACCAAAAAAATAGAGGAGAAAAGATATGAGGACAAAAGATATAAGGAAATTAGTAGAAAGTAGAGAAAGAGAGAGAGAGAGAAAAAAAAAACAGAGAGAGAGAGAGAGCGCGCGCGATAAAGAGAGAGAGAGACAGTAAATTGTTTGAGTAGACCATTTTCGTAATGTAATCAAATTTAACGCATGGATCTTTGTTAAGTGTCACCTTAACATTTTTGTCATTCACCTGTTACAAAATAATTGTTTGTAACAGTCAGAATTCGAATTAAATACATTACTGCTACGAGGTAGGACAAACATTGTGGCTTGTCCGACCTCATAACACGGAATATCGGCTATTTGCATTCTGACTTTTTCAGAACTGCAATATTATTATACGTCACAAGTGAAAGACATCAGTTGTAACGGAGTGGTTAACAAAGACTTCTGCATTACATTTGATTACACTGAGAAACTGGCCTATTGCAACTTTTCATGTGACAAATACTATTTTGATATTCTTTAAAAAATGTTATGATTAAGTTAAACTTTTACGAGAAAGTACCTCTCACGCTTTATAATTTAAAGACACACATCGACCCACACACTCTCTTTCTCCCTCAAACAATCCAGGAAAATGGAAAGAGAGAGAAAAAGAGAGAGAGAGAGAGAGAGAGGGAGAGCGAGAAGGGGGGGGGGGGGGAGATAATAGCGAATCCCGGACTTTCTATAAGGGAAAGGGAGGGGGGTGGGATTGTTATTAAACTTCTGATGTAATTTTTGAGAAAGAAATTTGAAAAGTTAGGCAGATGTTGTACAGTGTGCATTCATAGTATGCAACATTGGTTTGGAAGGGGGGAGGAATGGGGTGGTGGCGGATTAAAGGTATAATACTTCATTGTGTTTTTCTGGAGGGGGAGGCATGGTGAGGGTGTGCCCCGTTTATATAAACCCTCCAGCGCCCATACATACACACCTTCTGTGTCGTACCTGCTGGATACCGTCTCGTCCTGGCGAACATTCACGTGACTGTCGTCAAACCGGGAGTAGCCTGCTGGCCCACGAAATGGGGCCCTCGGTATATCTAATGTACGTCCTCCAGGGGCCCGAGATGACGGGGTGACGTAGATAGTTGTTGAGCGAAGACCGGTCCTCGGGGCAGTTCGTGTGGTAAGATTTCTCCTCCGATTGCTTCTGCTTTGCAAACAGGTACATCAATTATACATTATTTTCAGTCAACTAACTAACTTAAACACAATAGTTGTCCAATGTTTTAACATTATGATTATGATAGTTGTATAACAGTCTGTTTATTGCGTGTGAATATTTTCCAATAATTTAAATCCCATTACTGCTTAATAATAATAATATTGGGTTTTTGTATGTATTAATAGTTTTATTTTACAGCTTATACCTGTCAGACTCGACACTCCTGGCGCTCCCAATTATTTCCCTGGCTTTAGCACGTTTGCCATTACGGCGCTCTAGCATTTCAAGGAATTAATTCCGGCCACGTTTTCATTTACTTCACCTGGGTTGACTGTGGCAAGAGTAGATCAATGTATTGCCAAAGGACACTACTGCCGCGGCGGGACTTGAACCGCGGACCCTGTGATCCACAGTCCGGTGACGTATCCACTCGACCACGCACCTCTACGTGCTATCGTTCCTGCTGTACTTATTCGCACAGGCCTACTCATTGTTATTATCATTTGAAAAAATTATCTGTATTTTTCTGAACGATTTAAAGGAAGGAACGGGAAAGAGTATTCCTATTTGTATATACTCCCGATGCCACCATGAATATAGTTACGTACATGTACTAGCGATCTGCCACATTTCAGATAAATTTCAAAAGTAGGATAGGTCGATATAGAAAAAGAAAGATATATAGAAAGTACACAATATAAGAGAGATAAATATAGGATAAGATACATGAATAAATATATATATATACATACCTACAGACATACATATTTAAGTAGATATATATATATAGAGAGAGAGAGGAGACAAAAGTGGGTGTGTGAGAGAGAGAGAGAGAGATAGAGCATGAGAGAGTGGTAGATATACATATATATAGAGAGAGAGAGAGATAAAGAGAGGGAGATAGAGAGAGAGATAGGGAGACTGATTAAAACTAGAACGTGAAATATAAATGGCATGGCATATCAACATAGAAAGATAACATGACAGTTTCCAAGTTATATTCGTTATCACAGGCGTCACATTCGAAAGACGACTAAAACTTGCCTTATTGCTGCACTTATGACGGCACACATGAGCGTTCCTGGTAAAACGAGGGCCGGAATAGCTGCAAAAATTAATACACAAAAAGAGAGTGTGAGAGAGAGAGAGAGAGAGAGAGAGAGAGAGGGGAGGAGAGAAATTACAACACAACCATCATTTTTATTATAATCAACACAACCGATTACGAAATATATGGGAGCAGCGAGAATTGGAATAACATGTTGGAAGGAAGAAAGAGAAAGAGAGATATAGAGAGAGAGGGGGACGAAAATGGAAGGGGGAGTGTGTGTCTGTGGGGGGGGGGGGGGAATCATTTTACCTTTCAACCCACGACCTATGATTTTATTCTTAGTCTACATAGTATAGATGCGCACCTCGCAGACAATTAAATGTGTATGTGTGCGTGCCTGTATGTGTGTGTGTGTGTGTGATTAACAACATACTAATTATTACATAATTACACAAAAATAATAATGATGACAAATCTGGATCAATATCAATACCATTTAGGAAAACGGTAAACCGATTGTAAATGTTGACAAAAATTGTCTTTATAAGAGAAATGCAATACATAGCTTGAATACAATCTGGGCAAATGCGCGAAAAATAAACGCGAGCAGGAAAATTAGAAAATAGGGGCGTAATTACTCCATACCATAAATAAAGATGCTTGTTGTGATTTCTTCACAAGTGGGAATGCTTCCTTCCCACTCGTACCCACGAGTTGTGGTATTTTGAACACAGTCCAGGTGAAAGGCACCCTTCTTCTCGTACCCGTCCTTGCAGTAGAATTTGGGTTCGCAAAAAGGGCACCCGATTGACATGCACGAGTCACATGAAGTGTCATAGGGATTGTCGAAGTCATTGATGGGGAAGAGCTTGATACCACCATGAGGGATGGGCGTGGTGGGTTTCCCGCAGGAGCCGTAGTGGTTGTCTGGAAGGAGAATAGAAAATGATGATAGCAATAGTGATGATAATGATGACGATGATGATGACGATGATGACGATGATGATGATGATGATACTGTTCAATTCAATTCAGGTTTACTTCCACATTTGGTTACAAACCAAAAAATACAATCAACATGTGCAAATACATATTATATATATAACCAATATTAAAGAAAAACATGCACTAATCATGATGTATTGGAAATAAGAAAGGCCAATGGGCCTATCAAGGTAATTTCCAGACTACATAACATTACATACAATATTTATTTATTGGGCTTAATTAAAATGGAAAACAAGCTTAGGATGACAACAACAACAGCAACAAAAACAACAATACCCGCAACCACAATGATGATAGTAATGATAATAATGATGATAGTTCTACTACCAGTAATACTACTACTACTACTACTACTACTACTACTACTTCTACTACAATTATTACTTATAGTAATAACAGCAATAATGATGATAGTAACAGTAACAAACAAACAATACAATTGTGAATATCAAAATGCTTTACACGCATGGAGTTAATGACAAAAATGATGGTGATGTGGATGATGGCGATGATGTTAGTATCAACAACAACAACAACAATGATGATGATATTTTTAAATGACTATTCCACTCTTTTTCTCATCATTCATACGACCTTTTTAATTCATAAATAATATTCTGCAGTTGTGAGTCGGTCAAAGGAGGTGCACACCGTCTTATTTCTTGTTTGTTCGATCCTATGTTAGATCCTATGTTTGACCTCTTGTATGTATGTTTGATCTCACTCTTAATTTGTATTATTATTTATGCATGATTTATTGATTAAAGAACAGATGTATAAGTTGTGTGTTTATTATAAGTTTTGGTAAATAATTTTTTAGTCAGAATATTATGGTGCGCTTAGAGACACCAGTATTAAGCGCCTTATAAATATTGTATATTATTATTATTATTATCATTCTACACGACATATCCTATATATAGCCATTATCACCCTGACATCTGAACCTGACATTATTGCACAAAATCCAGTTAATAACTAAATTATTCATACCCCTTGTAAATTTGATGTCTTCAAGCTTTGTGTTTTTCGTAACTCAAGAATGAAAGGTGGACTGGTTGAATCAGAGCCTTTGTTTAAATACCTTCAGATGTAAGTTTTAAGATGTTACATTCTCAAAGAACATAAATCAGGACATTATAATTGTTGACATACCTGAATATTTGCAAACTTTCGTAAAGGTAGGTATAATTCAGTTGTTCACTGTATACCACTCTCGATGTTCTCTAGTTTCTGTTAAAATTAGATATTTCTTTATCCTAATTACACTGATATTTTCATATATTTTTTGTTTCTTGTAGGTTAGGATGTAAATGTATTTCTTTGTCTCATATGAAAGACGCTATTATATTACTTCGTTTTCGCTAATATCATTTTCTGCGAATAACAAAACGGTTTTTCACTTCTTTACTATAACTACACATACAAGTCAGGCGCGGATCCAGGAATTTCTTGCCGGGGGGGGGGGGGGGGGGCACACGGGGGGAGGGGGGGGGGGCACCGTGTGGGAAAAAGAACACATATATATTTTTTGTTATTAGTCCCAAAAAATCGCAACGACTCAGCCAGCCACTGAATAAGGGGGGGGGGGGGGTGGGGCACGCCCCTGTTTTTCAGTTTATTTTGGGCGAATTTAGGGCTGTTTTTAATATATTTTTGGGGGCCGGGGGGGGGGGGGCACGTGCCCCCTGTGCCCCCCCCCCCTGGATCCGCCACTGCAAGTACAGGACATTATTTATCCAAAGTGTGCTTATTTATAATGTTTTGTTGGGAAAATCATTATGGTTATTGTGATGACGCATTTTAAAGTCATTATGATGATCAGCCATGATAAAAAGCCGAATCTGTTTGGGTAATCTGAGAGAAATCTGAGGGCATGACCTATCGACTCTTATGACACTTGTCGGTGGGCGTTTACTTTTTTCTTAAATACGTACGATCCTTCCCCGAATAATTATAGGAGCTCCAGTGTAGTCATCATGGTATTCGGGTACTGGTTTGAGGTTAAGAAGTAGTGACTTTACAAAGAAAGTAGTCCCAGACGGCATTAGTTTGTTAGATTAAGAGGTGTAAGCTGTAGCTCAAAGGTAAAGTTCAGTTTTGGAAACGCCCCCCCCCCCCCCCTCTCAAAAAATGAAATGGTAGCTCTTATTACCAATCATGTGAACAAATATGTTCTGACTGATACGTGATGATACAAATTTTGCCGGGAAACCGCCTTCTAGTAGATATATTTGGTAAATTATCATATCTATCCGGACTGGATAGATATCGCGTTGTCCCATATACATCTTTTTGTGTACAGTGCTTGTAACTTTACCAAGACTGGGCCAAATTTCATATCATTGTGACAATTGCAGTACACACCAATACTTTATGCTAGATGTTCAACTTTTTCTGATCGATTCCACAACGTTTCTTTCACAATGCAATCGCATGACGGTCTCCTGCAATTTTTCAATTTTGAAATGATTTGTCATTTTTTTTTATTTTTTAAGGCATACTTAAACTGATTTATAGTATGAAATGATTATTATAATAATATGTATTTTGAATTTTGTTGATAATATATATGAACCTAGTTTGTATTTAACTTTCTACTTTGTTTACAAATGAAAATTTAACATCAAACAAACAATCAAATTCAAATGGAAATTAAGTATTTTAATAAAGTAAGGAAAATATAATTAACGGTTTTGGTTACCGTTATCTGTATCTTACCATAGGAATAGGGCCATTGTCTTTTGTTCCTGACCAGTTCTGAGCCCGACACACAAGCGAGGAGGCAGACAAACAGAACAAAATTGGAATAAACTCCTGACATGATCATGGCGTTGAGATTGCTACTCTTCTATGATGTTGTATTCGAATGAAAGAGAATATAGGGCTATACACGTCCTGGTAGGCCTACTGATCAGCAAGCGACAGCAGTGTATGAAACGAAAAGTCGAGTGTTGTACACGAGTTGTCGAGTCTGTAGCAGGAAAAGACTAGTATATGCCACCACGACTGTCTTTATCCATCATGCACGGTACACACGTACACACAAGGCGTGCCTGCATTGCACCATTGGTTGAGCCGATTACTTCATCATCGTTCAGTTTTAGCGGGTGTGACGTCACAGTGGGATTTCCCCCGCGTAACTGAATCCTTTCACATTCGCAGGAGTTGGTCAAAGGGCACTGTGATGTCATGACCTGTGTAATGGCTTAGGTGGAGTAGTGTGGAGGTGATGGGGATACGGGGGTCGTTGTGTCTACGGCGAGGTTAGGGAAGGCAACTGAGGGGTCCGAGAGGGGGGGGGGGGGGGGGGGCGCCTAAGGGGACTGTGATTGTGAATGTAAGTGTTGCAGGTTCCTATTGTATGCAAAGTATATGAAGACATGATAGGCAGTGTACCTCATTGGCCAGGACCCAACGGCGAAATAAACTACACTCATTCATACTACATTTTACCAAATTATTGAGATTTTAGAGGAATTGTCCTGCAAAGTAAATAACTTTTACCCTCTTATTTCCCCTTTCCTTTTATTCCTGCTTGTATTATTTTATGTCGGCCATAAGATTACATTTAGAATATGCCATTGCTCAGATATGTATTGGTGAGAATAACATTTGATACAATGATGTTGATAATACTGCAAAATGGGCAAAATATGACCAGGATTGGAAAATAAAATGTGCCTTAAAACATGACCTCCTAGATTCGGTAGGTATACACAATTTCTGGCGATTTTAATAGGCGTGTATTTAAATTTTAAAAAAAATGAAGAATGGACCGAATATCTTATTTCAAAGATTCCATGACATGATACCCGTCATCGTCGACCTGTGCCCTCCGACCTTCGACCTCCGACCTCCGACACGTGTACGATTCATATATCGGGTTACTAGGATACGCGTATTCGTGAGAGCCGCATTGAACTTCGTCAGTGTCGGAATATTCATCTTGAATGCCTTCAAATGTGTCGAAAGTTGCATGTTTAACCCTCCCTGCTTTTCGATCTCCGCATGCGCCATGATCTGATGTCCCAGCCACAGGGCCCCGGTGGGCTTCCGCCGTCGGCTGGTAACCGACGTATTGGTATCCGTGTTGCGCTATGGATTGCAGATTCGTTTCTTGGAAGTCGTTCGCTCCCCTCGAATCATTGATAATGTATGTTGAATATTGATGGACTGCTGAGTCACTGCGGTTGAGAGATCGAGGTACTGCCGTTGATGGCGGTCTTACCTCAAGACATGACAAAATAAAAACCGTGATGGCGCCCAAAATGATGATGAACAACGTGCCAAGAAGTGGAAGTGCAAGGTAGATGGCAAGATGATAAGGACCTAAAAATATAAATGAAGAAAAGTTTATAAGACTTTGCACTCAAAGCCCAACTGTACTACTTATAGCGACTTGCGTCCTCTATGTTATTAGTTTTTTTTATATAATATGCAATCAGGTGTTGGATGTTAGGTGTTAGTTGTTAGGTGTTAGGTGTAAGGTGTTAAGTATTATAGGTTAACATTCTTTATTAAGTTGCAAGGGATCAGCACCACACAAAACTTAAATGTTCTTTCTTGCTGGTTCCTCATTCGTATATATATTTGTATTTTATGTTATTTGTATGTTCTTTACTTATCTGTAAATATCAATGTCATAATCATGTATGTTTTTATATGACGAATGAAATGAAATGAAATATAGCAAACAATGCCTAATTGGTGCATATGTTGGTCCCCCGTGATCCTCTTTTTCTCATGTTAATAGGGAGCTGATATTAATGAGATAACCACCTGTCAGTGAGCTTGTAGGGAGGTCTAATCCCCCTGGCCAAACTAGTACAGACGGGCTTCAAACAATTATTTTGGAAGGTTCATACATGCTAAACAAATCAATCTTTCTGAAACTTAAATGTTGTAAGTAATTTTTTTTTACATACCTGTACCTGGGATCTCCTTGAAAGGCACAACTGGAATAAAAAGACACAGATAATAGGTATTTCAGTCAGTCTTCCAAGAATCACAAAATTCACGAACGTAAATTCAGTTTGTACATCGGACTTAAGTGAAATCATGAAACAAATCTTGGATCAATTATTTATAGGACAACACGTGATAGTGGAAGAGGCTTCGTTTGAAAGATAACACGGTGTCGGTCTCTGGCTATCTGACACTTTTCGATTTGGGTTCAAAAGGGTGTAATCTTTAGTTGTTCGGACCGCCGCGCCGGTCATGTGGGCCGCTTGTATTTTGGGCCATTTTTCGGTCATTAACGGAATGTTCACTTGATAACGATGCTGTGAATTTCCTAAAACATGTCTCCCGCAGTTAGTTAGATCTAGATTATTTCTTTTGGTGGTGTCTTTTTGTTACAGATGAATGCATTCTTGAAAGTATTTTGGGGAATCAGGTTTGACTTTGTCTACAAAACGTTGATAATTATTTTGAATATTTTTGTAAGAGGTTTGTCTTACATTCTGAATTAACACCCGAGTTTACAGATGGATCGTAAAACAAATTGTACCTTTAAAGGCTCGTTCTGATGATATGACGTGGAAAAACATAAATATTTTTGTTATGATGATGTAAAGTGTAACAGGATTCACATTTCTCAGTGCAAGGAGCTTAGTGCATCCCCGCAAGTCGTTTGTCGCTAGCAGTTGCTATTTATTACACAATTAAACATTAACAAAACCACGGCCTTTTTATTTATTGCGGTGGTTTACCGCACTATAACTGAACAAGCTGTGGTGATTTATATTGGATATGGGCAACCTTGCCAAGTAATACACAATGATAATGAAAAAAACATTGTATACATCGTGTACATCGCGAAATATAAGAAAATTATGAAAATCTTACCGTGCGTATACACTTGAATAAATCCTATTCCGCCGCATGTCTTGAGCCCCATGCTGGTCTGGATACCACTGCATAGTACTCCACATTTATTGTCACATTCTGTGTCATTCGTGTTGCAGGCAAACCTCCCGCAATAACATTTATCTCCGTGGGACAGTGCTGCGAATTGATAGCTGTCGTTTCTGCAGCCACCGACACAGTCGTCAATATCCATAACGGTTGAGCGAGTCACACTCTGAAAGCACGTGCGGTTATAACAACCGAGGTACATCATATCTGGAGAAGAAAATGTTGCGAATGGTGCGCTGCTTACTTTTTTCTTTTTAAATAAAAGATCTGAAATCAAGCTACGATGATTTAGGAGCTGTCTGGTTAATACTTATAGGTTAATTCTGATTAGAATGTCAATGTAAACGGATGTAATTAACTAATACGTTTCACATTCAGTTTCTGTTTGGTGTGTTGTCTTACCGCGGTATGAACACGATGAATGCATTCTTTAAAATAATTGCGGACATTAAGATTGATTAATTTCTACGAAACTGATAAAGAATACCTTTCATAAAATTCAAATGTTCTTCGTCGCTTACACTCTCCCTCCCTTGTTCTTACATTTGTCCCATCGTTTTGTCATTAGCCCTCTGTAGCCCATTTTACTAGTACATTAGATAAGCAAATACCACCCACAAAAAATAAAATTGACAACATGTCGTCTAAATGTCTTCTCACACTATTCGAAGTGAGAGAGAGAGGCGGGATGAAGGAGAATATTAAGAGATAGGTTTAGAGAGAGAGAGAGAGTGATCGAGAGAGGGGGAGGGGGGGGGTGGGGAAAATATAGAGATAAAGAGAAAGAGAGAGAGAGAGAGAGAGAGAGAGCTAGAGAGAGAGAAATAAAGGGATATATATGGTCTTCTATTTTGTTTTAGCGCATGAAGATTTAAAAAAAAGTTAAGAGAAGGATCATTGATTTAAAAAACTAACTTTATTGCCATTATTGCAAAGGAGAAACTTTGATTGGGCAAGGTAAACACAATTCAATGTTTGGAAACATTCGAAGTAATGATTATTAACAATTACAAGACGCTTAAATACAGCCCCGGCATAGCACCTGAAAAGCTCTCCGATCGCTGCTGAGATGTGTGACGTCACAAGTTGATCATGATGTGCACAAGCAGACGATGTCCCATGACATCTCACACATTTTTAGTGCCTGTTTTGTCAACTTCTCTTCAGTTATTTTTTCTCACTTCACGTCAGGCTAAATGTTCCATTTGTTGCCCAACTCTTAACCCAGTGCATGTTTTTTTGATGAAAAATGCAGCGAGTAAAAATAAAGGAATCGATCGCTTCTAAACAAAATAAGACGCCATTGTATTTTCAGCTGCATATACACCCCGGTTTTTCAGCATTTCAAGAGGGGAAAATGCCGTCCCTGTTATGATTCCGGGGTTTTTAAATTTGGAAGTGTGGTTTCTTTGATTGTAAATACACAGGCTAGGGGTTAATGAGCAAACACAATAATTTAGTCATCAGAATCGATTTCATATCCCTTTGTGAATGGTGTAATACTCCATCACACTGAACTCATTATAATTGAGAAATTAATAGCATTGCAATTATGTTCATTCTTTATGGGATTTCGCCTGCTTGGGCAGGATTGGTCCATAATGATGTGACGTCATTAAAACATGATTATTTTTCTAGTGAATTTCTCGCATATCCCAGATTGTATGGAGGTGGTTTCATTTGTGTTTGTATATATCACCCGATATGTAATTGACCTAAAACTTGTACCCTCACCATCTGCTAGCTTACCAGTTTCTAGTGATACGTTATTTGTGATTTTCTTTGAACAGGCACTTTAAAACGAAAAACTTACCCATAATCTTGAGCACTTCTTGGAAAATGCTTACAATTCAGTATCGTGTAGGTTATATTTAAACATAATATTTGAATTCATTCGCGTGTATATTTTTGCACATTAAAAATAAGGTTCTTTATATCTACGTTTGTACTATTGTACCCTTCTCTAAATGTCATTATTCATATAATATAGTTAAATTGATAACTAACATGAATACACATTCATATTTAAGAGGGAAAACAAATCATCATACTTTTAGTCTAATAACATAGACCATTATCCATCAGGAATTACCGACTACATCAAATAAAATGCAATTGAAACATTTGAAGTATTGGAACTTGTTATCGTCATAAATATTATCACTACTGCCATAATTGATATTATCGTTTTGATTATTATTGTTATCATTATTTGTATCATTATTATCATCAACATTTTCATAACCAATATTATTGTAATTATATTTATCATCATTATTATTACTGTTATCAAATACTACTACTACTACTGCTACTACTACTACTACTACTGCTACTACTACTACTACTACTACTTCTACTACTACTACTCATTATTGTTATTATCATTATTATTATCATTATAGTTTCAGTATAAGTATTATCATTTTTATTATTATTATCATTGTTATCATTATTATTATTAATATTATTATTAGTAGGATCAGTGGTAGCAGTAGTAGTAGTAGTAGTAGTAGTAGTAGTAGTAGTAGTATTAGTAGTAGTATCAATCATTACTTTCAAGGTAAAGACCAGCTTTGGAAACGCCCACCTCTCAAAAAATGGAAGCTCTTAATGCCAATCATGTGACAGAATATGTTTTGACTAATACGTGATGATACACATTTTGCCGGGAAACCGCCTACTAAAGCTATGGTCACAAATCAGAACAGCAACCGACCGATCAGTAGCCTGCTCGGTCGCTGCTGGAATTAGGCATCGCTCAGCGATTAGGTCGGTGCCCGGGCGGCGACCGCCCAGGCACCGAGCGTATTTTGGGCGGTGAGTGAAAAGTGAGCAGGCGCCGCCCAAATTTTAACTCCGCGCTAAAACTTCAGCGGCGACCGAGCGATGCCCTAAAAACGAGCGGTGCCTGGGCGGCCGCCGCTCGGTGACCGGGCAGCCGCCGGGCAGAATTGGTTTAATACTCGCCGCTCGGCCGCCGAGCAGGCGACTTTTGGGGTTTGTGACCATAGCATAATCGATATATTTGGTAAATTATTACATCTATCCGGACTGGATATATATAGGGTAGTCCCATATACATCTTTATGTGTACAGTGCTTGTATCTTTTACCAAGACGGTGCCAAATTTCATTTTGATAATTCCAGAACCTTGCAGTACACACCAATACTTATGTGCTGGATGATCAACCTTTTCTTATCGATTCCACAAAGTTTCTTTCAAAATGCAATCGCATGACCAGAACTGGTCTTTACCTTAAACGTTCCTCGTTAGTTGGCAAAATCTTCATTGAAATAAGTGTTTCCTATATACACAATCTACACTCGATTGTCCTATTGCTTACATTCTGACGTTCTTGTCATACTTTCATCATCGCAGAGCGGCTCCTTAGCTGTTCCCGAGGCCGAAACCAGGGCAACCTGAGGCAGTACCAAACATGCCAGGAGGAATCTATTGATACACCAGTTACCCATCGTCACAGGTTTCCTGCACGTCGCTTAATTTCTGCATATACATGTAGTTGGAAAAAGAGATGTCTACACAGTCATGTTCTCGTCCGTGAAAAGGTCATGTAGATGGCTGCTAATAAGAGTTTGAGAGGAGATATTTTATCATCTCACCCCTTCCTCAAATTTGATGATATTTAAACACCTTCGTGACAAATCTAAGCTTCACGATGTTGATCTCGAAGCGATTTCTAATCCTTCAGTTGAGGAAGTAATTATGTAGAATAAATTACCTAAGTTACTATATAAATATATGTTATTACCCAAAATGTAATGCTGCGAAGACGGATCCAGATGTTTCTGAAGTGAGGAATAGGAGGGGGGGGGGGGGGTAAGTGCTTGAAAACAGTTTAAAAACCACAAATGTTCACGGTCTTTTGAATCGTGCCATATCAATCGCATTTCGGTTTCACTACGGAAAGGGGGGAGGTGATGTTTCTTTCTTCGTTATTCATCATGTGGTGAGAACAACAAAAGGGCTTGAACTGCTAGACAATATGTGAATTGTATAATGAAGAATATGAAACTAGAATCTCAATATGTTATGATCTCTGCTAAGAGTAAAGTCAACACCAGGGGGTGTTTCACAAAACGTGTCATCAGTGATAAATGACAGTTGTTGTTATAATCTGATTGGTTATCAGCAGATTTGTCACTGATATTTGTCATTTGTCATTGAAAAAAGGCTTTGTGAAACGAGTTCCAGGCTATGAGCCCTTTCTTCCACACGGGCTAGCAACTCGTGACTAGAAGCTGTATTTTTTTTTAGGATGGGCCTATAAATATGTGTAGAACAACGCAGTATAAAATATCCTATTTTCAATCCAAGTAACTGTCAAAAATCCTCAACGTTTCGAATCTTAAACCGATCCTGCAATCACATTTATTCAACTAAATGTAAATTTAACACAATCGTAAAGACTTCCTGAAAGGCATTTAGTAAAAGCTTTGCCCAATTTTCCTTGAAATGTGTGGAAATTAAAGTGACATCAAATGTAATCCGAACATGATTTCTATCGGATGTACAGCCAGGCGCTGAAAAAGGTCTTTTCTCGAAAGTCTTTGCAATCGTGATCGAGTAATGTGTACGTCCCACATTGTAAGGGGATGCTTAAAGTTGATACTCTAAGCAAATAAATGTCCCTTAATTTGTTACCTACGGCAAGTATATGTTATTTTTAAGTTTTCCAATTACTTAGTATATCACAAAAAAATTCTGTCTACTCGAAATCCTCAATTGAAATGTCTAAAATATCCGCCTCTCTTTGCATAGAAAATCAGTCACGGCGCTGGTCTACTATTTATGACCTCACGTCCGGGAGACAGTATATTCACGTACCCGGATGTTCCATAGCAAACATGTGCAGAGTGATACGATTTTCTGCATATTTTTGTTTCAAAGGCTGAAAAGTCAAATAAATAATAATTCTATGTACAATTCTTTACCTTCCCCTAGTACTTCATAGTATTAATATCAATTCCCCTTTTAAAAATTATGACATATACATGCCAACGATGTGCTATTAGTCGATATTTTCACCATGTAATTTTTGTTTTGGTGTTGAAATCGGCCCATGCAGGCACGGAGTGAACAGTAGCTGTCTACCCATGCACAGTTCATTACCATACACTACAGCGATCTTCCGATGGTTTCTTCTTCCTTTTTCCCATGTCTTTCGCCTTCCTTGGCCCTGAACATCC
Source organism: Strongylocentrotus droebachiensis (assembly GCA_035222895.1). Classification (NCBI taxonomy): domain Eukaryota; kingdom Metazoa; phylum Echinodermata; class Echinoidea; order Camarodonta; family Strongylocentrotidae; genus Strongylocentrotus; species Strongylocentrotus droebachiensis. The sequence goes on from JAVYIG010000083.1 coordinate 587,779, forward strand.
TTCATCTACCAATTCTGACACCGGTAGTCAGGAGCAAGTCTTTGTTAGTTGTTTTTCTTAGCTGGCAACGTCGCTTTCATTCTCTTGCAATTGCCGATAAACATATAACTAGCGCACGTACGTTCCATCACAAGCAAGCAGCGCCTAGAGCAGCGGCTTGGTCTTACCTCCCGATTCTGCTCGCTTCACGAACGTTCATGCAAGAGCCGCATCACTCGCCAAAATATTATAGAGGAAGCGCGCTTGCATGATCTCGTTCAAGTTTGATGTTTTACAACATAAAGTTTTTGAGGCAGTCACACACATCTATGATAAGTACTATCATAGTTCTAGACCTATTCGTTTTACAAAACTGCTCATGTACATCTGATGACAATATAATGCATCCGCCTATTCATAAGTGCACGATTTAACTTTAATTCCTAAGCAGTAAACTCGTCTTAAATCTCTACCAAATAGGTGAATATGAGGATATAAAAAGAAATCTGCGACTGGAAAATGTTGCTTCGTTATTCTTCATTCAAATGAAAACAGAAAATCCATCAAATATACTCCTTAACAACAACAAATCTAAGCTCTGACAGGATAGCATTTACGTAGGGATATCACTGCCATTCACTCTCACTGAGCCCATGACTCCCGTTCGTGACGTCACGGATAGAGGCCCGACTCTACGTGCACTTCCGGGTTTCAGACTTAGATGTTTTGGTAGAGTTTACTCAAATAAATTCATTATTCTAAACTTGTTTTGTCGGGTTGACACCATTTGGTGTTATTATGGGGGTTAAAAGCTTTCTATTTATGTAATTATCTCAGTATTTGGGATTGTCTTAGAGTATCTACTTTAAACGTTAAAGGGCAGTTTCTATCAGATATAATTATGCTACCTTGTTTCTGTTTTGTTTTGACAAATATAACTTTGTGTTTAATGAAATATATACAGTGTGTGTATATATATAGAGAGAGAAAGAGAGAGAGAGACACACACACACACGCACACACACACGCACACGCACACACGCACACACACACACACACACTCACACAGCAGAAGGGGGGGGAGGGCTAGAGTGGCGGAAAACTCTTCAATTCGTAACCCATGATGATCTTTCCATTTCGAGGTCCAATGATAATTTGCTATCCATAATATATTTTGAGTATATAGTAGTGCCCCAAGGTATAAGGGCGCTTAGGAGGAAATCAAAAATTGATGATAATCTCCTAACTTTGAGCGGAGTACAGTTACTCACGTTATCACGCTTTGAGATCTTTTGTAGATCCAAACTATCAATCTACGATGTTTTGGGTTGACACTTCGTTTATTTTTACAAGCCGGCAAATCACGACTAATTACGGTTTCGGGAGTATGCGACGTGACTCTTAAACTCTTAACTTTTGTTATTGAGACTATTCAGTTACCAAATGTTATATACTTGATTTTTATTTTATATTTTACATGTACTCTTTGTTATGGTCAGTTCCCTTGGTGGGTGAGGGAGGAACTGTAGCCGGGGGGAGGAGGGGGGTTGAGATCCGGCCACTCAGACAGAATAGGCCTTTATGAAGGCACCTGGAATTATGTATGATTCATGTTTCGTCTCTTCTCACAGACTATTTGCATTACTTTTGTTAAAGGAAACCTAACCCCCAAAAAGAAGTGTAGGTATTCTGAAATGAGATGTATTCCTGCCCTTTGATGTATGATATTCCTTGCGAAAATGTACAAGAGTTCCTGGCATGATGTGATGCCTTCATAGCATGACATAGGCGCAGCCATTTTCTTAAAAATGTGACGTACCAGTTGAAGTTGTACATGTATCATGCACTAAGCTTTAGTCGGAAATAATTTGTTAATCAATAACGAAACCTTTACTTTTTGATGAGGTAAAATTAAACTGAGAAGATAGAAATTGTATTTGGTGAAAAATAAATAACAGGGGAACAATTGTAAGTAAATGTATTTATAAATAATACACTATAGCAGTTGACAAATCTTTTTCATTTATGAGAAACCTTTACCCTAGAAGAGCAAAAACTTATTTATACAATTAGCGTTCTGGCAATTGTAGTACAAAGGATAATAGCAGATGAATGAAATGCTTCATCACCACACACGTCTGGGAAGGAAGCATCCATGAATTTGAATACATTAACATGCTAAACGACTTCGCATAGTACGTCACGTAATCAAGAAAATGGCGATGCCCATGTCGTGCCCGCCCCCCCCCCCCCACTCAGTGTTATTTAGGGTACGCATATGCGTGTTCCAACCGACCCCCCCCCCCCCCCTTTCAGCAAAAGTCCGGTGTGTAAAGTCAATACGGCTCGACCTTTTTCTTTTGTATATGAGCCTTTTTTAGCAACCCCCCCTGTTACACCCACAAATGTAATAACTCCCACAAATGTAATAACGCCCACAAATGTAATAACACTTTACCCACAAATGTAACAACACCCACAAATGTAATAACACTTTACCCACAAATGTAATAATTTCACCCACAAATGTAATAACCACTTTACCCACAAATGTAATAAATTTGGAGTGATATTTTGAATCACCCACAAATGTAATAATGACTTTACCCACAAATGTAATAAATTTGAAGGGATATTTTGTCGAATTTAAAACTAAAACCCTGTAATAAAGCATGGGTATAGCGCGCAGTCTTTGTTCCAGACCCGGTTATTTCAAAAAGAATAAAAAATCTTCAAAACTAAAAACCCACCATCTACAAACTAAGACCCGCTAATAGAGCATAGGTTCAGAGCGTAGTTTTTCTTCCAGACCCGGTTATTTCAAAACTTTTTAAAAATCTTCAAAACTAAGACCCCATCATCTTATTCCTGTGGAAGAACATAATTATTGAGCGTAGTCTTTCCTCCAGACCCGGTTTTTCAAAAGTTAAAAAACAAACAAAAACAAAACAAAACAAAACAAAACAACAAAAAAACTTTTAAACTAAGACCCCTCCATCTTCCAAATTAAGACCCGGTAATAAAGCATGGGATTAGAACGTAGTCTTTACTTCAGACTCGGTTATTTAAAAAAAAAAAAAATCTTCAAACTAAGACCTCACCATCTCATTCCTGTGGAATAACATGGGTATAGAGCGTAGTCTTTCCTCCAGACCCGGTTATTTCAAAGGAAATAGAAATTTAAACAAATCTTCGAAACTAAGACCCGCCATCTTATTCCTCTTTTTTTTTCATTTAAAAATAAATTACATTATTACATATGTGGATACAACACGTCACAAATAAATGATTGGTCGGCGGTCACACGAACTGACGAATCAGTCAAAGTGGTCCATATATATAACACACAGAGGAGGGACCGATTCGATGGTTCGTTGACCGTCGACGATTTCTTAATCATGTAAATATTCTAACTCCCACAAATATCCTGAAATTCAATGTTCGTAGAAAAAAAAGTAATTGAATAAGTGACCTTAAATGTATTTAAATATTGACGCTGATTGTATTATGCATGTGATTATGAAATATGTTCACGATATGTAACATATATTTATATATATATATATATATATATATATATATGTACGCTATTAGTGACATTAAAACGTTGGATTGCGATGTTATATTTTCATGAGTGCGTGAATAAATTACCTTTCTTCATGTGATGAACATATTAATTACTTATACTGAAGACTACCAATTGGTACGCGGTACACGATGTGAATTCATGAGAACGAAATTTATTCAAAGGAAAATACAAACAAAACACATTTATATTACAGTTTTCCCTACTTCTGAAACACTCAAGCAGCTATATAAACAAGAACAAGTCTGAAATGATAATCGGTTAACAAGCAAATAACAACGCATACTTTCATATAACAAATCATAAATAGCTGTATAACGAGATCGCGCGAAACATATTTGCATGTTTTGAATGAACGATTGCAGAACCCTTTGACTGATAAAATATCTGTATACTCTCTCCATCAATGTGAGTAAATTGCAGAGGTTATGGTTTTATAGTATTAAATGCAATGATGGATATATAGATTTTGTAAGATAGAAAGTATTTTATTCCAAACGAATGAAGAGGTTGTTTCATTAATATACAGACGGTAACAGAACCAAAATAATTATTACGTATAAAAAGGTGGAGTAACTCACATGTCTTTTACAAGCAAACAAGGTTATAATTTGGGCAATATTGAACCTGATAACATCAACTGAACTTGATATAAAACGCAAACAACCTAACACGTGACAATTCTTCTAAGCTAGGAAAAACAAGAGAACAAGATGCCGAAATACTAAAATACCTGGCTTTCTGTAACTTAGTAGTCGTCGATATAAAACTACTTAACACGTACAACTCCAAAAGTTTTTTCAGTAATACTTTTCAGATGCTTTAAGAGTAGACGGAGTTGAAATGAAGTATGACTGATCAAAAGGAAATAATTATTTTAATTATACAAAGAGATAAAGGATATGAACAACCTTTACCTGATCTCTGTTGAAGAGTTTGGCGTTTGCCACTTTTGAGCCATTTTTCAACCTTAAACAGAAATCTGATTAAAGACATAAATGCAAAACAAACCATACACTTGTATAATGATTATAAATACATGAATATGTTAGTGATTTTAAAAAGCAATAGAGGCATGTAGTTTCTAGATATTTGCTTTAACACTGATATAACATATTTTATGATATATAGTTCACTCATATGACACATAAATTTTCTTTACAACGGTTTATACACTTATAGTGTAGACAAAGAATCACACATGATTGGTTTGTAATATACTACGTGAGGATTAACCCGTTTAATGCATAATTGTTAGTTTGTTTTTGGTTGTGCGATCTTTTTCGATGAAGATCTTCTAAACACAGCAAAAACTAAAGTTTATCCTAATCGAAATAACTTTGTTGTAACTTTAGTGTTCTGACACTGCTCATTACCATGGAGCTACAACCACGAGAGAGGGGACTCCCCCGAAAGAAATGTCAGACATAATCTCTAATCGAGAATCTAGGACACCTACCCCCTGCCAACTACCCCCAGCTAACTACCCCCTAGAATGATAACCCCCCCCCCCCCCCCCAGCTAACTACCCCTGGACATCTACCCCGGACAATACCCCCCGGACATCTACCCCAAGTCAAGTACCCCCCGGACATCTATCCCCGGGCAACTACCCCCAGACATCTACCCCCCCCCCCCCCCCCGTCAAATACCCCCGGACATCCCCCCAATCCAACTATCCCCTTCCAACTACCCCCAGCCAACTACCCCCGCCCTGAAAACTACCCCCGGACATCTACCCCCATCCAACTACCCCCGGGAAACTACCCCCAACTACCTTAATTTGCTTGGGGGTAGATGTCCGGGGGGGGGTAGTTGGAGGGGGAGTTGTCCAGGGGGAAGGGTAGTTGGATGGGGTAAGATGTCCGGGGGTAGATGTCCGGGGAGGGGGTAGTTGACTGGGGGTAGATATCCGGGGGTAGTTAGCTAGGTGGTAGTTAGCTATACCCATGCTTTATTACAGGGTTTTAGTTTTGAACAAATTCGACAAAATATAACTTCAAATTTATTACATTTGTGGGTAAAGTCATTATTACATTTGTGGGTGATTCAAAATTATTACATTTGTGGGTAAAGTGGTTGTTACATTTGTGGGGGAAATTATTACATTTGTGGGTAAAGTGTTATTACATTTGTGGGTGTTGTTACATTTGTGGGTAAAGTGTTATTACATTTGTGGGCGTTATTACATTTGTGGGAGTTATTACATTTGTGGGTGTAACACCCCCCCCCCCCCCCTTTTTTCAGCAAAAGTCCGGTGTGTAAAGTCAATACGGGTCGACCTTTTTCTTTTGTTGCGAAAAGGGCATTTTGGCAACACGCATGGGGTCCGTCCGTTCTCGGAGTGGGGGGGGGGGCGGGATGTCGGGCTGAGAAAATTTACATTATTCTTGCTTTATACCTCTCTCTCATACACTTTGGTGGGAAATCTTATAGATTAATGGGCAATAATATAATAAATATGTCAGAATAAGTAAAGTTATTTCTTGGGTTCGGTTTCCTTTAACAACTGCGTCAAATGCCATTTCTGTTCATACACTGTAAAAAAATAATAGTCGAAATAACGCAATAAAATTGAGGAAAAGAATTGCCTTATTTTTATTCAGTAAATATTACCTACGGCATCTTAAGTAGAATTTACTTATTTTGCTGAATAAATTTTTACTCAGTTAAATCGAGTTACATTAACGTAAATAATTTAAGTATTGTAATCATTTTAGATAATTAAAAGAAAAGCTATGATAGGATTACATATTGCACGATTTGGTACCCATCTAATCTAACAAGTAACATCCACTAATCATTCACTACTTCTATTAACGATTAATCACTAATCACTAACACTACTTCTATTTAAGATTAAGATTCGACACATAGTGAAAGGCTCCAAATGTTATATATACTTGATCGTAGCATCTTAAAAGGAAAATTGGTTGACAATTTCCTGAAATATCAAGTTTTGATTTGTTTTGAACTGGGTAACAATTAAAAATTGTCTTGTCTTTGCTTAGCCATGTTAAATTAATTAGTAAGTGTTTTAAAGTCCTTAAATGTTCATTCAACCACACAAAAGAATTGTTTTATTTAAAAAAGAGTTTAATTTGGTCTTAATGAATATTCATAAATTATGTAAATATTTCTATTACGCACTGCATCGGTCCTTACTTTAAAAAGATAAGAATAATCAACATAAATTGTTTGAGTAATACGTATAATTTCTGATTTTGAGTTAAAATTACTAAATTAATACAAGCTAAAATTACTTAAAGTTCTTATGTATTTGATTTTACTTAAATATTCCACGTATGTTCTACTAAATTGAAAGTTTGAGTTAGCAAGACTTAAATTTAGTGCGTAAGTGGCAAAACTAATGTTTTCAAGTAAATTCTACATGGAAAAAATACGTAAAAATTACCAATGAACAAATTATTTTTTACAGTGTACTTTATAAAGCTATTTCAACGAAATATGTGGTCAGGTAATTTAACATTTCGTAGATCATAAAGGTGTGTTCTACGAAAGTACTCAAATCATAATAGGGACTTTTAGATTTGCACAACGACAACGTGGATTGCTACGATCGACGTCCTTTTAATGCACTGCCTTGAATGGACGTCATACGTATCAGTCCACGCAAATCTAAACGTCCCTAATAACGTGAGTGATCGTCACAAACCGGGCAAACTATCAACAGTCAAACAGTGGAACAAAACAGAATTTCAAACAAAACTTCAAAGGTAGGGTAATACTTTATTTCTTCTAGTTAACCAATGTATTTTCAACAGTTATACAGTGAAAAAATGAAATGAAGGCTAATGACGGTTTCGGGGGGGGGGGGGGTGTAACAAATTAAACAAAACGGCAGCAACTACTTTCAAAAATCAAGGTCAAGCAATATCAAATGCCTTGTGCGTCAACTAATTCAATGTGCGAACATGACTTCTATGGTTCAGAAATACAATAGGGTATTAAAATTGATGTTAAGGTGATTTTTCTTTTCTTTTCTTTTCTTTTTTTTTTTTTTTTTTAGCAATGTGATATTTGACTTAGTGTTACGGCAGCATTTTAATCGCATTATTGACTTTGGGGACCATATCACTTTCACATGGGAGTGTCAAATGAGGCAGCTCCAATCGATGACGCGGTCTTGCGTCAGATGTGTCCGGTAAATGACGCTCCATGTACCACAGACTTAAAGCCTCGTTCAGCTTTGAAGCAGCCAATTGTTTTTATGACGTAAAGTGTAATAATAGGCTTCCCATTTCTTAATGTTACAACACAAACAATGGCAAAGCTCAGTTGAAACTTGCAGGATCTTTGTTGCGCCCAGTTGACATTCATGGGCACTTACTATAACAAGCGGCGGTTTTTGTTGCGGTTGGTTACCGCGCCATTTCTGAACGAGCCGTGTTCATTCCGCACGATTTCAGTGTCTTATAGATAACACCCCTTTGCCTAAGAATAAATAAAAAACGAAATGCAGATACTGTTGGAATGTTCAAAATTTACACTTTAGCAATGGAATTCTGGGTGCCAGGAAACTCCCTGTGTGCTCCTCGGAAAGAAGAGAACATATCTTCAGCATGACGGTTACGGATTCCTGAGGAGTGATCTTGGCGCCGGGGCCTCCCCCGTCAGTCATAACGTACCCAGGGTTCTGGCCCACGACTAGGATCTTATCTCCTTCCAGTAGTAGACTGAGGCTTTTGGTGAACATGTTAAGGGCAGCCTGTTATGTGGATGAAGAAGAGGGAGAGAGTAGGAGTAGGCATGAGATAAAAGGAAAAGAGAGAGAGAGAGAGAGAGAGAGAGAGTTTTAGTGCCAGTGTCATAATCATAATAACGTTTCTATCGTTTCTTATTGCACACTTTCTTTTTGCACAAAATTAATTGTACAAACAAAAATGACATTGTCAGATATTAGAACAGAATGCATGTACCTCATAACAATTCGTTTGCATGCAGTATCTATTGAGAATACTTGATTAAAAGCCTCGAAGACGGTATACAGACAACTCTCTCCTTATATCAAATGGATGGTTGGTCCAAAGCTTTGGAGCGGCACAACTGAAAGCGTTATCTCCAAGTGTAACTTTCGATGTATGTATGAGTGGAAGATAGGTTTAGAAGCACACTGCCCTGTTACTCCGGAAGTTATGTGAACGCGATTTATACGGATATAATTTAAAAGATACTTCAGACAACCAATTCTGGGCTTGACAATTAAAAGCCTTGTTAACTAAAACATTGACTGCTCAATAAGAATGTAAGAAATCCTACGACATAACCCCTTAAGGAAATAATACTGAAATTTAAATCTGACACCGGTTTTGTTTAAAACGGGTATATCCAAAGAAGCTTCAGTTTCCTGTATGAAAAGTGATCTTACATTTAAAGGTCGGGTTCAAAGGAGATAGTAAGACCAAGTAGCTGTTTACCTTACTCTCTCTATGTCCAGCATATCCTTCTGTAGTGTTTTCAGATATGCTAGACAAACCTGATGTCATATTGATAACTGCACCTCTTTCTACACTGAAGCTATCCACTGGGCTACTCAGCGCTCCCTGACGTAACAAAGGGAGGAAGGCCTAATTGGAAGAAACAAAAAGAGCAGGATCACATAGGTTTCCAGAAAACCACTCAAATGCAGTTTCAATAGCCTATATAGTGCCGATTGGGCTAACGTCATATTCGTTCGTCGTCCAGGTTACTGGTTCTAAACAACAGAGCCTGCTCATGAAGATTTAGGCAATGGGCTGTAGAAGGGTCAATACAGGTTTGGGGCTGGTGCGATTACCGCAGCATTGGCAGGCCACGTTGTTTGGAACCAGCAACCTTGTTAACCTTGGCTACCTGGCCAGTATCGGGTCATACGTCGTTACTCTATTGTACAGCCCTTAGAACTGTTCGGATTACGCAATTGTAGCAGCTTTGGCTTGCCCATATTAATAACTTGCTGAGATAATTGACAAATATTCGATCTCTATTTTGTGTTGCGTACAAATGGACGGATCATTGCCATTATACCTAAAATAAAAACTTGTTGTATTACCCTTTGGGTGCCAAAAGATGGGTCGGTCGGTCGGTCGGCAAAAGTTTTCTTTTTTTTAAAACTTTTTTTAATGTCGCCCTCTTTGGGCCGATATTTTCAGATTTGAATGTTTTTTTCTTCATTTCCCGCCCTATTTTAGCTGAAATTTCTCAGTTTTTAATGCTTCAATACATTTGCTTCAGCGTCATCATTCCATTGATATATTTTTCACCTCGTAATTATTCATGGTTTGCACGAGTGAGAATTTTGGAATAATTTGATTTTATGAATTTATATCCCATTTAAACAAACAAAATGCACATATTTTGATTCATTTTTTTTTTTTTAAATCTAAAAAAAGGGTTTAAATTTATTATTTTTCTTAAATGCCGACCGTAGATTTTCAGATTTGTGGGTTAGTCGCAAAGGGCAATACAACAAGTTTTTATTTTAGGCCTTATCAGGGGGGGGGGGGGCGATCCCGGGAGGGACGGGGGGGGGGGGGACACGTCCCCCCTCAATTGTTTTAGGGGGGGTCGTCACCTCCCCTCCCCCCCCCCTCAAATTTTGAAAAATTGCAAAAAAAAATATAGCAAATACTGATTAAAGGCTGCAACAGACTTTTAGGCTCTCGAGGGCCTAAGAGTGTAGCGTTTAGACAAATACAAATGCAACATCTTCTCGCTCGTGAGCTACGCTGCCTTGCATAATATCCTTCAAAATGTACAAGTAAATACCGAGAAAAGTGAAGTGTGAAAATAGTATCTTGTTTTTAAACTATAGTTTTGCTAAGGAATATAATTTTTTAATACCACAAAACTTCGCAAACCTATGAGGAGGTATTCACTTTCGTCACCTTCACCCCTCTCGTTCACTCTGCTCCCTCGCCCTTGCGTACTGATAGGGGGCTTGGGGCAGTCCCTCAAAAAAAATTGCATGATGGCATGATTTTCCCTTAGCTTCCGGGGGCTCCGCCCCCTGGACCCCACCAAGGCCCTAAGGCGACCACTGGATGCTCATCTGACCATTATTAAATGCCTTTAACCCCTGAGCTTCCATGGGCTCTGCCCCCTGGGGCGGTATTCTGAACCCTGTGTTATCTCTAATATTGTTGTATCTTTGAAGATAAGATAAAGTTGGTATTCTAAACATTGTTGTAACCTTTTGTTTTAGCTTTTGTTGTATCTTTTCTCTCATCTTATTGGCCGCGCCTGCGCTCATACCTTGGTGCGCTTGTAATTTTGCGGATTATTAATAAAGTGGCATTTAATCCTCATTTGCATATGCGCACGGGAGATAATATGTCGAGATAATTGGTATTCTGAAAGTTGTTTTATCTTTTATTTTATCTTATCTTGCATGGTATTTACAACAATATTTACAACAGTAGGGGGTTGTTGTATCTTTCGTGGTGATATAATGGCGGCAATATTTTTTGCCCAGAACCAACTTCGTGCCAATAGACAACTTAGAAGAAGATTGTGTGTTGACCGGAAACATCACAGATGAGAATTTTCTATGATATTACATGCTAGGATATGACGATTTTAATGCTCTCATCTTAACTAATATAGTGAAAGCGCGATTTGTCTTCATGATCCACATTCAACAGCGCAAATTGATGACGCGCGTAATAAGTGCTCAAATAACTAATTACGTCCAAGATTAGTATGCGCTAGGCGCATATTCAGATATGGCATAAAGTATTCCTATTAGTTGACCTACTTATCATGCTTATATAAAATAGTTTTTGATTGGTAGGGTCCATACAAATAGGCGTGTCACCAATGGTCAAAGATAAGATAGAGGCGGTCCTTCAAGAGATAACACAGTGATAAAACAATGTTCAGAATACCAACTTACAACAATATTAGCGCTGTGTTATCTCTGGAAGATAGAACAAAAGATAACACAAAACTTACAACAATGTTCAGAATACCGCCCCTGGACCCCACTAAGGGCCCTAAGGCGACCTGGATGCTCATTTTATCATAATTTAATGCCTAGAACTCCTGAGTTTCTGGGGGCTTCGCACCCTGGACCCCACTCCAATTAGTGACCTGCATGCTAGTGTCACAAATAAGGTATAAGAATATGCTCATCTGAACTTTATTTAATGCCTAAAACCCCTGAGCTTCGTGGGTCTCACCCCTGACCCCCGCCATGGCTTCGCCCCTTCGACCCAACTTTAATTTACGCTACACTTGCTTCGCTCGCTTTGCTCTACCTGATCGTATATACTTGAGCCCCCCCCCCCCCCCCCCCCACTTTGAAAAAAACGTTCCGCGGGGCCTGCACGTAACATGTAAGATTGATGGTGATGCAGATTTATTTTCTGACCCCCAAAACGTTGTTGTTAATTGCGCCACTGCTCCCTCGTCCCTCGCATCTCACCCCCCCCCCCCCCCGGTCATGAAAAGAAATCGCCGCCCCTAGCCATCATGACCATACCCAGTGACGGATTCGCAAGAAAGGCTAAACAACCTAACTATTCGTACTGTAAAAGTTGAAAACAGTTTGTGAGTGTTCTCATACTTATGTTACTTTGGATGAATAACTTGTTTTCATTTTATACAGGATCGAGCACGCGATCTTTATCTACTGTATGCAAGCAAATACTATCTTT